>RJVU01078462.1:712592-806299 GCA_003731715.1 Anabarilius grahami
CCCCCCCCCCCCAAAAAAAAATTATAACTTGCAAGATAACTGGGTAAGGTCATATAACAAAAATGTAGAACACTTTTGTTTGGAGTTAATTGTTGCATAATCGCTGTGCTGTTTTACATTCTATAACAAAAGTAAGCACTAGACAGTATGCAGTGTTCAATAACTTGTGCACTAGCATTTTAAAAAACATTTATTTCGGGCTGCAGCCCTTACAACAAAGCTGCAGTGGACTTTTTTTTTTTATCGTGCCTCCATCTGCCGGACAGACCCTGTTACTGCAGTATCTCCAAGTCAGCGCTGAACTGAGCGATCACCTTCCACAAACCTCCAGCAGGCGGAGCTACACTTCCAAATATGGTTCGTGTCTTACTGCAGTGGGCGGGACCTCTAATTCGATTGGTTCAACTGGTGTCCATCACCTTAGGTCGATAGCAAACGAGCTAACTAGCTCCACACCATACAGACAAAATACAGTGTCTGCAACATAACAGCGAGAAACCGGCGGGTTACTTATTTAAATCTACTTTTTTATTTTTAAATTTTGAAACATTAAATCGGATAGTTGCAGAAACTGGGGCGAAGGAGAGGTATGTTGATTATTGTGTCAGTAATAAGTTAATTGGAAACAGTAGCTCAGCTTACACGCTACTAGACAAACATTAGCTTAATGCTCATGCAAATAACTACTTCAACATTTCTGTGATTATTAAACACATTTTCGCTAATTATATAAGTATTGTTTAATCTTTACAGAATATTTCACGTTCTTTAAATTCTTTCTATAAGAATATCATTGTTAGTTTGAATAAACCTCATTTGTTTGCTGGTTTGTTTATTTGTTTTGCTAACTTGTGTGCCATTTTTTTGTTGTTGTTTTGAACATTTTATTAACCTAATATGTATATTGTATTACATAGCTGTTACTTTATATGGCAGTATTAACCTTCTAGTTTAAAAAGCTCGTAAGTGTAACGGACCTAGATTTAACCTTTGGTTTATTGAACATCTCTACAATAACATCTATAAACAAAATAATAGCTATATTTACTACTAAGTAATCGTGTGCAATTTCATTTATAATAATGGTTAAAAAAAACGATTTAAATGAGCACAGGCTAAAACTATATTTACAAAGCGTTATGGGGAACATATGCGCGTAAAGTACATTCACGTGTTCGTTTGTTAAAAGATGTGAAACTCAAGAAGGTAAAGCCGCTTTAAGCGTTTGCTTAATTGTTTTTGGTTCTGATCAAACTGCAAATATAGAAGTCCCCGAGTTTTAGTGTCGAATAATAACTTGTATTTTGTTTTAATTCTATTAAATAATATTTGCAGGTGATTTTTGTATTTAATAAATATTCGTATTTTATTACCTAGCTAATATTTCTTTTATAGGTTACTTATAAAACACGTTAAAACTTTTAACAAACTGTCTAACAGGAGGCACCTGTATGTAAATGTATTTGTGTATGTAAATATATTGAACTATAAAAGTAAAGTAAAAGTAAAACTGTAAAGAAGCTTTGTGAATGCAGGTAAATATGTTGATGAATTCTGCTGCTTTTCTGTAATGTAGTTCATCATTTATTTTTGTTTGTTTCATTGTTGTTCACACATGTTGTTACATTAACTCTGTAGGAGAATGGTCGTCCCTGATGGTGGAAGTGTCATTCAGCCAGCCGATAATGGTGATGCAGATGGGACGATGTCCAGTTCTGAGCCAGAGTTTGGTCCGAACCTGACCACGGTGGAGCTCGAGGAGGTCCGTAAGCTTCAGGAGCTGGTGCGACGTTTGGAGGTCCAAAATCAAGCCCTGCGCAACAGGGGCAGCAAACTAGTACTGGGGGGCAACAGCAACCTCACTACAGGAAGTAACATTAATAGCCTGCACGAGGTCATGGACACTTCTCCCAGAGCAGAGGATGCTGGGAACTTGGTGCTGTCACCTCCAGTGGGCAGCAGTAGCAGTGAGGACATGTCTCCACTGCCTTATGCCTGCAGGCCAGAGGATGAAGGGCAGCAGGATGGGTTCTTAAGCTTACCGTGTGCTTCTGGCTCCAAACAAACACTGGCACGCTTTGTCACGAGTCTGTCTCCAGACTTTTGTGATTCAGAGACACTGGGAGCAGGTCATGCGGGTATGGACCAGTCCGCCTTGGACGAGGTGGATGTACTTGACTTGGAGACGTGTGCTCAGGCCGAGGATGAAGACAGCTGGTGGGTCTATTGATCTTTCGGTAACACTTTTATTTTACAGTGTCCTTATGTATTTACTAGGGGTGCAATGGTTCAAATGACTCATGGTTCAGTTTTAATCATGGTTTTAGGGTCACGGTTTCGGTACGGTTCAGTATATGCTATGTTCAGGGAAAAAAGGACTACTGTTAAATAAAAATAAAGAAAATAAGAACAAATAAACTACAAGCAACAGCACAAATACAGAAGAGCAAAGATACAAATAAAATAAACAGTGCTTTTCAGGTTTTTCAGGTATCTTAGTTTACAGGTACAGAATTTGAATAAAGTAGCTAATCAAATGTAAAACAACATTGCATATAATCTTCACTTTATAATTTAAATAATGAGTGATTTCCTTGTCTTTTTTTTGTTTAACATTAAAAACATACTAACAGCAGGAATATTAGGCTGCTGTCACTTTAAGTCATAATGCACAGATACAGTACACTGATGCTGAACACATGCGTTCTTTCTCGAGTGTTTAAGTTCACTTAAGACATAACCTATTATGTTTGCTAGGATACTCCCCATGACATAATTTTTGTGTGAATTTGTCCGTTCAAGCGCAAGATTTGAAAGAGAACTCAATATCTGCACGCTGTACACACACTCTTCGGATGAGTGCACAAATCTTCCCCAAACACGCGCACGCGAGTTCTCTTTTGCTTGTGCTCGAATGTTTACATTTTCAAGGCTTAAATGGGTTTAGTTTAAACACAAATAGCAACATGTGCTATTCAGTTCTAACCTGCGCTCGCACGCTATCAACACCCGGGTGATGACTGCGTAAATGACTGATCATATAGCATACAGCCCTCGCATTGAACAAAGTTTAGAATGCATATCCATCGACAGAAACATACATTAGCCTAACTATGTCTGTTTTATTTATTTTCAACAAACCATATTATAGATGCGTAAATGCGTCATCAGATATGAGTTGAACCGAGTAAGTGCTCGCCGAACTGTGTGGAGAACGGTAGGGTTGTTTTTTTTGTTTTTTTTAATTCGAGAACCGTTACATCCCTAGTATTTACTGTAGTAATGATTATAAATTATGCATAATTACTTGAAACTAACCCTAAACCTAACCCTAAAGCAGTGGAGCCCAATCCTGTTCCTGGAGATCTACCTACCTGCAGAGTTCAGTTTCAAACTTGATCCAACACAATTATCAAGTGCTCCTGAAGATCTTAATTAGCTGGTTCTGTTGTGTTTGATCAGGGTTGGAGCTGAACTTTGCAAGAAGCTAGATCTCTAAAAACAGCAGTAAGTAGCTACATGTTGTTAAAGGGTTAGTTCACCCAAAAATGTAAATTCTGTCATTAATTACTCAGCCTCATGTTGGTCCACACCCGTAAGACTTTGTTCATCTTCGGAAAACAAATTAAGATATTTTTGATGACATCTGAGAGCTCTATGACTCCTCAATAGATAGCAATTTAACAACCACTGTCAAGGTCCAGAAAGGTACTAAAGACATCGTTAAAACAGTCAACGTCACTGCAGTGGTTCAACCTTAATTTTATGAAGCGTCAAGAATACTTTTTTGCACAAAAAAAGGAAACAAAAATAATGACTTTATTCAACAAAGCTTTTTATTTGGCCAAAGCTGTACACGTGAGCAGCACGACACATGCATATGTTGCTGACGCAGAAGCCGGCCAATAGTGAGTCAGCGATCTGACGTAGAACCTGAAAGTGCTGGACGTAAACAGCGTAAGAGAATGACACAGAAGATATTGTTGAATAAAGTCTTTATTTTTGTCTAGTTTTTGTGCACAAAAAGTATTCTTGTCGCTTCATAAAATTAAGGTTGAACCATTGCAGTGACGTCGACTGTTTTAACGATGTCCTTAGTGCCTTTCTGGACCTTGACAGTGGTTGTTAAATTGCTGTCTATTGAGGAATCATAGAGCTCTCAGATGTCATCAAAAATATCTTAATTTGTGTTCCAAAGATGAATGAAGGTCTTATTGGTGTGGAACAACCTGAGGGTGAGTAATTAATGACAGAATTTTCATTTTTGGGTGAACTAACCCTTTAATTCATATTACTCTGTAATTAAATGTATAATTACGCTGTAACAAGCGCACCTTAAAATAAAGTGACTTTTTTATTATAATGTCACGTAGCACTGAATGTGCTATACTTTTTCTTTGAAAAATCTAAGTAGCATTTGCTCGCTCATATAAAACTCATCACCATGATACTAGGGTTGGTGAGTGGGTGCTAGGTTGTGGTATGCTATGTTAGTAAGGTGTTGCAATTAGGTGGCTCCTTACTGGATCAGTTTAACCCCCATCCCCAAAATGACAGGATAACACAAAATACATATCCGCTTAAAACTTAGAAACTCAATGCATCTAATAGGGCTGGGACGATGCATCGATTCTAGTTTTTAACCGCTTACGAAGAAGACTGCTGGACAGTCATGTAAGTGGTTAAATATACTTGCACCTCGGCTCAGAATGCTTTTATAAAGCGAGATTTGTAATTCGCTTCAACCTTTTTGGACTTCATGAGTGGTTATTTTAGGTTTAAGTCATGTGTAAAGGAACTGGAAGCAGGCAGTGTACGAGTGTTTCTAAAGCACGTATAGTAGTGCCATCTGCTGTTTAAAAACTAAGCTTAGAATCGATTCGAGAGAGAATTGCAATACATTGAAAAATATCAGAATCGCTCCAGAATCGAGAATCAAAATTTGATGTATTGTCCCAGCCCTAGCATCTAACCATTTTGATAAACTCTTAAAGGATTAGTTCACTTTCAAATGAAAATAAGCCCAAGATTTACTCTCCCTCAAGCCATCCTAGGTGTATATGACTTTCTTGTTTCTGATGAAGACAATCGGAGAAATATGAATAAATATCCTGACGTATCCAAGCTTTATAATGGCAGTATGCGTTACCAAACGAGTATGAGCTGAAGAAAGTGTCTCCATCCACATTATCCATCATAAACACATTCCACGCAGCTCTGGAGGGTTAATAAAGACCTTCTGAAGCGAATCGATGCATTTGTGTAAAAAAAATAAAATAATCCATATTCAACAAGTTATGAAGTAATATATCCAGCTTCCACCAAACCGCCTTCCACATTCGAATTACGGAAAAAACGGAACTGGCGTTGCGTCAAAAGAAGAAAGTCATATACACCAAGGATGGCTTGAGGGTGAGTAAAGCTTGAGGTAATTTTCATTTGAATGTGGACTAATCCTTTAGCAAGTGCTGACTCTTGAGTAGTCTCTCTAAAATGGAGTGTACCGCTGGCAGGCACCAACTAGCTACAAAAAAATTTATAATCATCTTTCAAAACTACTGCCTTGATCAACACAAAATAGGTGTCATTTGAAAGCTTAGAGTCTGAACTTTACAATGCAATTTGATTAACTCCTAAGTAGTGCTGAGTTATTTTCTAATTAAAAAGTTTTCGTAATTTATGAAATTTGTTTGTACTATGTACTGTAATATAAAAACACATTACAAAACAAATCATACAGCTCAGATAGTCATGTTTCATATGTCATTTAAAAGGTCTCATGGGGTAGAGTACAACAAGCATAATTGTTTTGGGCTTTGATTAAACTTGAGCGAGTTTTTGTTCGTGAAGCTCCCCAGACCCATATGTAAAAAATATACGGATGCGGCATTTCGCTTGTAACTTCATGAATTTGTGAACACATGCTCCAATCGTGGAAAATGGCACATCATTATTTACAGCAGATTCTCACAATTACAAAGAGCCATAATCCGTCACTTAGATCTAAAGATATTCTATCCTGGAGTTATGACACATAAAGCTCCACAGGCGCACATGTAGCTAAGTAAAATCAAATGTAGCATCCATGTGGCTTTTACGCTTGCAAGTTGCAACTTCATGAAACACGCACAGATTGTAGAAAATGGCTCATCATTTACAGTGGATGCTCCTGATTGAAATGAGTCCAAAATCAACATAATCCATTGCATTGATCACAAGATATTTTTCACGAAGGAACAACCATTTTAAGAATGCCTTCCAGGTGTCAAGGGCTAAACAAAAAGGCTACCTTGGTTCCAAATGCTGTAACTTTTGATTACTTTTTATGCTATCACCACAAAATCTGATCCAGATGCAGCTCACATGTGCACGCAACACACACAAAATTGTCCTACGTTATTTCCTTCCTGAGTTATTGCATGTCAAATAAGATATGTAAAATTTCCCTTGAGCACACTTTTTTATTTTTTATTTTTTTTTCTCTCAGCATTTTCTCTGCACAAGAATGTCCAAATGTAATGAATTTTCTAAAAATTTAAAAAGTTTATCAAACAAAACCTACCTTTTTACACTCCTTGCTATAGTTTTGGAGTTATGAGTCTTTACTTTTGTGTATATCACTCAAACAACAACAACAAAAGCAATTCTAAAATGCCTTCAGGGCTTAAAGGGTTAAAAGAGCCTATCCGAAAAAGTGAACAATAGCCTTTAAAATGACACCCAAAATGATCATCATTTACTCACCCTCAAACCCACAAGACTTTGCTTCATCTTTAACACACAAATTAAGATATTTTTATTAGCTGTTTCTATCCCATGTGTTCAAGAGAACAAAATCAGGTAACACTTTACAATAAGGTTCATTAGTTAACTACATTAGTTAACATGAACTAATAATGAACTGCACTTCTACAGCATTTAGTTATCTTTGTTAATGTTAAAACTAAAATCTTGTTTAACATTAGTTAATATACTGTGAACTAACATGAACAAAAAATGAACAACTGTATTTTTATTAACTAACGTTAACAAAGATTAGTAAATACAGTAACAAATGTATTGCTCATGGTTAGTTCATGTTAGTTAATGCATTAACTAATGTTTAACTAATGAACCTTATTGTAAAGTGTTACCCAAAATCATTGCAAAATATATGTAATAAAATTGGAAGTTGCGGTCAGTCTCTTTTTTCCTCCATCATAAATGACTTGAGGCTCAGAGCGCTCAGACAAACAGGATAAACGCATAGTGCTATTGTGAAATCGCAGTCTGAGATTCAATTTGTATTTGCGCAGCAGGTTTCAAAATGAAGTGAAATTAAATGTCATTTACATACGTGGAGCGCTCAGTTAACAAACTCCATCTCTGTAAGTTTGGGGTGCTTATGTTCATATGGGAGTGCAACGTACACCATTTCACCAGATATGTAACGAAAATCACTTATAAACCTACACCATCTCAGGAGAATAGATCAATATGTTTCTAAATTTGCAAACTGTTGTTCATCGTGATTTCAAAATAAAAGTTTAAACCCTCACGGTAGCATTTCTATTGTAATGAAGTGGCCAAATATTAAAGATTAATTGGACATTTGATTTAAATGTTGTTTGGCCAATATTAAACAAGGATTTGATTTGCTGTAAAGTGTAACAACAACAACAATCACCAGGGGGGTATTCCAGAAAGCAGGTTATGTGACAGACCTGGGTATGTTTAAGAGTAAGCTAACGGATAACCTCTACTTCCGGTTCCAAAAAACGGAGGTAACTTTCAGGGTATGTAAGTAGCCATAGCAACTTACTCTCTGAACATAACCTGCTCCGGAGCAGGTTCTGTTCCAGGGTTAGTTAACACAATAGTGGTTATCTCNTTATATATATATATATATATATATATGTATATATGTGTATATATATATATATGTATAAGCGGTAATTTTTAAATGTTTATTCAATTCTAATATATGTATTTAATTTATTGTCATCATCTCACACATGGATCTGCTTTATTCCCCCTTTTATAACAAGACATTTTCTATGCTGTAATTTCTATAATAAAATACATGTGAGATCTTATTAAATAATTAGCATCAAACAAACAATATAACTCTTATTCTCTGTGAATAAAGATTACTTATTAAATTAAAAGATTAAAAAAAAGATTGCACAACCACCAAATAGGTTTTTGGAACCAGTATACCTCGAGTAAGCAAGGTTTGGGTTAATCAACCGAGAGTTCAGGGTATACGTGACGGTAAGTTAACCATGCTTTCTGAAATGCCCCCAGGCCGTTGGCGTCCTCTGCAGGCATTTGTTATAATACGTAATGTACATAAGTTGATTGTTTATATTATGTATATTACAATATGTATTTTAAGTGTTGTTTAATAAAACCATATGATTACTTGCTTTTGATACTTTATTTGAACCAACTGAACCTGAGTTGACAGAGAAAGTTGATGATCAGCATCATGGTACCAACAAAGCCAGATTGGAGTGGTTTGGTCAGCTTATGACAAACTAATCCTATAACCCTGAGTTTTTTCAACTACCGTCATGGTACAGGCCCCAGGCAACCTGAACTTAGAAGATCCAAAAAAAGTCAAAGGCAGCGTAAAACAATTCCATGTTAAGAAAGTGGTTTATCAAAGTTTTATGAGGAGATAAGATTGCTTTATAATGAACAGATTTAATTTAGGCATTTATTTCCATAAACAATCAATACACATACATAGTGCCAATCACATATGGTAAACACGGAAGCTCAAACATGTCACACATTAGAACAAACCTCATTGGTTCTCACGAAACACGCACTTTGTGTTTGTATGTGTATGTGTGTATGTATGTGTTTGTATGTGAATAAAAGCCTAAATTAAATTCTATTCTAAATCAAAACATATCTCCTTACAAAACTTGGATTAAACTCTTAGATAAACTCTCATTAAAAAATTTCCTTGATTGGTTTTCCCTAAAGAGATGTACGTTGTTGTTTAAAATGAAAGTAAAAGTGTGACACGTTTGTTGCTCTTTTTTTTTTTTTTTTTACCGTGGAAATTAGAGTTCCGTGTCTTTATTAAAATCTACACATGAATGATTTATCTCTCATCCACCCACAACCGCACCTGCAATTTTTGGAATGTTATTTTTTTTTTATGGCTTGACCGGCCTGGGATGTCTCGCATCTTTCTCACCTTTTTCACCCCTGATGTGTTTGCATCCCTGGCCTATAGAGAGAAATGCACGTTAAGTTAAACATGTCATGCAGTAAAGCAAGGTACTAATTTAGCTTCCACACTATGCATGAAGACTTGGGATATGCGGCTAATAATAGCACACATTTATCTAGGTTAACGTTCGAGCGAGCGGCCATGTAAAGTGGCTAACGTTAGGCTACTACTTGCTTGTTTCAATTATGTTTGAGATCGATGAATGATAGGCGAACATTTGGATTTCCTGCCAGACATAATTACCACATGGACCAGCCGTTTTAGCAATCTGCCACAGACTTTGCCACTTCCTGTGGAGTTCTTTTCTGCGGAGTTCTTTTCTGCAACTAACCAATTCATAAATATTTGGTTGACTAAGCCTCTTCTCGACAACTAATGTTTAATCGACTATTAGGGGGCACCCCTTAAAAGATCAATTTTCATAAATGTAATTATTAGGCTAAAGGGTGTTCTTTTTTTAGTCTATCCCTTGTATTTTATTTTGCATTGATTTGTTTAGCTAATAGAGAATTCCCAAAACAAATCAATAATAACAAGCAGCTAATCTCTCTAATGCAGCTTTAATTTTCATCAGAATAATCCAGCCTCTAATGCTTCAGTGGATTGGCATTGGCCAGCAATTAGCCTCTCCATATGTGCATATCTGCTGCTTGAGGTTAAAAGAGCCATGTCTGGTAGCAGCATTGTGTCGTATCTTTGGTGAGGTGGTAAGCAGCTTTTGGTGGATTTATGCTTCATGTGATACTGCTCATTCTAGATGGTGAAAAAAAGAGGATTGTTTTGACCTGGATGGTGACTATAACAGTTTTTTATAGGACTTGTTATATAAAGCTGCAGTGTGCCATTTTGTTTGGCATGTTGTTAACATTGTCTCTCATATATCTGATTAATGTAAAGTAAGTAATGTAAATATAAGGACTGGTAAAACGTTGGAAGTTGTTCTGTATCCATCAACATGCCATCTGATGTCCATTCATGTTTTATTCCTACTGTAACTAGTAGTAAAGAGGAAGCGTGAACATTTATTGTTTGAATTTCATTTATAAATTTAAAAGCTCAGACTTTTTAAAAGAGTAGGGTTGTAACAGTATGATAAGTCTAAAAAAAATGTTTCACGGTATAAAATATTAAACAATCAATTATTTTTTCATCAGTTAAAATGACTATTAAATGATCAGTTTCATTTCAACCCTAACCCTTCAAAGTTTTTTTTTTTTTTTTTTTTTTTTTTTTCTCTCTTCATCATCCTTCATTCTTACCCTCTGTCCTCTCTGTTTTTAAGAGGCGACTCCTTTAAGGCTTGTCAGTAAATGGCCACTGTCATGATTGGCTAACATCATTGTATCAAGTATCTACAAGTATAGTGCCTGTCAATGCCTGCTGCTATTGTACATCAGTAAGAGTTTTGAAAACATCCATATAAAACCAATACAGTAGACTGCTTCATATTTTAACAAAAAGTTTCTTTTTGAACTCTGCATTACACTGTGCCCATACAAACATATATCCTCCAATGCGATCCGGTACGCCATTAAAATAAACCATCCACTTGTTTCTGATGCTGAAATCCTTCTGAACTTTGTACAGAAATGAGCGAATGAGCTGTTTAAACAGGATGCTTCAAAGTGAACGTTCCTTTGTCGTGTTGTTGACGGACTCAAGCGTGTATTGTATGTCAGAAAGTGAATCTGTATACTGTATCCAGTGTAGACAGCCTAAGTGAATATTATGCATTCGTGCTCTCGTCCGCGGGAGTCAGCCGATAAGTGACTAAATAATTAATTCTGTCGAACTAAAAAATTACTAGTTCAATGACCTCTTATGTCAAAAGATCAAGGAAAATTAGCATTTTCAAATCATGACCCCTTTAAATAAATGGTTTGTTTATAATGAAGAGAACGTTTGTTTTAATGGTTCAAACCACTTATATGTCAAAAGTTCATGGAAGATCATGGTTTTCCACTGCATGGTCTGGTTCGGTATGGCTTACTTTTTGCCGCTTTTCCACTGCATGGGACGGCCCGTTACGGAACGGTACGGCTCGCTTAAATAGTACCACCTCGGTTGAGGTTCCAAGCGCAGTGTTGCCAACTATATTCAAAGGAAAGTAGCTAAAGCCTACCCAAAAAGTCATTAAAGGTCGCTAGATGACGTCATGCGTCAATTAGAATATCCGTGACATCATCACGTCGTACTTGCATTGTGCCTGCCTAATGTTTTTTCTCTCCTAATCCGTGCTCACAGACTGAATTTTGATATAATAGCTATAATATGGCTGAATATCCAATAAAACTGTTCTCATTTCCAATATATATATATTTTTTGTCAGACAACAAAACAAATATATGATATAGTGAATAACTACATATTTGGTGTAAATTATCTTAATTCAATGAGGTTGGAAACTGGATGAACTTAAGCTCTTTGATATAGTCAAGTCACCTTTATTTATATAGTGCTTTTTACAATGCAGATTGTGTCAAAGCAGCTTTACCGTGATAACTGGTATATAATTTTGGCTGCACAGCAGCTCTTAAAGAATACTGTCAATGCAGGCAGATCAAAAGCACTGTTGAATAAATGTCAAGAATACTGTTGAATATCAAATGTCAAGTCAAATGTCAAGTGTCCCCAACTAAGCAAGCCAAAGGCGACAGCGGCAAGGAACCAAAACTCCCAACAGGTGGCAAATAGGTGTTAAAATGGAGAAGAAAAAAAACCTTGGTAGAAACCAGGCTTAGTCGGGGGGCCAGTCCTCCTCTGGCGAACGGTGCTTTGTTACGATTCAGGTTGCTATCATAAGTCTGATAGGATCGCAACATTCAAAGTATTTATTCCAGTTCCATCCAGTTGAGGATCATATTCATCACGCCGGTATGGACGGTCTGTTGAGGAACTGTGGCACTGGCTGTCGTGTCGATGAGGCCTTCATAGTGGATGATCTAGTTGACTCGATCTCTGCTGATACTTCAGGGCTGCGTTGTGGTCGTGTCAGGGCACCGGTCCTCGGTCTCATCTGGGTACGGCCCGGATCCAGTTGACTACGGTAATTTATGCAGCCTAATAATCCTTTAACGGATTGGAAAATATAAATTTATAATGTGTTGTGTATGCCAGGTTAAAGAGATGCGTTTTTAGTCTAGATTTAAACTAACAGAGTGTGTCTGCTTCCCGAACAATGCTTGGGAGATTGTTCCAGAGTTTAGGTGCCAAATAGGAGAAGGATCTACCGCCTGTGGTTGATTTTGATATTCTAGGTATTATCAGCTGGCCTGAATTCTGAGATCGCAATAAACGTGAAGGATTATAATGCTTTAAGAGCTCGCTTGGGTACTGGGGAGCTAAATCATTTAGTGCTTTGTAAGTAATTAATAAGATTTTAAAATCTATACGATGTTTAACAGGAAGCCAATGCAGTGACGACAGAACTGGGCTAATATGGTCATACTTCCTAGTTCTAGTAAGAACTCTAGCTACTGCATTTTGTACGAGCTGTAGTTTATTTATCAAGCGGGAGGAACAACCACCCAGTAGAGCGTTACAGTAATCTAGCCTCGAGGTCATGAGCGCATAAACGCATATAGTGAGCAGTGATAAGCACAAGAGAAGAATGGAAATCAAAACTGTCAAACTAAATTCTTTAAATGTAAAACAAAGGAGAAGCAGATAAGTGATAACTCGATCCGTGGCAACACTGTGCTCATGTGTAGCTCGCTCATTCATGTCAGATGCTGTGCGGTCAATGGAACGTGCTGCTGCTCCTCTCAGCCACTCGCTGAACGGAGTAGATGCAGAGAGAGGTGCGACTGCAGCGGGAAAGCAAGACCTCCTGCCCGCACAGTAATGGTGACTTTTGGCGACAGAGGTTTGTCCAAAAACTCACTAGATTTTGTCGCTAAGGGGGTCTGAAAAGTCGCTAAATCTAGCATCAAAATCGCTAAGTTGGCAACACTGTCCAAGCATGGAGTACCAATACTAAATGTGACGTGTAAACACTGCAGATCACTGATTGGTCAGAGAGAATCGTCATTACCAGCGTCATTGTATTTGAAACCCAAGACACTAAACCCACTAGATTTAAATTGTCAGTAACAGCCACCGCAGTATCATTTGTTCGCACAACTTTTTAAACGACTTGCTTTGAACTACTGTCGCACGCAACTTGAAAAAAGAAATGGCTGTATCGTGGTCAGTAGACGAGGTGCAGACTGTTCAATCAGTCTATAATTCTACCCTCTTTGAAGCGGTACTAAACTGCAAAAGCAAACCAAAAGTAAAGTGTGCCAAGCCATGCCGAACCGAGCCGAGTCGTACCACGCAGTGGAAAAGCGCTATTAGTGTCTTGCAAATTTTTTGACTGCTGGCAATCCTTTTATATGAGTCAGCAGTCCAAACTCTGCTTTCAAATAGGATTGGGAATCTTATTGGCATTGTTATATTCTTCCTCTCAAAAAGAAGTGAATATTTGTGTCTGTCTGGAAAGAGAATGGGCTCCATCAGAGCAGCATTTATCGGCATGTGCAGAATTTTGATGAGCTGTTTGTGATGGATGGATGTTTCACAAATGAACGTCAAGCATCTGTTCTAGTAAACACTGTCTGTCCCACAGAAACGACTGTTTAAACTTCCCCTATATTTACATTTGAACAACAATCATGTAGAAGAACAGGAAGCTCTGGTGTGCCATTTTTATGGAATAGTAAGTTCTGTCATTGTAAGACTTGGTGATGATTGGTAAGTAGTCTGATGGATAAAGACACACCAGAGCTCTCCAGAAGTGCTTTTTTTCAGGTGCTGTGACTAATTTTTAATTTCTTCGCCAAAAATTTTTTTACAGGTTTACTTAGATTATTGATGCTGTTCTGTAAATGCAAAACATCCTGTTTTTCTCTCTTCAGGTTGTACGTGTCACCAAAGAAGCAGGTTGTGACTGAACAGGGGCCTGAATCACCACTAAAATGGTGTAGAAAAGTTCTCGATCACCCCAGTCCAGAGACTGAAGTCGCCTGTCGGACACTCATCAACCGACTAGACCAAAGTATGGAAACTTTACAAGATATGTGAATAATTTGACATATAATAGAAACAGCCGTGGTCTTGTGGCTATCAGAGCAGAAACTAAAGCTGCTGCTCTTCGTATGTTTTTTTTCCATTGTTTCAATTCACATTCCTATATAAATTGCTTGAGCTTATTTCGTCCATTAGATTGAAAGATCTGAAAAACCCTTATTTATCTATACATAGACCCTCCACTCAAAGAATTCAGGACTGAAGTGGTTGATAATGGATTGACCAAAATGCATCTTATACTAAGTGTAAACAGGGCCACAGAAAGATACAGCTTTGACATTTTGATTAAACATTACACATAAAGCACAGATGAATTGTTCACAATAAGATCTATAATATGCACAGGGCTCAACACTAAGGATTTTTTCTACTGGCCCCACGACAAAAAAATAAAATTGTTGTTTACAATGTTTTTGACTCATGTAAATCTATTGTATTCTAATAAATAAGCTTATTACGCTATTCTTTCACAATTCTTGTTTCCACATTTGAAACCACAGCAAAAAACTACTAGCCAAACTAGCATCAAGTTCAATTCCAGATGGACAAAATCCAGATCTGCTCTATATTTATTCTTATACATCAAATTAGGAGAGAAAAGACTATTGCTGAAACTATGTGAAATTTAATGAAAACCATTTTAATTAAAGTTAGTCAGAAGAAAAATGGACCGTTTTAGCCTACCATCCACTTCACCAGCTTCCATTGCTTTATACTGTATGCCAAAAAAAGTTTTAGAATATAGATCTTACAATATAAATTATGTATTTAAATTGTCGAATGTTCTGCAGGAACAAACATATAGTAACCAGTTTGTTTGTTTTTTTTTCCTGAAATGTAAGGGTCTCTTTTTATATAATCCTTATACAAGTCTTTGAAGTTTAATTCTCACTGTTAACTGTTTTGTGAAATGGAAAATCTTTTGTGCATCCTTAAATGCCAAATGTAGGATGAGTTCACCCAAAAATGAAAATTGTCATTTACTCACCTTCATGTTGCTCCAAACCTATTTGACTTTTTTTTTTTTTTTTTTTTTTNTTTTTTTTTCTGTGGTGCACAAAAGAGATTTTTTTTAAGAGTGAGTGAATTTTGAAAAGCTAATGTGGTGCAAAACAACACTGCACCCCAGTGACTTTCATTGTATGGTTTTATTTTCCACAGGAAAAGAAGGTCATGGAGGGATTGAACAACATGAGGGTGAATTAATGATGAGGTTTTTTTTTTATATATGGTTGTTTGACTGGTTGTTAAATTATTTGAATTTGTGTTTTGCAGCATCTAGATGGAAGAACGTGTACAGTAGCCCATCTCAGACAGCTGAGGCTGGTGTCTCAGCATCCTCCTCTGCTGGGTACCTCAAATCAACTAACAAAACACTACTAACCTCTGGCAGCTCAGGTATGGCATTAACCCAGTTCACTGCGCATCCCACGCCTTACAGCCTCTTACCTCAAACATGCACACCCATGCAAATATTCGGTGGTGTGGACAGAGCTGCTATGACTTTGTTTGTGTTAAGTAGACATAAAGCACATGACAAGGTCAGATATCACGCATGAGGTGTCTTGGCAAACATTTCTGGCTGGCAAATTCCTCTTAAATTAGTCTTCAGCTGTGTGTGTTTAAAAACCTGTTTGGTCTGCAGTGTGCGCTAAAGTCATGAGTAACTGCCTCTGCATGAGTGTCTGCTGTTTAATGAACCTCATTGGTAGCCAGAAATTATTTTATTTGCTTTGCTACAGGCATGTGACTCACTTTCAGTACTAGGGCTGGGCGATATGGACCAAAAATAATATCTCAGTATTTTTTAGGCTGAATGGCAATATACAATACATATCTTGGTATTTTCTACAAAGTGGGCTAAAAAATTAGATTTTCTGTATTTAAAAACATTACTCCACATCCCGTCCATTGTCATCCTCTAAACAATGTGCAAATTGAAAGTTATGAAACATAAGGAAAGGGTTAGTTCACCCAAAAATGAAAATTCTGTCATTTATTACTCACCCTAATGCCGTTCCACACCCGTAAGACCTTCATTAATCTTCGGAACACAAATTAAGATATTTTAGTTGAAATCCGATGACTCAGTGAGGCCTCCATAGCCAGCAATGACATTTCCTCTCTCAAGATCCATTAATGTACAAAAAACATATTTAAATCGGTTCATGTGAGTACAGTGGTTCAATATTAATATTATAAAGTGACGAGAATATTTTTGGTGCGCCAAAAAAACAAAATAATGACTTATTTAGTGATGGCAGATTTCAAAACACTGCTTCAGGAAGCTTCGGAGTGTTATGAATCAGCGTATCGAATCGTGATTCGGATCGCATGTCAAAACGCCAGACTGCTGAAATCACATGACTTTGGCGCTCCGAACAGCCGATTCGACACGCTGATTCATAATGCTCCGGCGTTTCCTGAAGCAGTGTTTTGAAATTGGCCATCACTATATAAGTCGTTATTTTGGTTTTTTTGCCGCACCAAAAATTTTCTCGTCGCTTTATAATATTCATATTGAACCACTGTACTCACATGAACTGATTTAAATATGTTTTTAGTACCTTTATGGATCTTGAGAGAGGAAATGTCATTGCTCCCTATGCAGGCCACATGGAGCCATCGGATTTCAACAGAAATATCTTAATTTGTGTTCCGAAGATTAACAAAGGTCTTACAGGTGTGGAACGGCATGAGGGTAAGTAGTAAATGACATTTTTCAATTTTCTTTTTTGGGTCAACTAACCCTTGAATGTATCTATATGTGCTGTGCCATACATCATGTGATTAAAAAAAAAAAAAGGTTAAAATATAAGCATTGCATTCTAAAACTTGCAGACTGTAATTAAAACAAAAGCACAGACTAAACATTCACTCATCTGAAATAATTATTTTACATATTTACCAATGCAATGGTGTCTTTATAGTTACTGCTCTCATAAAATACAATTACTTGTTTTACATTTAGCATTTTAAACATACATTTAACATCTATCAAAATCCCATTCTATTGCATTCCGTCTGTTTTGATGTACATATGCGCATTAGCACTTGTTCAGTGAAGGTTAACAGGGTAGGTTTACATGACGATGTATACAGACAACGTTGTCAAAACGATCCCTGTTCACATCTGTGGTATTACGCCAGTAGTTGGCGACATCACTTTGTAAAGAAAGACTACAAAAGCCTATAGACTGAACATGTAATATGCATGCGCATGATGTCACAATTTTCACAAGTTTACATGAAGTTCACAGTATCATTTTAAAAAAACGGTTTACACTTTACAATAAGGTTCATTAGTTAACATTAGTATATTAACTAACATGAACTGACAATGAGCAATACATTTGGTACTGCATTTATCTTTGTTAACGTTTGTTAATAAAAATACAGCTGTTCAGAGTCTGTTCATGTTACTTCACAGTGCATTAACTGTTAACAAATACAACTCTTGAATTTAATAATGTATTAGTTAGTAAATGTTGAAATGACCATTACCAAAAACTAATGTAGTTAACTAATGAACCTTATTGTAAAGTGTTACCTCAAAAACTTTGAAACCCTTTTTCAAAAGTGTGTGTTTTAAGGCCCCCAAAACACTGTTACCATGTAAAATAAACAGTTTTACATATTTAGTTGTAAACGGTGTCGTGTTAACAGCCCCAAAGACTTGCTTGCTCTCAGCATGTTATGCAAAATAGAAAATACTTGCGTGGGTTTCTTACTTTACAGAGTATAACAATCAAATGTAAGTTATCCCGTAGTGAAAACACATCTCAAATATTAAACAACACAGGCATCTGACAGCGCAAGCTGCGGTAAATGCTTGTGAGTTTGAAACTTAATATAAAGCTTTCTCATGTTTGGGACACAACTTGGTTCCTGCACTTTTCCCACAGCAGTTGACTCTGTGCCTTTTGATATTTTTCTAGAAATGCATTATTCACATTTTGAAAGTGTTGTAATTGGTGGATGTTTTCTGTGCACAGCAAGCAGATGCGATTTAATCGATAATCAAATTCACTGACAATTCTTTTTATCTATTATCAGTTTTATCGATTGGTTGTTGCAGCCCTAAAATTGAGTATGTTCTCTGTTGTTTACAGGTCAGATGGGCGTCCACTCTGCTCTCAGTTCACAGTCTTCTATTGATAGTGAATTAAGCACCTCAGATGATTCCATCTCTATGGGCTATAAGCTTCAGGATCTGACTGATGTTCAGATAATGGCTCGTCTGCAGGAGGAGAGTAAGTATGCTTTACCAGATAAATCCAGACCCTGAGGGGTTTTCACCTCACCACAGTGCACCATTTATTCATGAAAAATTCAAATAAATGTAGGATATGAAAATGCTTTCTATTCTTGTCATTCGTTTGAAACTCATTGCCTCAACAGTAGGGCTGCCCTCGACTAAAGATTTTTCTAGTCGACCAGTAGTCGTTCATTTAAGCCATTAGTCGACTAATCGCACATTTATATTAATAAGCCATAAATCATAATAATGAGCCTTTAATCTTCTATGTAATTAGCCTAATCAGCGCTCAAACTCGCATAAAGCTTGCCTCAGCGCACTGGCAAACATAACGATTATGTGTCGTGAAAAAACGGCAAGGAAACTTTCTAAACATTTCAATAATTTACTGATAATGTTTTCTCTGTTTTCGGCTGCAGAGATTAAGTCAACGATGCTGACTCGTCATCTCCACAGTAGTGGACGCGCATATGTGCAAGTTTCATATGGATTGCATAATCTGAGAATATTTATTTTCCTTTTGATTTAGCTTGGTTCATGTTTGTTACGTGCTCAAGTTCACTGAGACCGAGAGCAGAAATCACATCCTGATTGCTTTCATTGTTTTAGAAAAGCACAACGTTTTGCTGTTATTGTGAGTTTACAGAAATAAAAGTAGACCCGTTACATTTTGCATTACTCTTATCTATTCATTACTCTTAATTTAAATGCAGTGATCGCAAGCTATGTGTGTAGAGCGTGTTTACTGCATATTATTTGGATATGCGCCAAAAAATAAGGCACATTTACCTAGGACTAGGCTAACATTAGAGCGAACGGACTTGTAAAGTTGCTACTACTTACATGTTTCAAGTGATAAGCCATATTTGAGGTCGATGAATCATAGGCGAATGTTTGGATTTCCTGCCGTTAACGATCTCTCCCTCAAGGAATGCGTGACCTTGGCGCTTCCTGTGGAGTTTTTTTTCTTTTTCTTTTTTCTGCAACTAACCCACTAATAAAATCTTGGTCGACCAAGCCTCTTCAAGTCGACTAACGGTTATTTGACTATTAGGGGGCAGCCCTACTCAACAGCAAGATCTGATTATGGTTCAAGCAAACTGTAGACCACTGTTGTTTGTGTATCGAGAACACTTTTAGAGATTAACTTGAGTCCGTTGTGTAACCATTAAACAGCGGTTGAGGGTAGGGCTGCTCGATCATGGCAAAAATCATAATCACGATTATTTTGATCAATATTGAAATCATGATTATTTGACACGATTATTGGTGGGAGATATGATTCAAGTCTTATTTCATGATATGTGTAATTTCAGATAGTGGATTTTCACAATTATCGATTCTTCAGCAAAAACTAATATTAGTTTAAAGGGTTAGTTTACTAACAGTGGTATTCAGATAAGTAATGGCCTACAACAGAAACTGAATAAAGTAATTAAATGTAAAATAACACTGCTGTATTAAATATAGACTAATCCTTATTACACCTACAAAAGTTATTCATTCAAGAACAGTGAGTGATTTTATCTTTGTCTTTTGTTGTTTAACAATGACTGCAGCAGATTTATTAGGATTTAATATACTTTTACATGTTTTCTTTCTCAACTGTTTACATTCACTTAAGACATAACTGACTGTGTTTATGTCAATACTCGCCAAAACAGCATTTTGACATTTTTGTGTGTAGGTGATTTGACCATTTAGGCGCTTGACATTTATTTTATGGAGCGCGCGCACAGACAGCCGCATGGGGAACAGTACCACTTTTGCGGTTTAATGTGCTTTTAATAACCGTTTGATATCAAAGACATCCCGCAGTTTACCAAGATTGCAGTTTACAACACTCACTTATTCGGCTTAATCGCACAGCCCTAGTTGAGGGTGAAAGCGCACAAGTTTTGTTATTTGACGAACCTTATGGGTTTGTAGTCTGCAGGTGATTTGACAAAATATTGGTTAATTTTGAAAGGAAATCAAAATCGGTTTATATTATTAATACCAGTTCCTGAACTTGGGTCATTTTATATAGTATTTTAATTTGTTAATTTCCACAATCTCTTGCTATCTCATATTCAGACTGTGTTTAATCTGATATGGAATTACCAGTTTTCACCATCAGCGATTCACTATGGACAAAATAAAACCTTGCATAACATTTATCTTGTTGAATATGCTTTTTCAGAAATGTCATTTGTCAGAAATGTCATTTCAAAAATGCCGTTGTTGACTTTATGGATGAAATGTAGAGAGTAGAGATTGACCTCAACGAGCCTTTCATTATAAACAGTGATTGTCAAAAACAACACATCTCTGAGTGTGCAGAAGTCAACATACTGTTATTAAATGCGACTTCTACAGCTTGCAAGCTACATTCACCGAACTCAGCATATCACACTGTCAGAATGTACTGAAAGTCTGTCTTTCCTAAACTGATTAGGCTTAAAATCCCATAGATAAATGTCTTTCTGTAATACCTTTTAGAGCATTCAGCCGGTGTCGATCAAACTTGGCACTAAGGATATCAGTACTACAGTCAAAAAGATCAATACCAGTGTTGCTACAGGATCAGTAGTATGGTGTACCGACGCACTGTATAATAGACAGGCGGCTGCTTTCTGTGTGCATGTGTTCTGTGAAGAGCACTTGTGCCTTGTAGTAAAGCAGTTATGCACCTGAATGGTCAAATACATTTCAAAATCTTTAGTACTTATTGTTATACCTACTTCAAAGCTTTAGTTTTTGACTTTCAAGCTTGTTTTGTTGTAATAATACTACTGATGTCGTACCATCAGCAATTTCAAATAAGCTTTTTTCTGCACTATAATAGCCAGTTGCATGTCTTTTCTGTTTTTAAGGTCTCCGGCAGGACTACGCCTCTACCTCGGCCTCGCGCCGCAGCTCATCTGCCTCCCTGCAGTCTCTGCGTCGAGGCACCTACAGCGATCAGGAGTTTGACTCCTACAGTCTGGAAGACGAGGAAGATGAATGCTGCTCTCTGCCTCAGCGTCTCCAGCGCTACTCACCCTCGCCACACAGCTCTCCCCGCTGTCTCTCTCCCAGCACACTGGCTGAGTACAGCCGCCTGGCCGCCCCACGTCCACGCATGTCCCGCCGCTCCCTACAGGGCCCAGGGTCTAAGAGTGAGGGTAGGACATTTAGTATATTAATCATATATGAAATCAGCGTTTTGTGGTATACATAAGCCTGGTGGAATTCCAATTTTAAGGCAAATTGCTTGTATGATCATTTTCTGAATGTCATGTTGCGCCAATGGTTTACAGTAGCCAAGTCAAGTCTCCTTTTATTTATAAAGTGCTTTATACAGTACAGCTTCACAAAGCAACTTCATAGTAATAAACGGGAAATAACAATCAATGATGCAAACTTCATCAAATATGAGACAAAATCTAATTCTGCTGTAAAACAGCTCTACAGAAGACATTATTCATCAATTAAGTTCAAGTTTTGTTCTCATACAATCGTGTCAGTGCAGTCAAATCAATAATATTACTGAATATTAAGTGTCTTATAAACCCCAACTTAGCAAGCCAAAGGCAACAGTAAGATAAACTACACCGGCACATATTCAACTTGAGTAAACTTATGTATCTACTGTATATACTGAATTGATTAGCAAAACTCTAACAATGATACACTTTTTCTCTTAATAAAAATCTGGCTTGACGTTTATTACAAACACACTTATTAAGATTATAAATATGTACCACCGTTGCCTCTGAGGACCAAATACTTGGCACTGCTGAAGCTTTCAGTACAAGATGTTTAGGAAAAACGGGCAGTTCTCACCTAAACTTACGCTACTCCTACACCATACGTCCTACTTTGGGTCAGAGGTCACCCTTCTGCCAGAACTCTAATCTCTCATGAACGTGCATTGATTATAGTTTATAGACCTATTTTGTGTTTGCAAACAGCGATAATGTTTTTTGTAAGCGGAGCCTACCTGGTGGCAGAAAATGACAGTTCTGCAGTAGCAGTCTATGGAAGCCATGGAATAAAAGAATAAAAAAAGTTAATTTTGAGTTTATATCTCACAATTGTGACTTTTTTCTGGCAAATCCGAGTTTATATCTCTCAATTCTTAGAAGGAAAAACTTAGAAGGTCTTTTTTCCTCAGAATTGCATGTTTATATTCCATAATTCTGACTTTTTTCCACTCAGAATTCTGATATAAACTTACAATTGTGAGTTATAAAGTCTGAACTGGAAGATATAAACATGCAAATGCAAGAAAAAAAGTCAATTGTGAAATGAAAATGTTAGGCTATGTTTAAAAGTTATCTATGTTAAATCTTATAGGTTTAAATATTTCATGCTGTAACTGCTATGTATGTATGTCCCCTATGAACTGCATATGTGAATATTATGTAGACTTACTGTTTACATCAAATTCATGCTTTAATAGTAGACTAATCATTGCAGGTTTCATCTGTCCAGTCTGTGACATGAAACACAAATGTCTTCGTTTAGCTTCAAAGGGCGTCTTCAATGACGGTACTCTATAAAAATGAAGACTATATTTGTTGCATTCCGATTCTGACATCCAAAGGCAAAACAAAACATTTTTCTCTTATTCTGTGGATTCTCACATTTTCCTCCACTTGTTACCGCTATATTTCTGCCACCACTATGCGCGCGCATCTGCAAGTAAAGTGACTGTGATGTCTGCTCCAAATTGGTCTATAAAGTTTTAAATATGGATATTTTTCTTACAAAAACCCATCCCTTCACTTCAGAAGGCATTTAGTAACCCCCTTGAGCTTCAAAAACTCTGGCACTATTCAATGCCGTTACAATGCTCTGATTGTCCAGTAACTTTGCGGTGAGGTAGCAAAGTGAGAACGGAATAGATTCTGTTATTCTTAAATACTAGAAGATCTAATGATAAGTGTAAAATGTCCCTGATCATTTTGGTCTGATCTTGACACCTTGAGCTGCACATTTAAGTGCAAATTGTCTGTAACTGTGTAGTGCAACTTTGCAAAGAGGCTGTTATTGAAGGATGGGGAATTTAAACCAGTTTTGGATCTGTCAGCAAAGTCCCAGCTCACAACAAAGCACTGTTACTAATTTCACATATGAAGAGGTGTTGTGAGGTCTTATAGGCTCTGCAACAAAAACTACCTGTTTGATCTTAAGGGTCAGAGAGGGACAAAATGGTCATGATAAACTATAAAAGTGGACCTCAGAGAGAAAACACAGCATGGAACATCCCCCTTAAATATTGTTGACTGGCTGATCAGCATTGCACCTGCATGTATTCCTTCTGCATTTCAAACAGCAACATATTCTCAGTGGGCAGGTAGTGTGTTAAGCAGGCTGTGTGTGTGGTT
The DNA here is from genome assembly GCA_003731715.1 of Anabarilius grahami. Taxonomy (NCBI): domain Eukaryota; kingdom Metazoa; phylum Chordata; class Actinopteri; order Cypriniformes; family Xenocyprididae; genus Anabarilius; species Anabarilius grahami. The sequence goes on from RJVU01078462.1 coordinate 736,504, forward strand.
TTCAGAGGAGCTCAGGCACAGCATGCCTAACCTGACCCCGCGCACCAGCCTGCACTCTCTGGAGGCAGTCAGAAACAGCCGCAGCATGGAGGCTAACTTACAGAGTTCAAGCAACCGCACGTCCCGTCTGCCCCACTCCCCTACAGGTTGGTACCCCACTCCTCTGCTTCACCTTCACCCTTATCCCTACTCCTCAGGTACAGCTGTATAATGATGATGTGCCTCTAACCCACTCTTTCAAGAGTTCCATTGTCCACAACCCCATAAACCGATCGATCATAGCAGTGAGATGAATGGATGTTGAGTTGTACAGGTGTGTGTCTGGTTTCTGTATGACCAGTTCTTAACTCTGAACCATTGTGGAACTGACAATACACTATTTGTCCAGTTTCTCTTCCCCTCACATCCATTGTCTCTCACACCGTTAGTCTGCTCTTAAAACCTGTTGCACCTGTATTGGCAGTTTGAGCCACTATAGCACATCCTTTGATGTGCAGGGATGACATATTTTTGTAGGTTAACCTGGAAGTTAATAGCCTTGTGACCAACAAAGGTTTAGGACTCTGTTCTGTCATTTATACTCACTTTCAAGTTGTTCCATACCTGTATTCTTTCTTATGCTGAACACAAAAGAAGATTTTTTTTTGAAGAAGAAGATGGGTAACCAAACAGTTGATTGGGCCCCATTGACTTCCATAGTATGGAGAGAAAAAAACAACAACAAAAAAACATGGAAGTCAGTGGGGCCCATCAACTGTTTGGTTACTGACATTCTTCAAAATATCAACTTTTTCAGGTGAAAAAATTAATACAGGTTTGGAACAACTTGAGGGTGAGTAAATGATGACAGAATTTTAATTTTTGTTTGAACTATCCCTTTAACGTGTGGTGCCTTTTAGACTTTTTTTTATATACATTAGCATTATTAATCAGCATATTAAGAGCATTTCATAAACAGTGTTATAATTTGGAAAATTATTTATAGATATCAAGGGAAGACAAACTTTAAAATGACTAGTTAACTCTCATCATGAGCACAAAAAGTTTTGATTATTAGATTATGTACATTGTTTGGTTTTAGCAGTTTAGAGAAAAATATAAAAATAGGCCATACGTTTCTTTAAGAGGTAAACCCTGCACCCTCAGTATGTTTCTCAGTCTCAAGGCCTTCTATGTGTGATACATGTAAATGTAGTAGTAGTAGTAGTAGTAGTAGTAATAATAATAATAATAATAAATTGATAAAACATCAGGGTCCATATAAACTTCTCAGAAATGCTCTGACTTAAAGGTGCTCTAAGCGAAGTCACGCGTTTTTAGGCCAAACATTTTTTTGTCACATACAGCAAACATCTCCTCACTATCCGCTAGCTGCCTGTCCCCTGAACACACTGTAAAAAAACGTGGTCTCTGTAGTCGCCACAAGCTCCAAAAACGGCAACAAAAACAAACTGGTGCAGCCTGGACCACAAAACATAATAAACATGCTCCAGCCAATAACCGACAAGAATGATTTTAAATGCGCGTTCATGACTGTTTCAGGAAGCACGGAGGGGAGGGGGAGGAGGAGGATGGAGGGTCTAACTAGCCTCTGTTTTGTTTGACAACACTTCGAACGTCAACAGAAAGTTACTCCACCCAGCATCACTTAGAGCACCTTTAAGTGTCAAAAAATTCTTAGTAAAAAGTAGGACTTTTGTAAGAGTAGGAGACTTTTATAAAGAAGCTAAAAGCTAATTTCAGCAAAGTGCAAGACTAATGACTGAGGTGACACTTAAGTGTTGTGAACTAACACAATGATGTCAACCCAAAATGGCTGCCCTCAACCTCTGAATCAGTCAGTAGTAAGCCTGCAAGGGCGAAGTCACAGCAGCATGACACCAATAATTTAAAGGTGACCCATTATGGTCCTTTTTACAAGACGTAATATAATTCTCTGGTGTCCCCAGAATGTGTCTGTGAAGTTTCAGCTCAAAATACCCCACAGATAATTTATTATAGCTTGTCAAATTTGCCCCGATTTGGGTGTGGGCAAAATCAAGCCGCTTTTGTGGGTGGGTTGCTTTAAATGCAAATGAGCTTGTGCTCCCCGCCCCCAAGCTCGCTCGTCATTCCAGGCTAACAAAGCAAATTTAACACTCAAAATGGATCATTACAAACTGTTCTTGATGCAGCATATAAAATAGGTATGGCATGTATTTTGTGAATGTTTGCTAAAATTCAATTCTGAATGATTTTGATAGCGTGATGCACGACTAATGTGGCTAAAGCTACACACTGTTGGTGAGACTCAATAAGAATGACGATGCGTTTATGAATTATACAGACTACACGCGTTTTTGGGTTAAAAATTTAAATAACGAAATGGCTCTGGTCTCCGTGAATACAGTAAGAAACAATGGTAACTTTAGCCACATTTAACAGTACATTAGCAATGTGCCAACTAAACACATTCAGGAAGACAATTTGCAACATCACAAAATAAATGTATATGAAATTGGATCAGTTGGTATCGATCCATCTTTGAGAATCAATTTCTGTGCAAATCCTGTTTTACTGACGATCATGTGAAGCATTGTAGTGTTAATGACTTACACATACTGCTATATGAATTTATCTAGCCACATTTCCCTTCATAAATAAAATTACACCACTGCGTCCTTAGTGGCTCAGATATCAGGAGTTTATGGAGACTCATATGTTTGTGATAATGTTTACATAGCTGAGACATATCACAAGCTCAGGGACGGTCTTTGCAGAGTTTTGCTCTGACACAGCTCACCTTCCTTCACGTAGCTTAAAGGATTAGTTCACTTTCTAATTAAAATTTCATGATAATTTACTCACCCCCATGTCATCCAAGATGTCCATGTCTTTCTTTCTTCAGTCGAAAAGAAATTAAGGTTTTTGATGAAAACATTCCAGGATTTTTCTCCATATAGTGGACTTCAATGGAGCCCAAACAGTTGAAGGTTAAAATTACAGTTTACAGCGATCCCAGACGAGAAATAAGGGTCTTATCTAGAGAAACCATTGCTCATTTTCAAAAGATTTTTTAAAATTTTATACGTTTATCTTGAACTAGCTCTCTTCTTCTTCTCTATTTGAATTCCAGCAGTGTAGACACTAAGTTTATTACTGCCCTCCATAGGTCAAAGTTTGAACCAAATTGTCATATACAATATTCTAGTGGAAGTATATAACAATTTAGTTCAAACTTTGACCTGTGGAGGGCAGTAATACACTTAGCAGTGTCTACACTGCCGGAATTCTAATAGAGAAGAAGAAGAGAGCTAGTTCAAGATGAGCATTTATTGTTAAAACTTCTATTATTTATTTATTTATTTTTAAGAAAATGAGCGATTGGTTTCTCTAGATAAGACCCTTATTCCTTGTCTGGGATCGTGTCGAATGCTTTGAAGCTGCACTGAAGCTGTAATTTTGACCTTCAACCGTTTGGGCTCCATTGAAGTCCACTATAAGGAGAATAATCCTGCAATGTTTTCATCAAAAACCTTAATTTCTTTTCGACTGAAGAAAAAAAGACATGAACATCTTGGATGACATGGGGGTGAGTAAATTATCAGGAAATTTTAATTAGAAAGTTAACTAATCCTTTAAGTAATCCTGAAGACATTCAAGTGTGTTTGATCAGGGTTGTAGCTAAACTGCTGCTGCTGCACTCCAGGACCAGTGTTACTCGTCGCTTGCGAAAACGATGGCGGCGCCATGGGTGGAAACGTACAGATTCAGGGGGCGGTAATGTTATAATAAGATCCCCTTCCTACGTCACAAGGGGAGCGAAATGAACGGCTAGATTTGTCTCATGCTTGTAGAGAAAGGCTTACCAAAACAAAGTTACTGGGTTGTTCTTTTTTACATTTTCTGTGCTGGTAGATGCACCAGAGACCTGATTATAGCACTTAAACACAGGAAAAGTCAGATTTTCATGATATGACCCCTTTAATGTAATTATAATAAAATCATTAATGAAGACCCTGAAACTTCAATATTTAAATTTATTTAAAAAAATTGCTTTGTGTTGTGCAAAATTATGACAACTTGGTATTGATGCTGTGGAATCCTTTTTTTATTGATGTATGTCGTCTCATTTACACAACATGAGTTTCATCATCAATGGCTCCAACAACTCCAGGGAAGCCCGAAATCCCTATAAAAATGGCTTGCTTTATATCTCTAATGCACAACACAACACCCTATGTCAAGCAGATCATGGCAAAATCGGGCTAAAATTGTGTAGTCTGAACCGGGCATAAGGGAAATGCCGCCTTTAGTCACTTCCTTTGAGACTGTTGTCTTGGACAGAAGCTTGCTTCATCAGATGGCATCCAGCTTTCCTTGAGTATTTTGCTCCCTACCAAGACATGTTTCGGGTCAACTTTTTCCTCCAACTCCTGGTCTTGGGGCCTCGTTCATGAAAAGATCATAAAAATGGATTTGATCCTAAATTTCAACGATTTCATCCTACTTCAAAACTGAGGAGCAAATCTGGATTTATAAAGGCATAGGTCCACTATAGAGCATGCATATGAAGTAATTAAACCAGTAATTAAAATAAACCAACATCGTTTATTAAAATGTGAAGATGAATAGATAGTCATATCCAATTATTGTCAAATCCAGTGCAATAATATTGTTATATGTGCAATTGAGCAACATATCAACTGCTTTGTGATATTTGCATCACTGAAATTAATTCAATATGTTTATGAATTCCTGGAATATCTCACACACATTGGCAAAAAACCAGGCCATGCAGCACATACGTTTTCCGAGAGCATGCTGCGATTTTCTTGCCCGTTGATGATGGGCGCTGTACTTCATCTGAACCATGACGGCATATTTGTAGGTGTCTGTAGATGGATTTAATGCACTTGTTCATATTGTGCATGGATTTAAGATGAACAGCGATTTATTAAGAGGGATGCATTTAGGAACATCTTTTTTTGTGTTTGTACATACATTTTGGAAGCTGTTGTACATTAATTAATATTAGGATCATTCTACGCATGTCTTTATAAATGAGGACTCCGGTTTCTGCTTGCCTGGGCGAGGAATAATGGCTTGTGACTATATCACTACAGTTATGAACCAAGTCGTCTTATTTGGTGTTTCCTGCAAGTGTCTAGNTTTTTTTTTTTTTTTTTTTTTTGTCAGTGTGAAAGTCTTTCTTACACTTTCTGTAAAGTTTAGACTGCTGGTTAAAACTCAGATCCTTCTGTAAATTTTCTATATTAATAACATTGATGAGGATATTACATGAGTGTTTGTGATTGGGTGCTCTTGCAGGTGTATCATCTGCAAGGATGAGGGGCGATGGCCAGTCCCCTCTCTATCTGCGGGCACCCATGAAAGCTCTCAGTCCCGTGGGCTCTATGTCTGCAGTGCGACAGCATACCAAAGGGCCACCAGGTGCCCAGGGAGGGATGAGGAGGGTTCAGTCCCCGGGTCCCACCAACGGTGCAGCATACTCAGGCTGCAGGAGCGCTGCTGTAGCCAGGCAAACGCCTGGAAGAGGTGTGACGCCAACATCGCCTTCTTCCAGAGGCAGGCTTCCACAGACACCCAGAAGGTACCTTACAATCTTCAAAATACACTGCTGCCGTAGCCATTGTGAAAGTTATTTGAAATTAAGGTTATTTTGCTTATTTTTTTCCATAGCAGATCACTGGGAATGACCAAACCCTGTGCTCCTATCTCTGATGAATCCTGGAAAGATGGTTGTTACTGAAGCCCTGAGAACTCCACCTATCATCCTCACAGTGAAATCCAACACACCACCAATGCCTAAAAAGACATGGCAAGGAAAATCAACACAGAGGCCCTAAAACAAGAGTGTGAATTAATCCAGAGTCTCAACAATAAGAGTAACTATGGAGGAACGGTGGATCTGACACAGTTTGCGTTCAAAGACTGTAATATTTGCTTGTTTTTCAAACATCAGTGTGCTTTTAATTTCATGTGAATGGGGAGGTTTGAAAAAGTATAAGAACTTGAATAATGAAAAAGGTTTGTGTCTTGTAATACATGTAGTTTTTGTGAATCAATGTGTGGAATTTAATTCCTAGATGCTGTGGAATAACTTGATGTTGATTTTGCATGTTTATCTATTTTTAGAAATGAAGGATATATGATTTTTATGTGGGTGAAAAAAAGTGAGATTTTTAATTGATGAAGGAATAGTTGTTTTCTGTAAAGCCCGGAATTTGTCTGTTTTGTATCAAAAAGACATAACAGAGCAATATAGAAGAATAGTGTTCTCAAAAGTTGATCTCAAAGGAGAAGAAAATAATTTACTTTTTTTATTATTTTGAGATCACATCAATGTGCCAAGGTACATTACTACTGCAACACTGTTTCTTAATACAGAGTGCTTGTTGTTAAAGTTACTACACTTTCACTCCATCTGGAAGTTTGAATTTGAATTTTGATGCCTGAGTAGTCTAGGTTTAAATATGCACTAAGCCAGTTCAATTGGAGATATCTGGGTATGCAATGATGATGATAGAGTGCCTCAGAATCAAATCAATAAATCAACAATTTCAGCAATAAAACTAACAGAAGAGCAATTTTTTTCATTCCAGGGTTCCTTCTTTGCTGGGCAGCTACACTGGAGGGGAAAACTTTGGGCACTAACACATAAAAAACTCCCATGTTTTAATGTTATCAAAAGCCAAAATACATTTACAACATATCTGTTGTGTTGTTCGAGCATGTAAACGTGGAGGGTACGGTACTGTATGGTAGGGTGGGGTGGGATAGCACAAGTGTGTGAGAGCAGATCTTTTATTCATTACAGCATAACGCCAATTGCACCGTAACTTATTTAGGCAGAAAGCGCAATGTTGTCGTATGAGGTGACGTAAAGCGTCGCGCGCGTTTGCTCTGCCCCTCCCTCTGCTGTTGTCAACGAACATTCTGATTGGCCGAGGCTTAGAAACGAGCAAACTGATTGGTGGAGGCGACGAATCGAGGAGCGTGATTGGCTTAGGCCTGGGAAAGAGCGTTCGAGGATCCTCAATGTACAGGCCGCAGTAGTGCTACCGTTGGAAAATTAACTATAATAAATAACAACAAATTCGAAGGGATCCGAAACTCATCAACGCTCTGAAGGCAGTCGCGGAGTAGGTAAAGCGTTTTGGATTTGTACTGCATGTGTATAAAACGGTCGTCGTCGGCCCAGTCGGCCTGTGTGGGCCTGACTAAGCCTTGTGTTGTGTTAAAGCGCGAGGAAGCGCCCAGTGCGCGCTCCTGCTAGCGGGGCCATGCGCAAAACGAGCCCTAAAACGATCGTGCGCCTTGCTTTTGACGCTTTAATTAGTCTTATACGAAGTAAATGCATACAATGCGTCTAGGTTGCGTATTTTTGTGATACTTCGGGTTGTGTTGTACTCAATTACGTATTGACATATTAGTTAGCTAATGCTATTAGCCGTTTAGCATTTAGTGTAATGGCGGAGGGCAAGATGGCGCAGTAACGCGGCTGCATTTTCGCAAGCTTTTAGCAATGTATGAACCGATGTCTCCTGAAATATTAAAGTGAATTTGGAAACGTTATGCTTTGTATTTTGTATAGGTTTTCAATTGTACTGAGTCAATGCAACAATCCAAACTTTGTTTCGATGAAACTCACATGGACTAGTACGCTCAATTACGAAACCTACTATGACGAAGGCTCACCTCACGAATAGTTCAGCGTTGCGTAGTAACGGCACTGGTTGTCACAGTCACGTGACGGAATTAATATTAATGAGTCCTGCCTTTGTCGTGGTAGGTTTCAGTTTACAAAATCATCACTGCCATGAGCATAGCGCTGACAACGATTTCGCACATTTTTAGACACCGCAGTCATTTAAAAAATAAGACGTTATACTTCTGGCGCTACTTTTTAAGGACTGTAAACTTATAGTACTCTATTCCCCCCAAAAAGAGAGAGATGACGTCATGTTGGAAACCCCCTCACAGCATTGATATACTTATTACGTTGTTATTAGTAATGAAGTCCAATGTAATATTAACTGTATATGATTATAATATACCATTTTATTGATTTCAATTTAAAAAAAAATATATACATTTTATTAAGGTTTGTGTTATTATAATGTAAAGAAATCACTGCAACGTGAACTTTCTGAATGACCAACTCTGTCACAGTTTATGTTTGTATACTGTTGCTGTGCTTGCGTGTTTTTTGATCTATGTTTTGGGATATTTTGTTTTTCTCAACTTTTTAGAGACTAACTTAGGTAGATTATAACTACAAATTCTTGTTTGTTTCCAAATATAAATTATAGAAATGTTATATACTCTTTCTTTCTTTGTCTCTGTTTCTTTCAGACACTTTCCTCCCAGATGCCAGATTTACAGTTTTGCTTAATGTTTGTGACACTTTTATGTGAAGGGAACTACTGTCAAATGTGAAGGTTTGTTAAATAGCAATTTTTACTCACAGTGCCACATGCTTGTGATTAGAAAAAAGGAAACCATTAAAAAAAATTTAGTTGTTTAATGAATATTCATATTAAATGGCACAATATGTACATTTTCGCCGCTAGAGATCACTTTGGCCCCATTTACACTGCAGGTCTTAATGGCCAATTATTATTATTATAATTTTTTTTTTGTGACTATTTCCGATTTTTTTTTTGATGACCAACTTACATCTTCTTTTAAGGTGACCTGTATCCGATACCTGCATTTACACTACATTTGTTGAAACGAACAAAAAATAGCATTATGATGTCAAGAAATAAATTTCAATAGTATATTGAGATTTATTGACATGGAATTCATAGAAACATTTTTAATGCAATATTTTCATCCTTACATCAAAATAATTATATAGTACAAATACTTCAAGACAGTGATTATGTACACAGATTCGTGGGATGCGTTGGAGAGGAATAATAGTTGGTAGAACTTTTAAGCCTGTCAGAGGTTCTGGGTTCAAATCCACCCTTGTGTAGGTTTTACTCATTAAAACCAAATGCGTTCTTCAGTGATTGTATATCAAGGCCAGGGACTTGATAACGCCTTGATTTTGTGGAATCATGGGAGGTGTTGTCTTCTAGTCTACAGCAAGTGGAAACGAATCTGGACGGGACTCGGGAAGAAATCATGTACATGGATGAGATTACTAACATTACTGTAGTACGAAGCAGAGCAGGGCCGAGTGCTGTGCGAGCAGAAACGAGGCCGTTGGAGCGATTGCTAATGAGAGACGAGCGCGACACACGGCTCAAGAGCAGCGGAGCTTTTATTATGCGGCAGTTTCCGCTTCCGCTTCGTCTTCTCCATGTTTTGAAAGTTGTTATAGAGCTACTCTTCGTTCGCTTGGCGGCTACTATGAGACACTTAATGCACACTGCAGTAAGCTAGATCGATATTAGGCATGGTAAAACATGGTACTCACTGTAAATCATGAAAACGAGATTTAAACAATAAGACTTACTGTGTTGAGCTATATAACATGATTAGTTTTCTGTCGATGAATGTATCCAAACAGCTGCTCACCTGTCTAATAAAACACATAATATATTAAAGTATCTTTGGTGTTTCCATGTCACATGGAATGATCTCATTGATAGGCGATGCACTGACACAGTCCCGTGTCCTGGTTAAAATTGCTTATTTCTCTAGATTTAAACTTTTTTGGAAACATTTGGGATAATGTAAGTATACAAGTCAACAAAATATGTAACATTGTTCTAATAGTTTTTGGATATTTTAATCCAAAAATCTTACGTATTGTGCCTTTAGTTCAGTGTGTTGGATTGAATTGTCTGTCATTTCATGTGACTATATTTCTACCTTGTTCCTCACATGGCAGTCCTTTATTTTTTTATTATTTGCAATGTTTTCACTTTTACAGTATTGTGGAAAAATCACAGATAATGGATCAAGGTGGAGGGATCCTGGAGCTTCACAAGGATTTGAAAATGCCCCATACAATGATAATGACAGATTTTGGTAAGGAACAGTCATTAAAATAATGAGTCAATTAATTGCCTGATGTTTGGCCAATTTTAGGTTATGACATTAACTGATCATTTTATAGAGTACTTATTATAATTAAAGTTTTTCAACTTTACATGGCTGCTTTGTGCTGTGACAATGCACAATACAAATTTTGATGTATGTGAATAAATACTGAGTGTTCACACCAAGAACGATAATATAATGACAATAACTGTAAAGTTGTAATAATCATTGTAATTCTATGATAATAATGAAGTCCACACAAATATAATGATTAAGACACAGGAACGATATCATTGTAATCACTTATAGAGCAATTTTTTACAGCTGATAAATGATAAAACAGCCAAATCAGAATCCATCCTGCTTTAAAGAGCTTGAGCATTTAAAGCAGCAGACGACAGAACTGCGGTGCGCGTGTATAATAACAAGAACCATTTTGTGTACGTCTCATACATATCGGTCATCATTTAAAGTGAAAGTTCACCCAAAAATGAAAATTCTGTTATCATTTACCGGGCTTCAGACTGCGACCTTACGCAACCTTTTTTTCTTGTCGGTACGATTACATTTTGTTAGAGGTTGCACTGGCGCAACCGCCGCATTGCCCAACTGAGCTGCCATTTCTGTTGGGTATGAAAAACATCAAACGGCAAATGAAACGGAATGGGAGATCCAGTGAGAAAGTGTTTGAATTATTATTAATACCATGAATAGTATTAATATTATCGCTGTGATATCGAGAGAAGCATTTAAATTTGGCGCAGAATTCTCTGTTATAAACCATATTAAATCGAACAGCATTGACATGGAAACCAGGAGGAACATTGTGCCGTGAATGAACAAGTTACAGAAGGCTTTTCAGTCCACAAATCACCAACATTAACCATGGTTTTAATAGGGATGTGCAACAGCGATCGAGTATTCGAGTACTCGACCGTGACAGCGACAATCGATCATGTAAACAATGATCGAAATGTTTTTTTTGTTTTTTTCCCCTTCTCCCGCCCTGAGCTCTGATTGTTTAGCTTGCCACAGCATGTGTCAGAAGACGTGAGAGAGAATGTCTGGCTTAATTTTGACAAGATAGATGAAAATACAGTTCAGTGCAAGCTGTGCAGCGCTAAACTTTTATCTTGTGCTGAAAATATCCTTTAAATTATATTCATAATTAATTTAACAATAATCATCAGCATAGGCGCCTAGCCCCCGAGCACCAACGGAAAAACACAAGATATTCTCATTTCATTTCAACCAATAAAAATCGATTGAAGCCTTCAGACACGGCTTTCTTTTCTTTTTTTATAGTCCATTTGAGGCAGTTTCTATTTCGTTAATGTCGAGAGCGTATCCATGTAATTCACGAGCACGAATCTCTCTGCTCGGACGCAGATTTCTTTGACTCGTGCACAGGACGCGCTCAAACTTTGTCCTGTTGTCACGAATCTCAACGTGCTTTTTCTTATGGAGACTGGGCACCCACCGGATAAATCGGCACCTATGATCATCAGTGATTTGTTGTGCTTTCGTTTCATTGNCAAGGTGCTGGGAGATCCATTGAGAAAGTGTTTGAATTATTATTAATACCATGAATAGTATTAATATTATCGCTGTGATATCGAGAGAAGCATTTAAATTTGGCGCAGAATTCTCTGTTATAAACCATATTAAATCGAACAGCATTGACATGGAAACCAGGAGGAACATTGTGCCGTGAATGAACAAGTTACAGAAGGCTTTTCAGTCCACAAATCACCAACATTAACCATGGATTTAATAGGGATGTGCAACAGCGATCGAGTATTCGAGTACTCGACCGTGACAGCGACAATCGATCATCCCGAGCACCAACGGAAAAACACAAGATATTCTCATTTCATTTCAACCAATAAAAATCGATTGAAGCCTTCAGACACGGCTTTCTTTTCTTTTTTTTATAGTCCATTTGAGGCAGTTTCTATTTCGTTAATGTCGAGAGCGTATCCATGTAATTCACGAGCACGAATCTCTCTGCTCGGAGGCAGATTTCTTTGACTCGTGCACTGGACGCGCTCAAACTTTGTCCTGTTGTCACGAATCTCAACGTGCTTTTTCTTATGGAGACTGGGCACCCACCGGATAAATCGGCACCTATGATCATCAGTGATTTGTTGTGCTTTCGTTTCATTGGCTTTCGTTTTAAAGCACAATAGGAGTTAGGCTACACTTTCGGTCAAGCTCACGTTTGCATTCGCCAACTTTTTGCAGATGAAAGTTGTAATAATAATAATGTAGATGAAAATAAAGCACAAATCTGCCATAAACATAGCATTATAATGAGAACTTTATAGAAATCTATAGTAAATTCTGTCCTTGCCCGTTTTTCAGCGCGCTGTCATGAAAGTGCATCATGGCGGGAGCTCTCTCTCACTCTCGCTATAGCGCGTAACTTAAAGTTCACTGGCATTTGCATCCTTTCATGCAGAGACAAGTTGTAATGTTACATCTATGTTATGTGTCTGAGTTAGCTGATTAATATCATAGGATGTGTCATAGAACGGGCTTCAGTTTATTGGCATAAAGTCACTCTTCACCTGAGGCAGCTATTCCTTTTAGATGCTTCTTAATAACATTGCTGCATCATAATCATAAACTAACAGTGTTCTAATCACGTGTTCATGTTTTCATAGACAGGTTTTCATGTCCTATTTTTAACATTCATTTTCATAACAGTCTTCAGATATTTTCATTATCTCCATGACCCCACTTCAAAGCTCTAAATGTGAATAAATTGCGTTGCAAGTCGATTTAAAGGTGCTACAGAGGATCTTTTCGTCGACTGAGAAACCAAAGACTGTTACTGAGTTTTTGAAATGAGCACATGCGTAAGAACAACCCCCCTACGCAATGATCTGATGTTTTTAAGGCCCTACCTCGTGCACAGATGATGTATATTAATATTATTCCTTTCAGTGCACCTGATAAATAGTCTTTTATCAGTTAGTAAAGACATTTTAAAGTAATATTGCAAAAATGTATAAAACAAAACATCCTCTGTAGCACCTTTAAGATGTGCCCCTAAATTTTCTGCATGTGCTCCTAAAATTTTCAGTAAGGGGCTACAGTGCTCTTAGTTAAAAACTTAGTCTGGAGCCCTGATTTATTTACCATGCCTTTCCAATCCCATAAGACTTTGGTTAATCTTCTAAACACAAATTAGGGTATTTTTAATGAAACCTTTTAGGTTTCTGTCCTTCCATTGATCATACCTGCAAACTAGTAGCTTTTCGGCGAAATTCGCCGTTTTGAATCAAAATATGTCATCAAAATATGGGGTCTGGGTGAGTTTGCAGGCACAATAAATCGAAAATTGACTACTTTCCCATAGACTAGAGTGAGACATTAAATGTCTCTCGAGCTGTCTGATCTTTTTTTGCGCTCTGTGGTGTGAATGACACATCGCTGAAGCGCTTCAGTTCAAACAGAGGCAGAGCGCACGTGAACCGATCATTTCTTCCGCTTTATAACACGAGATAAACTAGAATGGATGTAGGATGAATGAATATCGAAGGTATGTTGAAAGATCCAGTACAACTTACTGAAATCCGTATGATGTCATATGTAACGTTAATCGATCAATCATTGTTTCAACCGCGGAAAAGTGCCAATAAAATAGCTTGTAAAAATGTCACATTTACCATAACGTTTACCTCAGAAAAGCCGTTCAATGTCAAAAAACTTGTTAGTCAGCTACAAAAATTTACTTAGAGAGGAGCATTTTGATATATATCCACTGTGACTATAGGCCATTGCATATTCATGTACTTAACATGTGCTTCAATACTGAATGTATAAAACCGTTTTATGACGGCCACCATTTAAATGTTTAGGCCAATATTAAAAACGAGTAGAAACATAATTGTCATTAAAAATGTATTATAACGTTATTATAAAAACTTCTTTATGTGTAATTTATATGCAAGCAGCTTACAAAACAAATAATTTTAACCTTTAATATTATAATGATGTACTAGCTGTTGTTCCCTGTATAGTTTACAGCATTAGTTGAGAGAGAATTTTTTTTTTTTGCCATGTACTGCACCTGATAGACCCCAAATTAATCATTATTGAATTGAAGGTAATCAAATCGAAACCAAATCACAAGATTCTGAATCAAAATGTATTTTTTTTTATTTATTTTTTTTACTTCAAGCAAATGTTGTTTTTTATTTTCTTGTGGGAGTGCACCAGAATGCTTAGTTCATATGTTAAAATCACAAAAATTTTCTCATGGGGGAGGATGCCCCCAGACCCCCCTACTACTATTTACTTTGGAAACATGTCACCTTTTTCACCACTTTGAAGTTTGCAGGTATGATCGATAATCCAGTTAACCAAAACTGTTCATCATATAAAGCAATCATGTCTCTTTACAAGAGTTAGATTAAGTGCTTGATTCTTATCGCTTTATGCTTTTTTACAACACTTTTAACCCATAAGTCTTATGGGTTTGGAACGACATGAGAGTGAGTAAATGATAACAGAATTTGACTTTTTGGGTGAACTAACCCTTTAATGAAAAAACAACAACAATATTTATGAATCACTACATTAAATATTCTATTCTCTTGGGCAGTTGCAGGGATGGGTGGCCTGGCCCACATTGACGGTGAGCACATAGTGGTGTCGGTGCCAGAGGCTGTGATGATCTCAGATGTAGTGACGGATGAGGGTATCATGCTGGAGACTGACCTAGAGGCTGAAGTGGTGGAAGGGCCTGACATCTGTCATGAGGACGTCATCACCACTGAGGGAGTAATCATGTCTGAGTCTATCCTGGCGGCCGAGGTGGCCATCCAAGAGGCTCTGGACGGCAGTGCTGATCTGATCGAGGAGACTGTGCCTGATCAGGTGTTTGTGGCTGACCTCATGTCACCTCACGATCAGAGTCCACTGGACCACGACCTGGTGTCTGCAGAGGTCATGGTGACAGACACAGAGACGGTCATCCAGTCACATGACACCATGCCATCTGATGTCACTATTAAAGCGGATGATGAGGAGGATGTGAAGAGCACTTCAGAGGACTACCTCATGATTTCCTGTGAGTTTGCTGTTACATGCCAGCTTGGAATGATTGGCTCTACAGCAATGTTTGATATTTGGCTTCTTTGCAGTGGATGAGGTTGGGGAAAAGCTAGACATTGGAGATGCATCTTTAAAGATCAGTGCAGATGTGGGCCAAGATGACGATGGCTCGAAAGAGGATGAGTTCAGCTCTGAGGTCATCAAAGTATACATCTTTAAGGCCGATGGAGATGAAGATGTGGAAATTGGTAAGGAACACATTTCAGATCTTTGCTACAAGCTGATTGCTACTACTCATATTCTCACTGTTATTTTCCATATTCTTAAGGATAGGGATTTAAAAGTCATCAACACGGACAGTAATACCATTCTTGCTGTGGACGCTAAAATGGGCAAAACCATTCCCATGGAGATAATATGCATAACTGGTCACTTTTAGGCAAAATTTTGAATTAAAATATTTCATTTATGTGAATCGGGTAGATCCGAAGAGTTTTTTTTCAGGGGGGGTGGGGGAGGTCGGGGTGAAATTGCAAGCACAATAAACCTCACAAGAATCGAAAATGGGCTACTTTCCCATAGACTGGAGTGAGACCATAGATAGACATCTCTCGAGGTGTCACAGTCTTTTTTGACGCTCTGTGTAGGGCCCTATGATTTCTGCGATGCAGAAAACGCGGACAAAATCACGGAATCCAGTCATAAAAACGGAATTTAGTATATAACGCGGAATGTCACAGAATTTGTCAAATTTTTGATGAATAATTAAAAAGCAGGTCAGTACACTTAAATCAAATCGCGATATAGACTGGTGTCTGTGAAAATATTAAACTGCAAATAGGAAGCGCAGTTTCATTTACCTCACGCACGCACACTAAAGCACGTGTGACTTTAAAAAAAACACTTTAAAAACACTAAAGCAAGTGTTTTCATCCTCTGTCGCCTCACTAAATGAGGAAATAAACGCACGAAATTCATCTCCAGATCCACTCTGAAAGTCACTTCATCAGCATTTAACCGCTTCATTTGAGAAAACTGTTGTCATAAACAGAGAAACTCAAAGCTCTCGGCAACCCTTCAAAATAAAAGTTTGATTTAACTTGACAGAAACATATTAGTGTCGTACAGTAGAATTTAGATAAATTAATTTAATAATAAATTATTAAAATTATCTTTTTAAGGAATCTGTTTTTCAGTACAGCTCTGTTGTGCAGCAATATTGTTTGACAGAAAAGGTTAATTTCATGATTAAAAGATAAATTAAATGGTATGCTTTCATTTGATTGCTGAAAAAAATAAAATACGGAACAGAATTTCTGAAAAAACAAAACATTTCATAAAAATACTTTTTTAATTAATACATTTTGTTGTTTTTAAGAATTCAATTAATTAGACATGCTTTTTTGATTATTAAAATGTAATTAAACCATTAAAATGGAATCCAGAAAAGTTAAAAAAGAAAACAGAATTTGGTAAAAAGAAAACAGAATTTGAGGGGAAAGAATAAAACGTATATCATAGGGCCCTAAAAAATGTAAAAAATTTTTGTTAAACTTTTAATAAATTGTTGGTAAATTGGATACGTTTCATTATTTCAATTAATTAGACGTGCTTTTTGATTGCTAAAATGTCATTTAAAATGGAGTCCAAAAAAAAAAAAATTACGGAATCCAGAAAAATTAAAACGGAAAAAACAACATAATTTAGGAAAAAATAAAACGGATTTCATAGGGCCCTATCTGTGGCACGACAGATCGCTGTAGCACTTCAGTTCAAGAAGAGCTCATGTGAACCGACCATCTCTTCTGCTTTAATAGTTATTCTCGCATTCATCATTCTCGCACAAAGAAAAAAGCGACACAGTAAACAATGGGGGACAAACAGTAGATCTTGTTTTAGCTTCTCAGCATGTGGCTGCTTGTCACAAGAAGAAACGGTATTGTTTCAACTTTATTAAAAAATTGCGCCTCCTGTGTTGTCATTCCCCTTGTAGCACGTGCAAGTGAGGATTCTCTGTCAACCAATCAACGTTCTGCAGTGAGTCTAGCTCCACCCTTTAGTACCAGACTACTGTGCTAGGTACCCCAACGGAAGGGTCCCAGAAAAGTGGTACGGTTCGGAATTAGGTTACCATTCACAACTTCTGACAATGGAAACGGCAAAAATTGCATACCGTACTGATCTGTACTGTACCGTACCGTACCGCTCGGTGGGAACAAGGCATTAGAGAGGAGCATTTTGCTAAATATACAGTGGCATGCGAAAGTTTGGGAACCCCTTGCAGAATCTGTGAAAATATGAATAATTTTAACAAAATAAGAGAGATCATACAAAATGCATGTTATTTTTTATTTAGTACTGTCCTGAGTAAGATATTTTACATAAAAGATGTTTACATATAATCCACAAGACAAAAAAGTAGCTGAATTTATTAAAATAACCCTTGATTCTTAATACTGTGTGTGGTTACCTGGATGATCTACGACTGTTTTTTTGTTTTGTGATGGTTGTTCATGAGTCCCTTGTTTGTTCTGAGCAGTTAAACTGAACTCTGTTCTTCAGAAAAATCCTCCATGTCCTGCAGATTCTTCAGTTTTCAAGGATTTTTTGGATATTTGAACCCTTTCCAGCAGTGACTAAATGATTTTGAGATCCATCTTTTCACACTGAGGACAATTGAGGGACTCACACACAACTATTAAAAAAAGGTTCAAACATTCACTGATGCTCCAGAAGGAAACACGATGCATTAAGAGTCGGGAGGTGAAAACTTTTTGAATTTAAAGATCAAGGTAAATTGTACTTAAAGGGATAGTTCACCCAAAAATGAAAATTTGATGTTTATCTGCTTACCCCCAGGGCATCCAAGATGTAGGTAGAACACAAATGCTGATTTTTAACTCCAACCATTGCCGTCTGTCAGTCTTATAATGCGAGTCAATGGTCACACAATCTATGAGTCAGTAAACATGCACAGACGAATCCAAATTAAACCCTGCGGCTCGTGACGGCACATTGATGTCCTAAGACACGAAACGATCGGTTTGTGCGAGAAACCGAACAGTATTTATATAATTTTTTACCTCTAAAACACTACTATGTCCAACTGCCCTCCACATCCGGTTAGTGAGGTCTGAACGTGCTCTGACAACGGAAGTGATGTCTCGCAATCATTGAAGCAAAGCGCGAGACATCAGTTCCATCAGCAGAGCGCGTTTTTTGACCTCACCAACCGGATGCTGAACAGAGTTGGACATAGTAGTGTTTTAGAGGTAAAAAATTACATAAATACTGTTCGGTTTCTCGCACAAACCGATCGTTTCGTGTCTTAGGACATCAATGTGTCGTCACGAGCCGCAGAGTTTATTTGGATTTGTCTGTCGTGTTTATTTGACTCTTATAGATGGTGTTACCGTTTACACCCATTATTCGGCTGACAGACCGTGACGGTTGGAGTTAAAAATCATAATTTGTGTTCTACTAAAGAAACAAAGACACCTACATCTTGGATGCCCTGGGGGTAATCCCTTTAATTTGTCTTCCGGGAAACATGCAAGTATCTTCTGTTGCTTCCAAAGGGAAAAAAAAATATTTCAACAAAATAAGAAAAATTTGGACTTCTTCATCCTGTTTAAAAGTTTTCACCCCCCGGCTCTTAATGCATCGTGTTTCCTCTGGAGAATCAGTGAATGTTTGAACCTTTTTTAAAAGTTGTGTTTTGAGTCCCTCAACCGTCCTCATTGTGAAAAGATGAATCTCAAAATCATACAGTCACTGCTGTAAAGGGTTCAAATATGCAAAAAATCCTTGAAAACTGAAGAATCTGCAGGACATGGAGGATTTTTCTGAAGAACAGAGTTCAGTTCAACTGCTCAGAACAAACAAGGGACTCATGAACAACCATCACAAAACAAAAAAAACAGTCGTAGATCATCCAGGTAACCACACACAGTATTAAGAATCAAGGGTTCCCAAACTTTTGAACGGAGATATTTTAATAAATTCAGCTACTTTTTTGTCTTGTGGATTATATGTAAACACCTTTTATGTAAAATATCTTTCTCGGGACAGTACTAAATAAAAAATAACATGCATTTTGTATGATCTCTCTTATTTTGTTAAAATTATTCACATTTTCACAGATTCTGCAAGGGGTTCCCAAACTTTCGCATGCCACTGTATGCACTATAGGCTATTGCATATTCATTTTGTACTTACTGTGGTTCCCTGTATAGTTTACAGCATTAGTTGAGAGATTTTTTTTCTTTGAGGAAATTCGCCATGCACTGTACCTGATAAGCCCCAAATTAATCAATGTTGAATCAAAGGTAACCAAATCTAAATCAAATCGCAAGCTTCTGAATCAAAATCTAATCTAACTGTGAAATTTGTCAATGCCCAGCCCTAGTGTCAATGAATATATATATATATATTTTTTTTTTTACTTGAAGCAAAATAATTCCGTTTATTTTCTTGTCAGAGTGCACCAGAATGCTTCGTTTACTTGTTAAAATCACAAAAAGTTTAGTATAGCTGTAGAGGTTTCTCAGGGTAATAAATATATATACAAGGAGCCAAAAAACTATTTGGACACTTGAGCCACAAGTTCACAAAAAATTGTTTAAAATATAAATCAATAGATATGGTGTCCAAAATTAAAACAAAAAGCTTCGGACATTTTCTGATTGTCAAACTTTGTGAGAGACGTTCATATGTTGAACTATACCGGTGGTTATTCTGCTTGGACACCTGTGTGCACCAATTGGCTTAAAGTCATTTTAAAGTTACCCTGAAATTAATATTAAAATTACATCAAAATGACATGATTCTGCACATCAGCTTTTTATCAGAATTTTCTGTAAAATCTGAGGTATCCTTCCTTACTAGGAGTGGGCGATATACCGGTAGACACAATAATTTGACAACTGGTGTACATTTTAGATTTTTATTCCAGAATGGAGAAGGCCTATAATTCTGTTTTGCATATTGCCCTTAAAATTATAGATTTTTCTTAATTAGATCTTGTTGAAAAGTTAATCATAATTTCATGTTAAAATCAGCCTTGTTAATGTAAAAATGCTGCCTGGGTTTTTGCTTTTGCTTGTCCGATCACTTGCATAATAAGACAATGCGCAGATCTCGAGGGTGTAGAGCAGTGCTCGTCAACTGGCGGTCCGTGGGCCAAATTCGGCCCGCCAATCATCTTCATCTGGCCCGCGGCACCCCAATCTTAATCATTCTTTTGTCTAGATTTTCTTTTTCGTGAATTGGCTAAACGCTCTTGCATAACGATCTGAAACGATTTGGATTCGTTCCGACTGCTCTGTCACTGAATCATCTGAAGTTTTTTCTTGGTCAGTAACAACATATACAGAACAAATAGCGCTGTTTTCAGGTGTTTCACTAGTTTACTTTGAACTACGCAGCACGGCCCTGTGGATAACGGAATAAAAGCTTAAAGGAGCTGCGTTTATTCCCGATCCTGGATACCATTATTAAACAGCGTTGCGACATCCATTGAGAAGTGTTTCAATTCGACATACACCTCTCGGTTACAAACTACAAATCATTAGATGATTAAACTAGTTTTAAATTAGAGATGTTCCGATACCCCTTTTCCATTCCCGATACCGATTCCGATACCTGAGCTCAGGGTATCGGCCGATACCGAGTACTGATCAGATACCTGGGTGTGTATCTGTATATACAGCTGTATATACTACTAGCCCTGTATGAATTGATAGAATTATTTATGGTGTGCTTCAGACTTATCCCTTAATAAAACAAGAACAAATACATACAGTGAACTAGAGTATTTTTATTATCTGACATACATTTGTCAGTTATATTATTTATTTATTTTAAGTGAAAAAGAACTTCAAATGCAGCCACAAATCTAACACTGTAAACTGAAAAAGGAATATTAGTTTTACAATATAACTATAAAAACAGTGCAACAAATAAATCTAGGAATATAATTATATAAGAAAATAATCTCTTTAAAACTTGAAGTCCAGAAACAATTTTGTTAAATAAAAATCTCACGTTTTCGACGACTGACAGCGGCTGGTCATCCAGAACAATAAACCCGACAATTTTGTCGGTTATCTTTATTTGTCTTTTGAAAACTTTTCTCTTTGTTTGAATGAAGCTGGCACGCCTCATCCTTCTCCGTCCTAGCCTTTATGTAACCATCGTGTTGCGCGGGGTGACGCGTCTTCAAATGCTTTATTAAGTTATTTGTGTTAAAGTTGCCAATACTTGTGCCACCCCTCGAAATTGCAGCATTGCATATGAGACATGTCGCCGTTTTACTGGTCTGAAATACTGCCGAACAGCAGACATACTGCTAGCGCGTTTTCACTTCTTCGCTGCTCTAAACAGTGGTTGCTTGTGGCAACACAGCACAACTTCCTGTGTTTGCATTCTGAGCCGCGAGGAAGAATTGATTTCCGATTTGCTGCGTTAAGCAAAGATAGCGGGCACAACTAGGTTTTGTTTAAGAAAATGGTATCGGATCGGTACGTGAGTTTAATTACTCGCCGATACCGATGCCAGAATTTTTTGTGGTATCGGTGGTATTTCCGATACTAGTATCGGAATCGGAACAACCCTATTTTAAATCAGATGAAACAGCCTCAACATTCCCTGACTGATGAGGAAAACAGGAGAAACACTGTGCCATGAATGAAGATAGAAGACTTTTAAATCCCCAAATCACCACCCTTAAAACATTTATCATGAATGAACTATAGTAATTTACCATGGTTTGTGGAAATGTGGAATATTTATAATGAATACTATGTTATAGCCATTTATATTGCAATATATTTATTAGGTGGGTAGGGGAATATATAATTCATGTCTTTGTTAAGGTGTAGTTTATACCTGTGTTTAGGAGTTTTTTTTATAGGCCTATAACATATCATAAATATAATATAATTTGACAGTGGTAGTGAGTAGCAATGTATAGTTTTACCTGTGGTTACCAAGTCTCACTGTGAGAATATTTTCATTTAAGCCTAATAATTAATAAAATAATTTTTACCAATAAGACCCCCCCTCCCCCTGGCCCACCTCAACTTTTTGGTTTGATAATCCAGCCCTACAATTAAACTACTTGAAGAGCCCTGGTGTAGAGTAACTGCTTTTATATGTAAATATCAAGGACATTTTGATTTTCCATTCATGCCCTTTAAAATAAATATGTTGGGATTGTGTTGTAGGCAGCACAGAGGTGGTAGCAGAAAGTGATTTTCGCAATGGGCACGCGGTGCTGGAGCCAGTGGGCTCAGGCAGGCTGCCCAGAGAGAAGATGGTCTACATGGCTGTGAAGGATGCCAGCCAAGGAGAGGAGGATATCAGTGAGTTCGCTGTCTCATTTTTTTTTTTTTTTAAAGAAGAGTTACATGTGCCTACAGCAACTAAAAAATTTGCTTTTGTTATACTCTGTCCTGATTGTAGACTGTTCGGAGATGACTGACCAGGTGTATATGGAAGTCATTGTTGGAGAGGAAGAGGCTCCTGCTATCACCGAAGCACAACTGGAGGAAACACCAGTTAACAAGAGCTTTGTTCCTGCGGCCTGGGCAACTGCTTATGGTCCTTTACTTTTTTTGTTGCGGACAAAGATAAAAATTACTTTAAATTAATAGTCCACCCAAAAATGAAAATTCTGGCTAAATTCGAAACAGCAGACTACTATCCTACTATAGTATGGTACTCTAATTATGACTATATTAAAGTCTTCTGAAGCCGTACGACAGCTCAGGGTGTCCCAAACGTTTTTGTCAGCCGAATCCCTGTCTTTGCGATTTTGATATTTGCACTAAACCATATTAATTTTTAATGATTTCATTATTAATAGCTTTTAATCAACTCACAACCCAGCTGTAGTTCCCTCAAGAACACCCAAGGGCTCGCGAACCCTCGATTGTAAAACCCTGCGAAAACTGATGACAGAATTTTCCTCTTTGGTTACCTTAAAACCTAACTTAACATTTTATAAAAAACATTCTTCTTTCCTTTTAGTGAAATTATAGGGTGTAAATGTCCGATGCAAACACCTTACCAGTCATGGCTTTCCTACAGGAAGCAGTCTAGAAAGTAAGAATGGTGCAGCCACTCCCTACCTACAGATCACTGACAGCATCAGCACAAGCCGAGCGCTTAAGCAAAAGATCAAGAAGAAGAGGAGGGGAGAGACACGCCAGTGCCAGACAGGTATGATTTCGGCTTTTTATGTCAACATGAACTCAAATTGACCCCATAACATAAAAACATGAGTTCCTGGACTCATGTAATTTCACGAAGAGAAAAATTTTTGTCATTAAATGACTTATTTTTGACTAATGTCACCTAGCAAAATAACTGTCCTGGCATTGTTTTAAACTACCATTTTAGGTAATGCAGCTTTTCTAAAAACTTTCCAAAAGTTAATACTGTAATTTAATCTTCAGAGTCCCAGGTATTCATAATGATGTATTTTTTATTTTTTTCCCCCATTTAAATGTTTTTTTATTTTTATTTTTTATATAAAAATAAAAAATATACCAAATGTTGTCAAATTGTCGGTCTTGGCGAGTACCCTCGTAAACTTAGTCGGTTTTGTCTTAACTGAACATAAAGAGGATGTGTTTCAGTTACTGTAGGCACGTGACAATATCAAATTGAAGTGTTGTCATACTATAACAGGTTTAATAACTTTTTCTTGTAACAAAAATAACTGAACATTTAAATACAATAAATACACAAAAATGTACAAAGTAAACAAATGTTTCAAACAGATTAAAGTGAAAAAGAATTATAAAGAACAATAGGTAACACTTTACAATAGAGTCTCATTAGTTAACGTTAGTTAATGTGTTAATTAACATTAACAATGTGCAATAGCTACATTTGTTACAGAAGTCATTATTCTTTGTTAAAGTTAGTTAAAAATAAAACTGTTAGTTCATGTTAGCTCAGGTCCATTAAATAATATAGTTAAAACTTTAGATTTTAATAACGTGTTACGTTGAAATGAACACATTCAGTCAATATCTAGGGCATGTTGTAGTCCAGATTAAAATATAAATATGTTTAAATTTGTAAATAAATATCCTTGAAGGGATAGTTAACCCAAAAAATGAAAATTCTGTCATCATTTACTCACCCTCAGGTTGCTCCAAAGCTGTATAAATGTCTTTGTTCTGATGAACACAAAAGAAGAAGAGACTTTTTTTCCTACTATGGTAGTCAATGGGGGGCGAGATCTGCTTGGTTACAAACATTCATCAGAATATCTTCTTTTGTGAACAAAGAAATTTATACAGGTTTGGAGCAACCTTATGGTGAGTAAATGATGACAGAATTTTCATTTTGGGGTGAGCTATCCCTTTAAGTCTTTGGTACTGTGATGAACACCATAGCTAATACAAAAATCTGAATAGTTGCGTCAAAATGACGCACTATACACTATGCACTTATACACTATGTACGCATCCAAGTTTATTTTGTCATTAAACATCAGAGTCTGATCCCCCCCTCCCCCTCCGTAATGTAATTAAAGCTGCGACAGTTGAGTGCATGAAGTGTCCAACATTCAACACTTTGTTTTTTCTGTTAATTTAGTGCATCATCCGGGTATTTATGTTGCACTTTTTCTTTTTGGAATTTTCTGTGTGAACGCACTACTCGCACTATTTGTGCTTAAAAATGTCATAGAATAGCACATAAGTACGCAAATTGGGACGCACGTATTGGCTGTTTGAAACATTTAAATACTGTAGTAGCGCAGCTGCTTTGTTTACAAGGGTTACCGGGGTAACCACTGCATTTCTTTTGTTCCATCAGTGCCATCTGCTATCAGAGAGTGAATGTGCGTTTTCATTCAGCGCGTCTCCTTCACTCGGTTCGCCATGCGGTGTTACAGTGGGTTTAAAACGGTTGATGGGTAAAGTATTCTTAAAATGCATTTTAAAAATCGGAATAATTCGTAATAAATAATTATTCATGGTATAGCAATATCGTGCATGTTCATTATCTTGATATATCGTTTGACCGTATACCGGTACATGTCTAGTGTCAGTATATTAGATCCGTGCATTCGGTCTTAAAGTGACAGCAGCCTTATAAACCTGCTGCGGTTTGTGTCATTATAATAAAGCAACAAAAGACAAAGAGAAAATCACTCACTGATCTTGACTGAATAAGCTTAAGACCTTTTTTACTTAGCCTAGTATTAGTTTTTGCTTTGATGCTGAAATTTGTATCGATGGTATCAATATGTCAATGTCATCTAAAATGTTAGAATTGTAACAACCTTATTTTCATAACTATATTGTGATATATATTGTTATCGATGTGAAGACTGAAACTTAGAGAAACACACTCAACACAAACAAAAAATTGCTTTAAAATACTTGCATGTTGGGAGAAAAATTAAATGTTTTCCTTTCAAACATGACATTGATACATTTCTAAATGTGAGGGTCTGTTATATGTAGTTAACCCATGTCTGAGCATTAATTCCAGTTAACCTTCATGTAATAGAGCAATAATAGCAAATAATGATAGATTAAAAAGAAGCATCACCATTGGGAGATGTAGAGATGTTTTAGAGGGTGAACTTGACCTCTACACTGTTCAAAAAGCCTCCTAAAAATGGATGCTGGTGTCATTGTTTCAAAAGGAAAGTAGTTCTTCCTTTTTATCTTGATGGATCTCCTTTCTCACCACTATAAAGGGCACTACAGGAGTAAAGTGTTGACCTGTCTATTTTCAGCATTTCCTCCTCCTTTGTTTTAGCTGTAATCATTGGTCCTGATGGGCAGCCCCTGACCGTCTACCCCTGCCATATCTGCGGCAAGAAATTCAAATCACGCGGTTTTCTGAAACGGCACATGAAGAATCACCCGGACCACATGTTCAAGAAGAAGTACCAGTGCACCGACTGTGACTTCACCACCAACAAGAAGGTGAGTTTCCACAACCATCTGGAAAGCCACAAGCTCATCATTAAGAACGAGAGGATTCCAGAGTACACGGAGTACACCCGGCGCTATCATGAGGCCAGCCCACTCAGCTCCAATAAACTCATACTGCGTGACAAGGAGCCCAAGCTGCACAAGTGCAAGTATTGCGAGTACGAAACTGCCGAACAGGGACTCCTGAACCGCCATTTGCTGGCTGTGCACAGCAAAAACTTTGCACATGTCTGCGTAGAGTGTGCCAAGGGCTTCCGCCACCCTTCTGAGCTTAAGAAGCACATGCGGACCCACACGGGCGAGAAGCCCTACCACTGCCAGCACTGCGACTTCCGTTGTGCCGATCAGTCCAACTTAAAGACTCATATAAAGAGCAAGCACGGAACTGAACTGCCCTTTAAGTGTGGCCATTGCCCGCAGGCATTCGCCGACGACAAGGAGCTCCAGAGGCACACTGAGATTTTCCAGGGTCATAAGACTCATCAGTGTCCGCACTGCGAACATAAAAGCACCAATTCCAGTGACTTAAAGCGCCATGTCATCTCGGTGCACACTAAAGACTTTCCACACAAGTGCGACGTGTGTGAGAAGGGCTTTCACAGACCTTCCGAACTGAAAAAACATGCTGAAACGCACAAGGGGAATAAAGTACACCAGTGCCGGCACTGCGATTTTAAGACATCGGACCCCTTCACGTTAAGCCGTCACATTCTGTCCGTTCACACCAAGGACTTGCCATTTAAATGCAAGCGTTGCAAGCGTGGCTTTAGGCATCAGAACGAACTTAAAAAGCACATGAAGACGCACAGTGGTCGCAAGGTCTATCAATGCCAATATTGCGAGTACAACACTACGGACGCTTCAGGTTTCAAACGGCATGTCATATCCATCCACACTAAAGACTATCCACACAGGTGTGACTATTGCAAGAAGGGTTTCAGGCGACCGTCGGAAAAGAACCAACATATAATGCGACATCACAAAGAAACCCTACTATGATGCTCTTACATCCCCAAAACAAAACAAGATCTGATGCTCTACTCTACAGCTACTTATGTCATTTAGATGGCCTGCATTGTACAACCTCCTTATTTAATGTTCTGCTTATATATAAAGACACAAATCAAAACTTAGACGGGTAACAGTAAGTGGCTAACAATATGGTCTTGGTCAAAGTTTTCATGTCACGCCTCTCGCAGTCTTTGCTTTCTTTGCAAAGGAAAAAATGAAGAAAACAGTCCTTCAGGGTGTCAAATGCCTATATTTTTATACCCACTTAGCTGTAAGCAAATCACATCCTCTATTAAAGGGATAGTTCACACAAAAAATAAAATTCTGTTGTCATGTGCTTGCCTTCATGTTGTTCCAAACATTTGACTTTATTTTGTAGAGTATAAAAGATGTTTCGTAGAATGTTCATGCTGCTGTCTTTCATTAACTGACAAGTGGCAGTCAAGCTTCAAAAAGGACGAAAAAGCACCATATAAGTGTCATAAATGTAGACTTTGTGTTACTCTGTGGCACTTTTTTTGTCAATTTTGAGTGCCTGGTCACTGTATACTTTTGTATGTTTGTATGGAAAAAAACAGCACAATGATGTGTTCTATGGGAGAACATGAAAAGGGTTTGGAATAACATGAGGGTGAGTAAATAATGGCAAAGTTCTCTTTTATGGGTGATATATTCCTTGTCAGAGCATCATCACAGGCCTTAGTCAGGATAGACGGCATATTATTTTATTCAGATGAAAAGGACTTAAAGTCTTTACAATGGCATTCACTGCATAGATATCCTAGATGGCGTCATTTTCAAAAATCACAACATTCAAAAAATAATAATAAAAAAAATTATGGAGTTTTGTCTGCTGAAGTCTTTCGGAAAGATGTTTCATCAGCTGAACAATCGGTATGTTGTGCTGAACATACTGTACTTCTATACCTCACAGCCTAATTTTCAAAAATTAAATATGGCTCTTCCCTGACTAAGGTCTGTTGGGACAGACACTTTCTTGTTTTTCTCTGAAGTCGTTAAATCATTAGATGTATTTTACTGACTGGTATGTCCAGGTTTTACTGTACCTTTTACCATTTTGTAACCATCATGATGTTAATTTGAGCAATTTCTCTAGTGGTATCTGAAATTGTTCGATTTAAGTGCGTCTTTCCAGCGTTTCCGTACCATTTGCTCTCTGCGATCCTAGTGTCTTGGGCGCTCCTTCACGAATCAAACGTTTTGTTGTTAACTTTGTGAATACCACTACAAAATTCAATGTTTATGTAAAATGAAACCTTAACAACATGGCGAACATGCACATACTGCCAATTTATTCGGATCTCCTGCGTCATGCCTTACTTTTTTTTTTGCACTGAATTCAGTATGAATTGATTGTGAATATTTTTAACAAGTTTCAGTTATGCTATTATAGATGTATACATTAACAAATCCAAATCACATTAAGAGCACCTTTTGCTTTTAAAATGTCACTTCTGCGTTATTTATTTTTTAGTGAGTGGGCAAACATAGACACAATATCCTAAACCAGAAGCCATCCCACTTCCCACCAGTAAAAGACCTTAGCGATCAAAAGAGGTATGCCTTGATATCTAGCTCTATTAATTGGCATAGCTATTGACTTGTAATATGACTGTAGTTAACAGCAGCACCCAGCAACTATAGTACTTCGCAGCATACAATACATGGTGGATTTCATTCATAGGTGGAGGTGGAGTGGGGCTGTACTTGTTGATCATGTTTTTATTGTCAGGCTTCCTAATGTAATAGTCACTCCAATGTTGTCATGTAAAAGCTTTCGTTGTAAGCTCTCTCACAAGGAGAAAATGTTTTTAAGACATTGCAACAAAATAGTAAAAGTGAATGATTTAAAACAGCTTTAAAACTATTAGTTCCGTTTCTTGAAATTACAAAACGCCACTTCAGAAAGAAATATCACTAAAATTTCAGCATAAATGCACGTTGTAAATCTTGCTTTTGTGATAGACATCTTTATTCACAATTAAATTGGGTGTATTATGTTAGAGGCAGTAAAACAAACCATTGTTTAATTGATCAAGTACTTACAAAGTAATCCGTTATCATTGGATCCCTGGGATTTTATTTATGTGCTCAATTACATGTCATCAGACTCTCAGGGTGTCATTCATGAATCACAAGGAGAACTGTGTGTGCGTAAATAGTTTGTATAACCATTCTTACGTAATTTGATGCAATGAATAGTTGCTGCAAGTTTACGTAAATGTTTTATGAACGATTCACAAATTCGTTCTGCTCGTGTTTTGTGAATGAGGTCCGTTACTGTTGTGGCTTCTTGAATTATTCCAACCATAGTTCGAATCTCACCTGTACAGGCAGTGGTTTGGCAGAACCCAAGTGGTGAAATGTATGCAAGCAGTCTAGATGTTGCTGTGTTTGTTACAGTTGTGGTTGGAGATTAACATTCTTCATGAAAATAAAATTCATGCATTTGAATCATTTTCTTTTTGGTATTGGCGATAGGTGGACTACTGGTGAGGAGAAATCAAAATAAATGCTTCTTTCAAAAAGGATTATTTTGCTTTCAAAAAATTTCACACTCAGGTATTTCCTTGACATTTAGCAAATAGCACTTTTCAGATGTAACAACTCAGTCTAATTCAATGGAAATAATTTTAATCTGCTTATTAAGTGTTGTATTATGCCATTAAAGATAATTATAAATACTGTATTCTGTTACTGTTCTATAACCCGGTATGTGTGTGTTTCATTCAGCTCCCTAGATCAGTAGTCAGGTCACTTACTAGGGAATCTGCCATTTTAAGGGCTCTCAATCGTAGAATCCTTCCTGTGACTGAAACGTTCGATCTCTAAAAGAATCCCACAATTGATTCTCACTGTTTCCTTAACAGAAATTCTGAAGCACGAAACAAATTAGCATTCGATAAACATAACGTAATTGAAGATTTGAAAAGACAAACTTTTTTATATGCCAGCATGAGCACACATCACTACTGGTAGTGAACTTAATCTAGTTAATATGTGTAATGAAAAATTTGGCTCTGCCTGTTGTTGAAAATTTCCAGTGTTTTTTGAAATCCAAAAATGTAGCCATGTCATCGGTGTCCCGATGTTTACTGAGCCACAGTCCTTGACTACTGTTCGAATTCATGTACACCAGTGGTTCTCAACCAGGGGGCCTCAGCAAACTTCAAGGGGATCTCAAGATGATTTAAAATACATGTCTAGTTATTCAAAAATCAAAAATATTTAATTATGAACAACTAAAGTCATAGAGTCTATGAATATTGTTGTGGACAAAGTCAAAAATGTTGAGAACCACTGATGCACATGATAGGAAGCTGATTGAGTTGCTCCTTTGAGTGCTTTTTGTTTGATGCAATTCTTCAACTTCTTAGTATCATCCCTCAGTTCAGAATGCTCCGAACTCCCAAATGCTTGACAATTAGTCATCCTACTCCTTGTGTATTTACTTTACAACCATTTGATACAGTGTATCTATTATGTAAATAGTACATGTTGTTAAAATGTACCTACATTTAAAGTAACACATGCACTGAGATTATGATGATGATATTCCATAAAGCAGGTTATGTGACTTACCTCGGAAAGTTTACTCGGAGTAAGCAGATAATCTCAAATTTTGGCTTCCAAAACCTTAGGTAACTTTCAGGGTATGAACTTTAACCCTGAACATAAGCTGCTCTGGAGCAGGTTATGTTCAGAGTGTGTTTACTTGAGAGGTATTCAGCGCATATGTGCCCTATTGTTGAGGCTCCAGTGGGCATGATAGATTTCACACAAAATTATATAGTTATATATACATATTTTACTTTATTTATTCTCATCTCGCACATTGTGGATCTGCACTCAAGGTTTTTTTTTGTTGTTGTTTTTTTTCCCCCTCTCAACAGGGCTTTTTCTATACTTATTTATTTATGTAATAAAATACATCTGTGATACATCTCACCTAACAAGAAAAGTGGGAAAAAAATGTGGCGAGTGGCGAGGTCCAGAAAAATCTGTTATCGTTTGTTGGTGTGGATGCAAGTATAGTTATCGTTATAGTTATCTTACAGTTATCGTTCTTGGTGTGAGCGGGCCAGAAGTATTGCGCGCTTCTTCGTAGCGTCCGTTTCCATGGTAACTTCTGGATTCAGCGCTCAGTTGAGAATGTCTTTGTGTGGTCACCGTTAGCTTTGAGTTTAATACTCCGGATTGACTGAACTTACCCCAGCTCACGGTTTTGGAATCTGTATTCCTCGAGTAAGCAAGGATTGGATGTGACGGTAAGTTGACATTGCTTTCTGGAATACTGCAAATGCCTATTTTTTATTTATTTATTTATTTATTTTATTAGTACAAATTGTTAAATGACACCTAATGTTAAGTGGCATCCACTGAACTGTACTGGCAGAATAATAGAGTTCTTAAAATAATTGAGATTATGAAAGGCAAATATAAAAGAAAATTGCTTTATCAAAAGATTCCGTCACGATGATTCCTATAGCTACATGATAACACTATAATTTGTAGTTTAATGTTTATTTACTAAAAGAAACAAAAGCTGTTAAACTGCACTTAGACATTGTACTGACAATTTTGGTGACAAGGTTGCAAAAAAGACGGTTCACATAATATTTCATTTGGTATCTAGAGGTGGTTGAACCGCATTTTCTGAATGGTAAGCACCACCTTTTATCGACCAAAAAATAACCAAAATAAAATTGTGGGAAGTGCCTTGAAGTTGTTCTCGAAGCTTGAAACTGAACAAAGTGATACATTAAAATAAAGCTTGTACATGCAAGCATGGCCAATCTGAAGCACCCAATGCTCTTTATTTTGACATGAATAGCCATACATATATTAAACGCACATCTGATAAAACTGGGACTAGTTTTGTGATTTAGGTCTGAGTTACTGTATGACCCTAATTTTATAGATTGAGATACTGTGTTGGACTTCTTTTCTGCCTCAGGTCCTGGTCTTATTGTCATTGGATCTAGCATGAATTCATATAACATAAAGTAGCTGAGGAGATTGTGCAGCCACATGCCAGAAAGCTGACGCTGAACAAATGTGAAATGACTTTAAACAAACACTACTGCAAATCGCTGAAAATATATAGCTCAAAATGAGGGAACGGAAGTCAGATCTTTCTTTGAAATCCTGGTGAGTTGTGTGAGGAAGAGTGGGCAAACATTTCTACCAGTTAAAGGCAACATGGAACAACCTTCAAAACACATTTTATGTTATGTATTCTGAGTGAAAAAAACAAGTGAAAAGTGGGTGTTTTATTCCAAAATGGAGCCAGAGCTCAATGCTAGTGCAGGACTCTGTTGTAGGGTGGACCTTGGGGCTGTACACATTCTCAAGGTGCCATCAGCTAATCATGGTTTGGCTTCAGAATGCATAGTCAAATTATACTTTGGGGGGATTCTGTGCCAGTCACACAACTGCCATTGAGATGAATGCAAACAAATATCTTTCAGACATATTTCCCACAGCAGACAAAATTAATGGCCTTTTTATAATCAATCAACTCAATTTATAGTTTATGAACTGTAGTCCGAACATTGTTAATACATTAATAGACTATAGGTGTGTTCATGCCGTAATTAGGAGGTTTCAACTTGTAAAAAGCATTCTTAACCTCTTAGAGCTTGTAATTACAACTTGTAAGCTGGGAATGTTCTCAGAGCTCCTACTTGTACCATGTGACCGCTGTACCACCTGACTGCTGCAGATTCATTTAGGCTTTGATTGTATTTTGCCATAGAAACACATAGTTCCCAGTCCGAGGACATGCACAGCTCTGGTAGAACGTCATGTTTTGTCATCTTGAAATTGCGGTAATTAAGGCATGGCATGAATGCAGCATAAGTACAAATACAGAGTTTTGCATTAATGTAGTTGATAAAGTATCATTGTTTGTTGAGCTCTTATGTAAAGAGTTGTTGTTGTTTTTTTTTTATCCTTTGTATCCTAACCCAAACTGATGTATTTTAACAATGTGATCTCATAAATGATTGTATGCATTTGACATAAAATGTAATTATCATCTAAAAAGGTAAATTTATGAATAAATAACTTTACAAACATACAAATCTTTACAATTTAATCTATGAATATTGAATAAATGTTATTAATCTGTTGATTTTTTTTTTATTGAATTTGATCATTGAGATTGCATATGCTGAAACCTGATTATTGCATATGATTTTCAATCATATTTCTGGTGAGAGAAGCTGTGGTTTAGACAGGATAAGTGTTAACATGTTATTTCCCCTCTATGCTATTTACTTTGGTACTAGGTGCTGACGGGTGTGGAAAGGTTAGAGTATGCGCAGGTCGCAGTTCAGTCTGTGTGGCGGCAACGGTGAATATGTGAAACTTTGCTGTGCAACAAATAAAGTGTGTTTACTTTATAAATGTCGTGTTTATTTGGAGTATCATGGTAGCAGAAGATGGTTAAAGAATGGAAGCTAGTTATAAAGTTCCACCAAAGTTTGATGAAGCCAGGCCATTCGAGTGTTGGAAAAATTAAGTTAATTTCTGGATGCGGGTTACCGACCTTGACAAAAAGAAACAAGCACTTGCTGTTGCCTTGGGGCTTGAGGGGAGAGCCTGTGGAATGGAGATGGATATACCTGCGGAGGATTTGGACAGTGATAATGATATGGCAACGATGATGGCAAGGCTGGAAGGCATATTCCTAAAATAGGAAAAAGATTGCGCATATGAAGCCTATTCTTATTTTGATGGCATAACGAATAATAATTCAGTTTCCATGGTGGACTATACATAATTGATTTTGAACAGCGATATAACCGGATGGAAAAGTATAATATGACGCTTCCTGATGCTGTGCTGGCTTTTATGCTGTTAGACACGGCTTGTCTCAACGTAAAAAGCAAATGGCTGGCATTGACGGTCTGCACCGAGTTGAAGTTCTCTTCCATGAAGTTGGCTCTAAAAAGGATTTTCGGAGGGAAAAAAACAGGCTCGTCAAACGGAATACAAGTGAAACAGGACAAAGAACAAAGAATTTTGACAAAACGGACCACAAGGAAGAGGAAAAAAACGGAACGCAACGTTTCAAAGTGGGCAACTAAAGCAGCCATTACCTTGGACTAATCCGTTGGATAAGTTCATTACAAAGGCCTCCATGTCAGATGCAGAGATATTCATGACTGAATCATTGAGTTCAGCGATTATTTACACTGCTTGTACCTGTATGGTGTGTGGTGAGAAATGGCTGGAAAGCTATATTGATGACCTCAACCAAGATCAAGTAAACCAGTTGATGCAAACAGAAACTCCCAGTTGCAGACCATTTTGTTTCAGAGATGTAAATTTGATATATTCCACAAGAAATATGAAACTACCAGTTAAAATAGGACTGACAAAATGCAAAATTGAATCTGAAGTTGTCAAGGCTGACATTCCACTCCAGCTGAGTAAAACATCCCCGAAGAAGGAAGGGACATTTTGGACATGGAAAAGGACAGTGCGGTGATGTTCAAACAATCCATTCCTCTTGAATTTACGAGTTCTGGACATTACTGTGTCGATATCAGAGGCAAAGAAACTAAAACAGGTCAAACTGAAGAGGAAGTCCTAACAGTGACAGAAAATATGTCTCCAGATGAAAAACGCAAAGTTCTTCTGAAGCTCCATAAACGGTTTGGTCACGCGTCGGCAGACAGGCTACAGAGGCTCATTCACAGTTCAGGTAATAAGGACAGAGAATGCTTTACTATTTTAAAACAAATATTATATGACTATGAAATATACCAAAAGTACAAAAAAACAAAGCCAAAGCCTGCTGTAGGGTTGCCCTTAGCTTCAGAATATAACGAGACAGTGGGGGTGGATCTTCATGAGTTGGAACCAGGTGTATGGTATCTTCACATTATCGTCCACTTCACACGTTTCAGCGCTGAAACATTGTGAAAACAAAAAAGTCATCTGAAATGGTCAACTCCTTCATTCACACTTGGATTAGTGTCCATGGTGCCCCCCAGAGGCTGTACAGTGACAATGGTGGAAAAGTCCACAATGAATAGATCAGAGACATGGCTGA
Organism: Anabarilius grahami; assembly: GCA_003731715.1. Lineage (NCBI taxonomy): Eukaryota > Metazoa > Chordata > Actinopteri > Cypriniformes > Xenocyprididae > Anabarilius > Anabarilius grahami. The sequence continues at coordinate 771,634 of RJVU01078462.1, forward strand.
AAACTTTAACATTGAGGCAAGAACAACAGCAGGATACAGTACCTAAAACAACAGACTACTTAACAGACATAATCAAAACCAAGATCATCCAGAAGGTCAAACGAGAAAATGGATGTGAATGCACACTGCCCTTGACTGGGCCCTCATGGCTAAGAACAGTATGTTGAATGTTCATGGCTACAGTCCTAACCCATTCTGTATTAGTTGATAAACTACCTGCTCTAGAAGGTGCCATTGTGAGTGCTAGAGTTGGAGAACACATTTCTGCTTTACATGCTTCTAGGAAAGCATTCACAGAAGCAGAGAGTCTTCTGAGTGGATAAGAAGGGCACTATAGTCGCATTTCCACCGCAGGAACTTTCTCCAGGAACTAGGAACTTTGGGGTAGGTAGTACTTTTTTAAAGTTCCGGAACTTTCGGGGGTGAGATTTGGGCGCTGAACGTGCTGATTGGTTGAGTTCACGCAGCATTTTGATTGGCTGAATCCACGCAGCATTTTATTTCAACTATCGTTTTTTTTAAGTCTGTTGCTGTGCGTGTAGTAATAGTTGTTTGCTATTCGAATCAACAATGGAGTTTAAAAAATATGACCGATGGACTGATGATGAGGTTCAGGCTTTATTAAGCTTATATGCGGAGGACGAAATCCAGCGGGAATTGGAAAGTTGAGCGCAGTACTACTTCACCGGACTATCTTCGTGGTACTTAAGACCGCTATGGAAACACAGCTAGCAATAGGTCTGGGGGAAAAAAAGTTCCTGGGACAAATTGTTCCAGGTAATTTCGGTGGAAATGCGGTGTAAGTAAGCAGCTCAGGCCCACAGATGACATGTATGTGACAGGAGACAAGGTAAATTACAAAAGAGCTGTCCTAAGTGGAAGGGACCAGGGGTAGTTATTGGTGAGGATGTAGCTGTTGTATTTGTAAGACATGGGGTAGACTCTTGTTAGAGTACATTAATCCAAGCTCTGTAAGATAAATACAGGATCGGGAATCTCATGATCAGCAAACTGTGCAAGACAACAGCCAGACAGCAGGTGAATAAGGCAGCTTAAACAATGTAGCAGAAAGCTCAGATAGTGAAGAAAACACAGACAGTGAACAGGAAAACATCAGCAACAGAGGTGAATACAGGAGAAGTGGTTCATCCTAGTATGAAACAAACTGAAACAAATCACGTTTGTGGTAACCATGTCTCTTCTGCTGGTGTAAAGTTAAAAACAGGACAGACCGTAACATTTATGAAACAGGATGGTGGTCTACAGAGACAAGGTGTTAGGCAGAGCAGGCAAAGCCTCTGGAAAACACAAAAACTGGTTTAAGTGGCAAGTCCATTCTATGGACATCATATATGCTTTCTTAACAGGACATGCAGTTGTCCAGAGAAATCTATGTCCAGCCCCCTCCTGAAGCAGGAAAGGAAAATATTTTATGGAAACTAAACATGGCCTTATGGCCTTGCAGATGCATCATTGTATTGGTACAACAAGGTGAAAGAAATCATGCTGAACACAGGTGGTAGAATGTCTCAAGTAGATCCAGCAGTATTTTATTGGTTGTAAAGTTACTGGAGTACTTTTTCTTTAATTTTGTACAGGCCCACAAAACTTCTTAACAAATGTGATCCCCACACTAAAGTCTGCGTTCCAGGTTGGACGTGAGGAATATGAAAATTTCTGCTATGTGGGAATGGACTTAGTTATTATTGATGGTGTAGTTCATGTACATCAGCATAGCTACATTGGAAACCTACAGTCTATTCGCCTGAAAAAAGTCGCTGTTTCTTGCGTTGGTTGCGTTGCGAGTATTTGCAGTGCATTTCTGTATTTGGTTGCATTGTGAGTAATTGCGGCACGTGTTGTCAAACTGATGTTTTCTTAATTTGCTGTTTTTTTTTTATTTATTTGCAGTTGCAGCACGTTGAGCTCTCTCGGACACCGTACAATTTAGTATTTTATGTGGCCTATTCTAAAGTGGAGCAAACTATTCCTAATCACTATTAACAACTCTACTGCTGGTTTAAAATACTTTACATATGTTGGGTATGGTTAAGAAGTTGTTAAAGAATAGAAAACGTCTACCTCTTAACATATGAGCTTAAACAATAATAGTTTGTTACTTACAGTGACAATGAATGAAGAACTCACTAGCACTAGTCATAGCCTATTAATGTAATAACTATTTATAAACTATGATTTTAACTATAATAGTTTGCAAATGATAAGTGCTTTGTTGCTGTATACTTTTTATATTGTTACCGATAAGGGTGTAAATCAATATCAATATTTGAATAATATTTTTTTAGCACGCTCTTTATTAACTCAATCAGTGAATTAAATTGATCTCATAGCCAAAACTAAGCTGAAAATGCTTGACTTTTAATACTCTTTATTGCTTTAAACATGACCTTACACACAAAAAGACCACAGTGAAGCAAAAACACTGACAAGAACTCAAAGAACTAAATATGACCACATACAACAAAAATGAAGCATAGTGACAAATCTCATTTTGGCAATGCAACTAGTCTTTGACAGAAAGTATGTCTGAAAATAAAAACATGTATAAACATGATGATATTCTTTACTGTAATGTATTTTATAAAAATAAACAGGTTCCATGCTTTATTATACTTGAAAATATAGTTACTATTTGTCTCTGGTACATACTACTATAAATCATAAGATACATGTTGTGATTTCTCTTTTTAAAAAAAAGTTATTTTGATAAATATATGCAATGTTAGTTGTTCTCAAATATGATTTTAAGCTTCACAAATATGTTTTTTTGAGTATAGAATAATTATACCTTTATATTGGAATATTGTAAAACACTAGATTCTGTCTGTACTATTGTTGAACTTTTAATGAAACAAGTTAATCTAAATCCAGCATTAAACAGTCTTTCAGTTGCTGGCTTGACAGAGCCCACTTCATTCAATTCTATTTTAAAGAAGAAATAACATGCAAGACACCAGAACAATGAGATGTTAATTGCCTAAACTTCACAGTAGAGCCTTATATGGATTATAAGACTGTAATTTAACCATTTATATCTTAGATTGGAAGAGGAGACAGAAAAGTTTTCAGACATAAGACAGCAGTTGGTTTTATTAAAATACATATAAAACTATTCTGTGTGTGTGTGTGTGTGGGGGTGGGGGGGGATTGGTTATGTTCTCAGGAGTGCACAATGGGTGACATCACATGAAAATGAAAAAATAAAGTTTTCTACATAAAAGACATTTCAAATTACGGGACAGAAGAAAAACATTAAAGCAATATTAAAACAAAAGATATATTGTGAAACATTGGTTATCTGTGTACTTGTATAGGCTATATGTGAAAACAAAATGTTTTTTATTTTATATACACAAGCTTTTTTTTAGTGATTGCACAAAATTATTAGGCTATCAAGAACCCAGCCCACTCCTCCAATACAAAAAAAAAACAACAAAAAAAACCCACTTTTTGCCTCTACATGTATGAGGTATAGAGCTGGATGAGTATGTGGGTGTGAGAGTGAAAAAGGATTTTTTTTTTTCTTTTTCTTTTTTTTTTTGTGCATTAGAAAACAGGAGCGCCCTTTTTCATCTTGGTCTCAGATCAACCATTGTATCCTTTTAATTAATATTCCGGTGAATTTGAATCTGCTACATTGTCTACCCTGGGCAGGTGTTTCCTTCCACTATCTTGTTAGTAGGCTCTTGTGTTCATAAATATTCATTAAAAAAGTGTCGATTCAGACCCTTGCAGAGATACAAATCCAGACATTGTGAATGTGATATTGTGAAAAGGGAGTATTTCATGTCACAACAAACAAAATTTAATAGCAAGCACATTACCAAATTACCATTTCTCTCTCTACCTAATTTACAAAATCTGTTACCATTAAATTCTTTCTTTTCTTTTTTTAGATTATGTAGCTTTAATGTCTACAGTAATTGTAGTTGCAATAATGATAATATAATTTTACCCATAATATATTATAGAAACCATTTTTATGACACAAAATAACTAAGGCCCTATTCCCACCAGCCCTTCCCAGATCATTTTGTGATTTAGATATAGGAACTAAACATACAAAAACTAAGTCCTTTTCACAGTACACTTTCTCTAAGGACATGAGAGTGAACAGCCCTGTTGATCACCCATAATGCACAGGATCAGTTGTATTTTTTTCCTCAATTCTGTGCACATATAATGTCAATGATCCTTTGTGAGTACAAGGTGGCACAACCTTCATAAACATATAACAGTAGATAGTTATGCAATTATGGAATTTAGCAGGCAGTGAACAGAAAGGCGAGTAAAAATGTAAACCAATGAATGATCCGAAGAGATTCCTGCCAGAGAGTTGAGCAGTTGTTTTTCCGGCCTGCCCCACAATCTCGTGTGAATGAGTCATTACTTGCTGGGCAAGGTTTTGATAGAGCGATTAAGAGAGCCCATGTTAGTGGATGTATGGAGCTGAGGACTTGCACTCTTATTGGGGAGGCTACTTGAATGCCCCATTGCCTCTTCAGCAGCCCGAAGAAGAAGGGTGTAATTGACAGCTACCTCCTCTACCTTACGTAAAAGCTGTAGTTTTTGAGTTTCAGATCGTACACCCCTGACCAGCCGAATGAATGTATGAGTAAGATTGCACAGCACCTGGAAGCTAGCTGTGACAGCACTTAGCATTCGTGAGGGACTTTTCTCAACACTTGCCACTCGTCTACATGATGCCCTGAACTCTTTAAAACGGACTGCAAGTTCTTGCTTGTACTCTGCCAGTCTTGCAGGGGGGATACGAGGTTCCCCCTCTATTTGGGGACTATTGGCACACTGCCTTAAAATTGAGAGCAGCTCATTGGCATCAAGTTGTGCATTTAGGAATCCATCAGGTAGAGAGAATGTTTTGCCCTGCAAGGATTGTACTCTTGCCAAGCTAGTTTCCAGGTTCCCGCATGTCCGCAGATCAATCCTCTGTGTTTGTGGCTCCTCTTCCTCCTCCTCCTCCTCCCCACTGCAATCCTCTGCATCAAGTACCTGAAGAGTTTTGCTGACTACTGGCATTGCCCTTGAATCTAGATGCATTCCAGGCAAGACCTGCAAGGGGACTGAATAAGACAGTTCATCTTTTTCACTGCTCTCATCAGCAGCTTCACATTTGCGATAACAGAAGCAGAAGGAGCAACATTTTTCTCTGTCCTCGGTATCCTCACTTGGCAACCCTAGAACCTCAGCAGTACCCTCACGACTTTCCTGAAGTAGCTCTTCTCCCTGAATAAAAAATATCCCTTTCTTCTTTGCATCCCCATCTTTAGTATGTACAGGCTCCACTGGAGTCGGAAGTCTAAGTCCAGTGGCCCTGACTCTTTCCATTTCTTTCTCAAGGCTCTTTGCTTTTGTAGTTTTAACCTCAGCATACAGGGGGGTGCTGCCATTATTATCGATCTCCCCTATACTATATCTCCTTTGTAGCTTTTTATATTGTGGCGCACCCATGCATTCTGAATGGGTGGTGCACGTAGGCAAGCATGATGGCGTATCTCTGGGTTCCCTAGACTCAAGGCTTGTGGAGCGGATTCGAGTGGTTTTGATTTCCAAAGTCTGAGGTTTCCGTAATTCTCCTTGAGCATGTGGAGACTTTGGAATAGCTGGGGGTGTTTTAGAGATTGCCCTCTCTCTTCCTCTCTGATCTGTTGCAGAACCAACCGCTGTATCTGGGAGACGCATTCCGCGGCACATTCTTTTACAATCGCAGCTGCGCCGCTGTTCTCGTGAGATCCCAGGAACTTTCTGTACAGGACTTGTGCGAAGTTGGCAGGCACATGGGGTAAATGAGGGAACAGGAGAGGATCCCTGTGAAATGAACTCTCCTTGTGATGTTTTAGGTTTTAGAAGCTCCTCCAGGAACTCTAGCTCGTACTGCCTGACTTTTTGAAGTTGTGCACGACGTTCATCTGTCTCTCTGCGCAAACGTGCTGGGAAAGTGGCTGAAATTAAGTTCCTAAAACTCAGGAATGGAGTACTACGCTGGGATTTGGCTTTATTTGTCTGTTTCTTGTACTCGGCTCCTGGGATAGTCGCACCCTTTTCCACACAACCTAAGATGTGTGTTGGGTCTACTAGAACAGGCAGACTTTTAGCAGTTTTCTGTGGTTCCACAGGAGCTTTACTCTGGGAGTTCTCTGCTTTTGCCTCTGACATCTCTTTCCGTTCTACTTTAACAGGCATAACTGGTGAGTACTTAGTAGGAGGCAGGGTGCTAGGCTTTACCAAGCTTGCATCAGGTGTCTTCACTGTGTTCTCTTTGTTGCTAGCTAACTGAAGTCCTTTAGTACGGAGATGTTCATCATCTGTGGGAGATGAAGTGTGAAACACTACCACTTTTGGGGCCTGTTGATCTTTCAGACGCACCTGTGGACCAGGCTCTGGTCTTACTGGACATGTGCAGAACAAGTCAGCAGCTGGCAGAAGGACCTTTGAACTTGAAGGCTTAGTGGTCTCACTTGAGGCATTCTCGGCATCTTGGCACACATTTGTCGAACAAATTTTTGCAGATGCAGTTCTATCCACAGGCAAGAGAACAGGTAAGGCTATACTGGTAGTTTCTAGGGTGACTGTACCAGAATCTTTTTCCTGGGCACCTTCTGAGGTAATGGAGCTTGGTTTTTCTTCATTAGCAAGAGGCAATTGATCTGTGTTGACTTGGGGAGGACAAACTTGTTCTGATGCTTTAAGTTTTTCAGATGTCTGTTGTTCAGACTCTTCCAAGCACTCTTTGACAGGGCATTTTTCTGATTGTTCTATATCCTTCTCACTTTTTGCTTCTTGGCTCTTCCCCTGCTCCACAGAGTTGTCAGATGGACTAATTTCTTGACTGGGACATACTTTCAAGGGCACAGTCTTACTTAAGATCACAGGCTTTGGTGGACACCCACCACGGATCTGACTCATTGAAAATGCCCCTCCCCCAATTGCTTGTGTTGTACAGCCAGGGATTGACAAAGGGAAGTCTCGTCGACTGAAAAGTCGCTCTTTGTTGATGTGGTGGGCAAATAGATATGCCTGGTTCTGATGCTGCTTCATGGCAGACACCATCTCAGACACATCAGTAAGCTCTGATGAATTTGTCTCATGTCCAGAGTCTAGGGATGATTCAGGGGTTATGGCAGCAAGCACAATCAACCCTGTAAGGAAACAGAAACAAAACACAACCATGCTCGTAAGAAATCACGTAAGCTCTTTTCACTTCAGGTAAGCAAAATTACAGAGACAAAATACATGTTCCAACTAAAAATTAAATATCAAACTAAAATGTTGTTAATGTACAACTCTTTTTTTTGTTTTTGTTGTTAAGGAGTAAGTAAAACTGCATTAATACTTGTTTTGGGACAGTCTAACTTCATATGTCAGGCTACTGTAATTTGAAAATAATTTGTCAAAATAAGTGCACAAACCACTAATTTTAAATGAATATTTATGATTTTACAAATTGCTTTACTTTCAAAAGATTAATTTACTCATAGACACGTTAAAGAACCAGCACTTTTAAAAGTACATATGTCCACCTGCTGTCTGTGGTGTCTGCTGGTGATGGTGTGGGTAATCCTCCGATGCAGCTAGTGCTTCCAGTGCCTGGAGGGTGGACACTAATGCATCATCTAACTCCTGAGCATGGTCTTGAACTGTCCTAGTGGTCACATTATCAATCAGTGTTACGGGAACTTCCTCCTGACCCTCTGCCACAGCAGCAGAGGCTTTGATTCCTTTCCGACCCTTTTTTGGGTCATCTTCATCAGAGCTGTTATCACGAAACCCTGGGGGTGGTGCTGCTATGGAAGGAGGGGGAGGCTGCAACTTTCCTACTCCATCATCTATCTCTTCATCTTCCTCATTCCCTGGTAGTGGTAAGGCAATGAGATCAACAGCACCTCCTTCACGAGAAGCACATGCATTTGTACACTGCTGCAAAATGAGCCTTCCAGCCTCCCCAGTGTCTGAGATCAAACCTTCAGCTTGGAGTTTTGCCTTGCAGGAGTCACAGAAAAACCTCTGTGTAGGCTCCATTGTTTTCGATCTGTTCCTGAAGCTTGAACTGTCATCAGTGGGACCGTCTTGTTCAGCCACAGATTCAGTGCTCTTTAGAGTGGGGTCAGACTTTGTGCGTGAGCGACTCTGTACCTGCGAGATAAGGTTCTCATTAATGTCAAGCTCCTGTTCTGCTTGTATCTGAAGCTCTTGCATCTGTTGTTGTTCTTTCAAATGGATGTGACACAAGCCAAGGTGCTGAGATATGGGTGATGCTGATGTCTTCTGTGTTGCCTCTCTGGACGACCCCTCTCTCTCTTCACGACGACTTCCACTTAACACAGTGGCTCCGGAGCGGAATTGGGCATGGGTGCTTCTGGAATCTAAATGACAGAACTGTCTGAGTGGTTGAACGAGTAGAAAACATGATGGATGGGAATGAGTCCAGATGACAAAGGTGAATCTGTTGAATAGAGTTCTCAGAGATGGAAAAAAGCCTTGTGGGATGTGATGATTTGCTGTGATCTTTCTTTTTGGCAGACCACAGGAGATGCGAACATCCAATACATGGTTTAGTAATACGATGCAATATAAACTCAACGTCCAGATATATGAATATATCTAGATCAGTATTTCCTTTACACTCATATAAACTGACTCAAGATGAAGATGGAGAGCTCAAGAAGATGGAGTTGTCAAACTGGAATTATGAATGATTGCCATGATAAATCCTTATAATAATCACAGATTCTTTTTGGAAGCAACCTGATGAATTCATGTCATGATTATTTGATTGATTGATTTTTTTCTCACTATTTGAAAAAGTAAATGACAAGCGTATATTTTAGATGCCACCATGGACATGTTCTCACCATTATTACATCTTTTTGCTTTGACATGTCCCAAACTGCATATGTAACACGACATATTTTAGTTCTGCTTGTCATTGAAAGATGAAAAGCAAAGCAAATGCACTGTCAGAAAATGATATGCAATGACTTTTTGTATTTTAATGAAATTGCAGCAATAACATTTCTAACATACCTGCCTTGATCATATAAGGCTGACCAGGTATCCTGCAGTAGATTGTCCTTTTAGGGTCCACAAATAGCTTGTAATAGCCAGAGATCAAACAGGCAAAGTTTGATGCATCTGGCCACTCCATTAACAAGACCAAGGGCTACAATAATTAGTATGGAAACAGATATTAGTATAGCATTACATTTTAGAATGTTATATATTACAATGCTGTTTCTCACACACAAAACTGCCATAGGGTTAAAACTATAATATAAATGCATTATTATTTTTTTTAATTTCTGCATTTTTCACACCTTTGCTTCCAGAATAACTACTTCAACACGGGCTACCCCATGATGCTCTCTAAAGAGCTGGACCTTGGCCACACGGCTGAACTCTGCTAAAACAGTTGTTAGGTTGTTCTTCAGGTCAATAACATGACTGATACCGTGTCTCGGCCCAACCAACAATGTAGTGGCTGACTGCTTCTCATCCTTTCAATAGAAAAAGAAAATAATGAGAAATTTATTGAGAAGGACAGCTAATGAGATATTAAAACATTTTCCTAAAACTATAAAATCAGTGCAAAAATGTAATGTTTATTTGTATAGTCTTGATTATTGGTTGAGAAGCTATGTTAGATTCATGTTACCAAGCCAACTGTGTGAAACAAGAAGCCTCCAAATGGTGGGAGGTCATTCAAGACACGCATATATTGTAGTTTCCCTTGAAGAGGAGAAACCTGCATGGATAAAGAGAAAATAAAACTGTTGAATTGTGCAAGTGCATAGAAGGTGATATTGTAGCCAGCAGAGGGCAATGTTTTGCTGCTATAAGGTGTGCTTTGGCTATAAATGATCATTATGGAGAAATGAATTGCACACAGCATATTTCTGTTCCAATATTACATATCAGATATGCTTTTAGGGCATACAATTCATACACAAATACAAAAAAACAACATTCTACATTAGATGAGATTAATGGTTTCTTTGTCACATGTTTCTTAAGTCACATTTGAGAAGAAAGACCTCTATTTAAGATTTATTTGACCCAAATATTAGTTAGTTAATTGCCAGATATACCTTGTTACCAGCCGGTGGAGGATGCTGATATGTCTTCAACAGCTGTGAGAGACTCTTACAGACGTTTTTCTCCTTGACAGTTGGCAACAGAGTCAAAGGAAGGAAAGGTTCCAATCCCCATTCTTTCCTAAAGAAAATGATGCAGGTTTAAAGCATGCAACCAGCAAGTGCTTACAGTGCATTTTGATGGTTTTATCAGTGTCATCTGCCACTGGTGGAAAATAGCTTATTTTTGGGTAAAACTATATGCTGCCTATGGTTACCATATAGACATGTTTGTACAAAATCGAATGTGAAGGCTAAGGCCTGTTAACATCAACATGAGTGTTCAGCACAAAAATTCTGTCATTGTTCAAAATGTTGCAATAAAAAACACATACAACGGCAAATACAGAGAACTTACAGAAGAAGACATAACATATTAATATCAAGGTAAGGATCAAGGTTTAATAAAAAAAATGACGATTCCCCCTTTTTTAGGCATTCATGCATGTTTTTTAAACCGTAAGACTTACTCAACGTGCTTTAAAGAAATCTTCTGATTGGGTCTCGCAATTGACACAGTGATGTAGATGTGAAGGGCTGCCAACCTAAGTGTGACATCGGACTTCCAGTCCATTCCATATCGCTCTTTAATGACGTCATTGCGGCTCTGGGAATTCAGAACAAACAATAGATCAAGAGGCTTTATAGTATTAGACTACCTATGTGAACATTTGTTTCTTGACGCATGACTAAATCTACCTGTATATAGAGGTACTCAAATGCAGCGGGGTCTCTTCTCAGTAAATCAGCAGGGTCCTTTGGGAAGAAGCAAATACGGAAAAGACACTTCATTCCTTGGAAGTAGGTCCTGTGAACTACCTGAAAAAAATAGAATAAAATACACCTTTGAAATACAGCACTAACAAACATTCCAGTACTAAATTGTCACATTACATTCCTTATGGTTGTAAGGTTATGTGCTGCTGGCAGCCATACAAAGTTTACTTCATCATGTAATTTAGTTTTTCCCAGTTCTTAATAACATGTTCTATTACTGTACATTACATTATATTCAGTAAACTGAAAAATGATTCAAAATCCAAAACCATTGAATAAAGAACATTTTAGGATTTGGAATAATTTAATTTAACTGAAAATGTAATGTCTGTCACTAAAAACTGTTCTTGCTTCCATTGGAGCACAAAATGCTCTGGAATATTTTCAAATCATGCTGAATAACATGGATCCCTAGTATTTAATTACTAATACAAATTAATTCAAATTATGAAGCTTTTTTAACTTTTAACTGTTTGTTGCAACTCGGCATTTGAAGCTGGTGAAGCTGGTGTACGTTGTACCTTGAAATTCAGAATGAAGGTAATTCATCAGTCATTGGTTTTTGGGTGGCATTTACTCACATGAGACAGTGGCTGGTTTTCCTGGAGCAGATGCAGCCTCTGATTCTGGGCCAGTCCACCGGACTCCAGCACCAAAGCAAAATGCTCAATGTAGCGTAGAGAGAGGCGATCCTGCAGGGATGAGATCACATCCTGTGGCAAAAGGAGAACAATTTCTAGTATTCTGTAATCGCCTGAGTCGTCATCTGAGTATTCTGCTCATGGTTGGTGTTTTTAGCCCCTAAAGCATCATGAATTCTGCTATATTACAATATCTCAGATATGCAGTGCAAAGTAAATGTAGTGGAAAGCAACGGCATCAGCAGTCTGTAAACTACAGGAGGACATGCTTGACATTTCCATCAGTGATAAAGCATTAAAACCAGAACTCTTAATCACTGTACTCTACTCTGAGTATCTGTCGCTGTAGACAAATGTATGAGGCTTTTTACTGACTTGTGGCTTTACTTCTGAAAAGACTCCAAATATTTAATGAGGTTTCAATGTGTCTAAAGCAAATACTGTGCTCCAACACTCTGCTGAAGCACCAATGCGTGCTTGTCTGGAGAGTACTGGCCAGTGTGAAGTAATACATTATATACTTTGTGTTTGATGATAGTAACTCCCGCAATGGGAGATAAACAGATTACTGTGTTATGTACCGTCACTAGGATTGAGGTAATCTGTTTGGTGATATTGGCCAAAGGCTGAAGATATCACCTCAGGAAGGATTGTGGGAAATGTTAGCCTTGCTGTGAAACCACAAATGTAGGAAAGGAAAAAGCTCACTTTTTCTGCCATTTAATCTTGTTTATTGATATAATAAACTGTTTGGCTGGAACTTTCATAAATGTAGAGATCAGTTGAAGCTTATGTAATTTACAAATCTACTTAATGTAAAATCATCTGTACAAAAGAAAAGTGCTGACATGTTTTTCCTCTTTTGCATTCAGAGAGAAAAATGTAATAATGTTGGCTAATGAATTTTCTAAACCATGTTAGAACCTAAATGAAATGTAAATTAATTGATGTGCAGGTGTCAGTTTGGTTATAGTTCGGTTATACTCTTGGGAGTCTTGTTTTGTTGTGAAACATGACAGGGGATTGGGGATGAACATAAACAGTGCAATGCATTCCATACAAAATGACGTATCTTTTTTGTGTTACCTGCCTAGGGACTATGGATGTAAATTAGCAATGTTGCTAAAATCTGGCATATTTAACATGCATTAAATAAACAAGCAAACAAATAAAATGAATGAATTTGTATTGAATTCCACACATTATGTTTCTAGTAACAGAGAAGAGTTTTCCCATAACACTCACCCTAACAGTGGTGCGGCTGTCAAATGTAAAGGATTTGATCTGTCCATTTTCCAGAAAAACCTTCAACACATTTGGTATCAGAAGCAGAGAGTCGTCTTTAAGCATGGTCTAAAAAAAATAAAAAAATAAATAAAAAATTAAAAAAAGAGGGGAGAAAAAAGGAAGAAACAGTCAGTAAACCTTGGGTGAGTTATTGAGGGAAAAAAAGACTGAATAGGTAAATACAGAGAATCAAATAAAAAAATCCAATATCTTCTAAGAGACAAAGAAAGAATGCAGAAACACATGAGAGGACTTTAACTGTATGGAAAACCTTAAATAAAAGCAGTCTAAATCTAAAACGATGGTTAAAGGGAAGATCTTTGTCTAACTCATGAGCAATACTTTAAATTAATTGGATAAATGACCACTACTTTAGACATACACAGTAGAATTAGGCATAGGTCGTATCACATCTATTCCCTATCCACCATGTTCCATGTTCTACAAATACAAATCACTTGGACACAAACACTGAATTCAGTTGCAGCATATATTTGTAGCAAAAAGAGGAAATCTGCAAGGCATCTATATTATCTCCAATATAAAATGTTAAAGGTGCACTAAGTAATTTTTTGTTTATGTTGAATTGGCTCATTTATTTTCCTGGTTCAAAAGCCTACTGCCATGCTGTCATCGCCAAAACCTTGTGGTGGCAAGAACCAACTCCAAATCATCGATCTTCATTAAACTAAAACGGTCTGCTGTCTTTGAGTCACCAGATCCTTGTGTCACTGAGTTGAAATGTCTCTGGACATTAATAGAAGTACACTGTACTGAGTCTGACCTCATGGCAGAGCCTTTAAAGTTTCCTGGAGAGGGTTTCTAAATCACATTAACTAGCGGAGAACCTCAAGGTTCAGTGCTTGGCCCCTTCCTCTTTAGAGTATTAGAAAAATCAGACCCTACTTGGCTCTTGTAGTCTCAAGACCAAATCAACCAAAAAGGTCCATGTCACACCCATTCTGGTCTCACTCCACTGGCTACCTCTAGTGGATGCCTTTTTTCAGAACTCTCCTGGACCTAGAACCTTCACACTCACTGTTCCTTCTGTGGTGGAACAACCTTCCAGACTCCACATGAATGTTTGCTAAATGAATAAATGTAAATATAAATCTTTCTAAACAACAAAAGACTACACATTCAGGGGCCAGATACAGGGCAAATTAGCGTGAGAACGTAATTCCACAAATGCGCCGATGGGAGTGGCAAGTTTTGCACGTGATCTACTGCTGACACGCAAATTAAAGAACACAGATACAGTCAAATTATTTACATAATGACCAACTCAATCTACCAAAAGGTGTGCAAATTAGCGTTGGGTCGCAAATAAGCAAAGCTGATGCTCATCAGGTGCAACTTGTTACATGTAATATACAGATAACGTCTTCCTCTGGCATTCCAAAGAAATTAATTCAAGTGGAAAATATTTTCTCCCTTCTACCACATGCTCTCTGTTCTCTGCAGTGTCTCCTCCTAGCAGCAACAATTGCAGCCATGTTGCAAAATGGGTTAAGACATGCTTTTTTGGGGGTGTTAAATAATGGCGCAAATACCAGTAAATTGACTAGCGCAAACATTAGTAAATTGCCTTGTGTGATTCATTTAAATACTCTCCTCCCATAAATTTTGCGTCTGAAAGGGAAACTCCTACAGGTCAGCCACAAAAACAACTCAGTCCACGCCTTTTCAGCACTAATTTTGCACTGCGTGTATTTAGTAAATGCCGACAGTAATTTTTTAATGACAAAAGAGGGTTTGCGCTGGCGCAAGCTGTTAGTAAATCTGGCCCTAGATGTAATCTTGACACCTGTTGAAAAAGATGCAGCAAAATGTAAAAGCAAAGTTTGGTATGGCATTTAAGAAATATCCTATGCATAATTGTCACCCATATTAATTTATTTTGTAATGTAAAGTGCCAGATAACAATGAAGTTACTGAAATAAAGTGAATGGTGTTTGCTAATTTCTATTCTATGCCACTGATGTGACTGTCATTTTAATCATATTTGCCAAATATTTGCATACAATGACTTAGTGCACCTTGAAGTGAGTGAGAAACCTTGAAGGAAATTTTGTATGAAGAATGAGAGGTCATTAATTTTAGTAGCATCATGACACCAGCATCATATTGATTTGTACCAAATTCCATGTTGTTGTGGGAGTACATGACATAAGGTTAACTTTCAATCAGCTGTCCACTGATCTTCAAATAAGTATCATCAAAAATAATTGTAATCAAATGCTGACATTCATGGGTATATCAGACCTCACTCAAAGTTTCTATATAAACGATTCAGTTTGTTTGGCAAGTGTTCTACCCAAAGTCTCTTTAGGCTTGCTTCTGGAAATGTGTGCAAATTGCTATTACACTTTATACACAAATACAGAATGAAAAAAAATAAAAATAAAATATCAATTTGGCGTGTCAGTTGGGACCATGTTATGACAGGCGGTGAAGTGAGCAGGTTGGCTAACTCTGTTTCATACATTCAGCACAATCCCAATCAATTGCTCGTTAGCTACGGCGTGAGATGATGTGATATGAATAATAAGTCCCACGTTGGCATTTGTCTTTAAGCCTAGCCCCCTTAATAAAACGTAGCAGCTTATGTACTCTGTGCTGACAGGCGAGTTTTAATGAAGAAAGCCCTGCTGGCCCCTGCTGATCACACAAGATGGATTGACATGATTAGAGGAGGCTCAGGTGAGGGTGGTTTGATCTTTACCGATTTTGGCCCTCTAGGCCTGATCAGCAAGTTTCTTCTTCCAGGAGAGCTGCACACCCCTCCCATCGGTCCGCTTTATTAAATTGGTGCGACCAGCACCCAAGGGTGTAGTGTTGACTCTTCCTTGCTCACAAGGCAGTTATCAAACTGTATGGGACATAATCCATGGACATTGACATTAACATGGGTGCTATCGACCCATGTTCACCAAGAGGAGATGGCAGCTGTAGTGCTAATGGAAAGCTACGAATGAATGAATGTCTAGTAACAACATTAAAGGTTATGGAGAGGCTGAGTCTTTCTCTAGATGCAATGCAACCTTATTCGATTAGTTTATTAGGCTGGAAGTGTTAAAAGGAAGCTGATGTTAAGTTCCTCCACGTATCTCTGTTACCCTAAACATCTCAATCAGAACCGGAGGGATTTATTCAAAGCACCTGCTGTTAGAATTTCCTTTCAATAGCCATGAATTGCTTCAATTCAGGAACATAGTTACATAGTTGCAATACTGTTGCATTTGTGTTCAAATCAGTCTACTGTAAATCCAAAGAAATCTCAGAAAACAAACAAGGACTCATATGCATTTCAAAAAAATAACATCTGTCAAAATCTGCCAGACTGACTTCTCTGCAAATCTACCCTATGAATATGAAACAGAAAAACACTATGGCCCTTTCATTCCAACCAAACCAATCGTCGTCAATTCCAAGCCCTGTGTTTTTAAGTATGCACTTTAATATAGTCTGGAGTTCATAGATGGTGGAGGAAGATCACAGAACAAGTGCATGTTTTGGATTTATCCTTTTAACTTCTCGAAATGGAGGACCACATCTAGAGTAAGGAAGCACAATAGGAGAGGGATTTCCGCATTGCCCCTCTGGGTAATAAACCTGCAGTCTGATGAAATGAGATGAGTAGGAGATGTAGAGTGAATCGCACTTCAGTATTTCAACTCTGAAATGACAGCCATGTAACACTCTCAAAAGGAGACACTAGTGTTTGACACATTCACTTTGCCTTTGTAAATAATAACAAATATAATCATGAACAGACCGTGAACAATCATCTCAAAAAATACCTTGAGACCGTTCAACAAACTCAAATCCTACAAGTCATATGGTGTTGTGCAGGTCTCATTTCAGCACATAAGGAAAGATGTGTTAGCACAGATATGACTGGGGTGTGATGTGAGGCAGCAGCACATACTGAGTCTGGGTCGCTGATGGACACTTGCTCAGAAAAGCGCACTTTGGGGGGATTGGTTCGCAGACGAGCTTTCTTGGCTGCACTTATGAAGGCAGATTTAGGTGACTAGGGAAGACAAAGGGAGGGTGGGAAGAAAGAAAGAAAGAAAGAAATAGACAGGAAAACTGAAGTTAAGACTAGTTTCATTTAGAGTAAAAAGCATAAAACAATTGTCTTGTATATTTACTTGAAAAGTTGTGTAAGATGTAAGATTTGTTTTCTGGTAATATATCTTGATTTATTTGCCCCATTGGAAAATAGTTTTTTTTTTCTTTTTGTTAAGCTTAAAATAAGAAGGAAAAAAAAAATTGCCACTGGGGTAAGAACAACATAATTCAAGATTTATTCTCTGCAATCAAGTCTTAATATCTTATGCAGATTTGCTTCACAAGTAAAATAATCTTTTTATGCATACTTGGACATTTTTACTGGAAAACAAGAAAAATTAAT
The DNA here is from genome assembly GCA_003731715.1 of Anabarilius grahami. Classification (NCBI taxonomy): domain Eukaryota; kingdom Metazoa; phylum Chordata; class Actinopteri; order Cypriniformes; family Xenocyprididae; genus Anabarilius; species Anabarilius grahami. The sequence continues at coordinate 788,928 of RJVU01078462.1, forward strand.
ACATACATTTTGATAATTCACTTAGATGGCTAAAGCCCATACTTCAGACCTTCGATGCAATAAACGCATCTTGTGTTGCTTTGATCCTGACAAGCATTAGAAATGGCATCACATAAGGGCCATTTTATCACTGATTAATTTCTTGATTAAATATCTAATGTGTTAACTGTATAATGCTGATTATTCTGTTTTAATATTATGATCTGTTAAGAATGGTTGTACCACTGGAGCTGTATACACAGAGGATCAGTTTTTCTTGTCAACAGCTGAGGAATTGATTGGGCTCCGCAAGCTCAGTAGCAAACAAGGTCAAAGTTGAAATTGTTTAAACTTTTGAGCGCTGTTACGGCACTCGACCTGTATGCAATGTGGCGGCAGGGTTAATGTTGTAGCTTGGTGCTTTGCTCCACTGAGATCAATGCATTGGGGAATGTAGACACAAAACATGAGGGCCTTAAAAGAGACATTTATGACATTTTCACTACTGAGCTTTAGTCTCAATGCACTAATTATGTAATTATGTATATAGTAATTATGTAACATTGGCACAAAGTAAATGGTGTGCTTTTCTACTTAAAGCTACACCTGAATTTCCAATTCCAGTAAAAATGTACAGACTAGCTATATTGAAATTGGCATTGTAGTTTGACATTGGCACTGAAAGGGACTAATTTAATGTAATTTCGATTGGAGAAGACATAATGTCTTTAACTACCTGTTGTGGTTGCAGCACAGTGAGAACAATCGAGTCCTTGCACCGCCTGCAGAAGAAAAATACATTTTGGCCGGTGAGCTGCAGAATGTAAAAAGAGTGTCTTATCTGAAATGAATTCTCTTATCTGATGGAGACACATGGAATAGAAATATATAAAGCACAGTCATGCGTCCAGACAAGGCCCTTCCCTCTGGTGACAGTAAAGGGTGTTACCTTACAAGGTCTATGACTTTCTCCCGGGGCGCGTCGCTCACGAGTTCCTGGTTGATGGCTAGGATCTGATCTCCGGGGTAAAGTTTGCCACTTGATGGTCCATCTGTAAAGGAGACATGTCAGAAACTTGTGTTGTTCTTAGTGCCTGATAGAATTGATTAGTTAAAGCGCCCCTATTGTGTTTTTTAGAATATTACCTTTCATGTAGTGTAATACAACTGTTTGTGAATGTTAAAGGTCTGCAAAGATTTAAAGATCAAAGTGCAAAACAAAAAGTTGTCTCCTAAAAGAAAGAATAGATTCTAAACTGCCAAAACGAGTCGTCAGGAATTCCAGTATTACTTCGTTACATACCTACGTATGTAACAATGTAACAAATTTGCATAATGTCAGTCTATATGGTCTTCACTGGCTGCCCGCGAACAACGTCTACTTTGACCCTCAAACACTGTAGTTGTCGACATGTTGAAAATATGCTGTTTTCAGCGCTGTGAATTCACTTTACATGCACTTCAAAAGGATGAGGACTCATGTTGGAATTGATCACAACAGACAGGGCCGTCTGACCAATCAGTGGTGTGTTACAACGTACAACAACGTAACTCACTGCTTAACTATCAATTTTGGCACTTTTCCACTGCATGGTACTATTCGGCTCGGCTCGATACGGCACGGCTCGGCTCGCTTTACTTTCGGTTTGCTTTTCCATTGCAGTTAGTACCGCTTCACATCATCTAACAACGAGTCTGCACCTCATCTACTGACCACAATACAGCCATTTCTTTTTTCAAGTTGTGTGCAACAGTCATTTAAAGCAAGTCGTTTCACGAACAAATGATACTGCGGTGGCTGTTACTGACAATTTAAAGGTGCAGTATGTAGGATTTCTGTCCGCTAGAGGTCGCTAGAGGCCTATTCAAAACAAAGGCGTAGTTTGATGACGCCAAGTTTGAGCGTGGAATCTTGGGACATGTGGTCTTCACCACAACGGACGGTGCAAAAGAATAGGGATAGGACTCGGGAAGAAATCATGTTCATGGATGCGATTATTATAGTTATTGTAGTATGAAGCAGAGCAGGACCGAGTGTTGTGGGAGCTGAATGAGGCCGCTGGAGCGATTGCGCAACACATGCCTCACGAGCAGCGGAACTTTTATTATGCCACAGTTGCCGGCGCCGCTTCCGCTTTTCCGGTCATGAGTATGAGGTAACGCAGCTCTGTTTATCATATTAGATACATTTGAGAGTGTTGAAAATTATGTTATAACGTTACTCTGTGCGTTCGCTCAGTGGCTGCTGTGAGACACTTGTTTGAGACAAACTGCAGTAAGATAGATCGATTTTAGAATATCATATTAAATGCTGGATGGCTTGTGTTGATGAATGACATGCAATTCATTTTAAAACGTATTGTATGATGGAGAAAATTCTGTATTACTATTACTAAAAATAAAGCTGCATCTGATTATGCTATGTTAGCTACTTGACAAAATAGTGTTTTTCTCTGAGGCATGGTAAAGCATGGTACTCGCAAAAGAAAATCAAGAAAATTAGATTTAAACAATAAGACTAAACGTGTTGAGCTATATAACAACAATTAGTTTTCTCTCTATAAATATATCAAAACAGTTGCTCCCTTGTCTATTAAAGCGTGTAATATATTAAAGCGTCTTTGGTGTTTCCATGGTTTCTACAAAATAAAACCGGAAACCGAGGCAGACAGAGGGTTAATGCAGGTATGACGCAATTGACAGGCGACTACTCACACGTCCCGGAGCCTTGGTTAAAATTGCAATTTTCTCACGATTTACAAATATTTGGAAACCTTTGGGATATTGTAAGTACTCAAGTGAACAAAGTATATAACACTCGCCTAGTGGTTTTTGGATATTTTACTGCAAAAATCTTACATATTGCACCTTTAAATCTAGCTGGTTTGGTGTCTTGTGTTTCAAATCCATTGACGCTGGTAGTGATGATTCTCTGTGACCAATCAGTGATCTGCCGTGTTCACATGTCACATTTAGTATCAGTACGGCACGCTTGGAACCTCAACCGAGGTGGTACAATTTAAGCGCGCCGTACCGAGTGATCCCATGCAGTGGAAAAGCACCAAAAAGTGAGCCGTATCAAGTGGTACCGAACCATACCAAACCGTACCATGCAGTGGAAAAGCGCCAAAAGTACGATGCATTGTTTTTGAACCTAAGTAGACTGTTTCCCAAAACAATATTGTCACAAATGAGTCGTCCAGTCACGTTGCTTAATGATGTCACGCAGGTGGTAGAGTAATAACTTCTTTTAATTAATCTGTTTGAGATCGAATTAATGTCAGATTTTTTGCTATAAATTACAGCATGGCATCTGAGGAATAATTTTCTTTATTTACAGATTCATACGCAGATGCACACTCTTCTCAAACAGCACTTTAAATCTCTTGACAAATTAAAAGACGCAAATTAAATTTGATATTAGAAATGAACGATATAGATTGTAATGAATGTCAGCTTGCCTATTTTGCTCAAGAAAAAGACTTATTAAGTTCACTTCTTTCCCAAGGCAGTTGTTATACATTTTCCTACAGTGGATTTTCACACTCATCTTATCAAGGCATCAAATAGAAATATAATCATACACCTCAAGTCTGAATTCCTATTTGATTAAAGTCATCTAAAATCTGAACAACTCAAAAGCCTTTAAAAAGAGATGAAGCTGATTGGCTGGCACAGCAGAGCCAGGGTACAATAGACATCTTGCCCATAACTCCTGACAGAGATGCGTCTTACCCGCTGAAACAGAGCGTACAACGACAGGCCGTTCGCTGCCGGCAATGAAACCAAAGCCGTGGCTTGGATGGCGTTGGATGCAGACCTGTCGAGCTGAGCCAGGAGTCAGGCTACCACTGTCCATGCCATCCTGACCGTCCTCTAACATCACAGAGCTGAGAAACAAGAAAACAGAGTGACAATACTCAAGTGTCCATCAAATGAAACCTAGAATCTCATTTCTAGGGTGACACAAATGGTAAACATGCTTTTTATTGCATAACTACCCCAGCACAAGGACCGGCAATTACATTTATACAGACAGTTTTCTCTGTATCTCACATAACACCTGGTCAATAATAAAAAAAAACATCAATGCTTTGTGCCATTTTTTGATTCAGTGTTGTGTAGATGAGGTTTATTCCTCTGAACGTGTGTGGAGATAAGGTAATGCCTCTTTTATGATGCCCATTGTTCTCATTTGACATAAGAGGATTATTAATGACTGCACCTGTCATATTCCTCTGTGTGCCCATCCTGGACCCGGGCCATCCCCTGAAAGGACAGAACCGGACTGGGTGAACCGCTTCAGGGGGCTGGCTCAGTTTTGTACACATTCACCTGGGAGGACAAAGATGAGAGAAGATGAGTTATAATTTTTAAGAGATCATTTATGTTAATGTGGTACACTTATTTTTTTATGATTCACACATTTTATATTCCTTTAAATAGGCACAACAATACACAAAACCGTTTCACAAAAGAAAGTATTACAGTATTTAAAAACTGATTCCACTTGCCACCCATAACATGCATTAGTCACAATTATGCATAGAACAAATCTAATACAAAATAAGGTTATGATTGGTTTGTCTGTGTTTTAGTTTTGGTTTTTCCTAGTTTGTATGCATGTCTGTTTCCAGGCTTTTTCATTGATTTATTAAGTAACACCTGCTTCTTATTTCTTTGGTTGGTTTGCTTTTGTGAATATTGCCTTGTGTTTGTTCTGTTTGGGCTTGATCTCGGTGTCCTATAAGTGGTTGTTTCCTGTGTTTTTCTATTTGAGTATTCTAAGAAGTTTTGTGATCCTGAGTTTGTTTTCATTCAAAGTTTACTGCTTGCTATTAGATCCAGCCTTTATTTTTGTTTTATCGCATCCACTGCGTGACAGCAATTTGCATTTTTTAGGGAAAAGGATGATGACAAAATAATTATATTAATTATTCCCATTATATTGCGTTGAATGTCTTTACACAGACTGTGACATGCTGCTCAGAGGTGGCACTTTGATTCAAAGGACCAAAGTGGGTCAGAGCAGTAATAATTTAGTCTGACTTTTATGCGGCATTACATCTTTATACAGAATTTTGAGCAGGCACAGAGCAGCCTTAGTTCAGCTATGTAAAGATGCCTTTAGATTATCACCTGTCTTGTTTAGTTCCCTCATTGACTCACGTGTATATATACTGCCTGTTCTGTTCAATTGTTCAATAGTTGGTTCTTGTTAGGCCTGACCACTAATAACTTTTAGTCGATGAGAAGAGGCTTAGTCGACCAAAATTTTATTAGTCACTTAGGGGCAGGGAAAAAAAACAAAAACAAAATCCACTGGCAGTGGTTAAGTCTCACTCTCTGTGATGGACAGATCGTCTATGTGATAATTACAGTTCATCGGGCAGGACATTCAAACGCTCACCTATCATTCATCGACCTCAAATATGGCTTATCATGTGAAACATGTATGTAGTAGCAACTTTACATGGCCGCTCGCTATGTTAACCTACAAAAATGTGGGCTATTCAAGTGTTTGTGCGGAGTGTAAAAGCTGAATAGTAGCCCCTCTTACTGCAGGTCGCAGTCGTGGCCTAATGGATAGAGAGTCGGACTTGTAACCCAAAGGTCATGGGTTCAAGTCTCAGGTCCGGCAGGGATTGTCGGTGAGGGGAGTGAATGTCCAGCGCTCTCCCCACCTTCAATACCACGACTGAGGTGAGATCCTTGAGCAAGGCACCGTACCCCCAACTGCTCCCTGGGCGCCGCAGCAATGACTGCCCACTGCTCCGGGTGTGTTCAGGTTGTGTGTGCGCTTGGATGGGTTAAATGCAGAGCACAAATTCCGAGTATGGGTCACCATACTTGGCCACATGTCACTTCACTTCACTTCACTACTGCATGACAGCTAACATGGAGGCGCTGGTGCGATCACTTGCACTTAAAATACTCTGTCATTTTTGGTCATACAGATAAGAGTAATAAATTTTTTGAATCTGTGTCTGTCTGTCAACTTTTATTTGTGTGCACTCACAATAACAACAAGACATTGTGTCTTTGTAAAATAATGAAAGCAAACAGGGTGCGCTTTCTGCTGTCTCTCTCTGTGAACTTGAGCACGCCAAAAAAAAAGAAAAGAAAGAATGGAAACTCCATGTAAACTTGCCTCACAGACATGAAAAATATATCTACAGAAAGTGTAATGTCAAATATTATGTTAAATGTTAAACCGATTCTAATGGAAAACAAATATTCTCAGGTTATATAATTAATATGAAATATGTATATAGGTGCGTCCACTACTGTGGAGATGACGAGTCAGCATTGTCAACTTCATCACTGCAGTCGAAAAAAGAAAAGAAAACACTAGTTTATCAATTAATTATTAAAATGTTAGAGCAGTCTCCTTGCTGTTTTCCCCTGACACATTCATAATCATTATGCCGGTGCTCTGTGCTGTGGCAATAATCTTTATTTGTGCGCTTGAACGCTGATTAGGCTATAGGCATTAAAGGCTTTTTATTATGATTTATATGGTTTATTATAGGGCTGCATGATATATCCTTTTAGCATCGAAATCGCGATGTGCGCATCCGCGATAGTCACATCGCAGGATGTGTGTTGTCTTGTAGGGACCGTTAATCCGTACGGACCAGACACCACAGTTCAAAACGCAGGTGATTCTCTGATTAACTGCAAAGTTTGACCTTCATACAATGAAAGTTTATCATTTGAATGCGTTTTAGGTCCTGTCAGTTTAAACATCCAAGTGATTTTAAATCATTTGAGAGCAAGATGGCACGAAAGAGAACTCAGAACGTGTGGCTGTTTTGTGTGCACGCGCACACACAGAGCTGTGCCTCGAATGGACTCATACATGCAAAAGAAAAAAAAAATTGTCAAAATGCGAGATTTAGTAGTGATTAATGTTTTGTTATGCTAATTTAGATGAGTTTCGGTTATGGGTTTTTGGAGAGTTACCATCATGGTGAAAATGGTGCATGAGGTTACATGATAATTTAAAGTTAAATGTATGAATTATTGTACTCAAATATTTCAAGTTAAGAACAATTAAAATGTATGAGTACAGAATTAGCGTAAAAATTGTGGCAACTGATTGCCTCAAATTTTTTGAGTTTTGCCAACTTATTTGGGTTTACAGTGCAGCGTTTTTTTATGTGATATCCCAAAATTCACATAAAATAGGTGGATGGCAACATAGCAAGTGACTGAACATAGCATGTGTACTGAATACAGTACACATGCACGAACACTAACACAAACACACACGGCAGTTGTTTTTGTGCTAAATTTGATGTCCTTAAATAAATACAGTACAATGCTTTTTGGTTACTTTAAATTGTTCACTTTATTCAAAACTGATTATTCTTTGTTCTTCAATAACATTCTTGCATAAAATTAGATTGTGTGGATCTTATTTCAACAAATTAGCTCTCATTGTTACATCTATCCCCAGTAGTGGGGTAGGTTGTAACAATGGAACTCTTTGTGTTTGAGATTAACTCACATAATCTGTGATTGTGTTGTACATGTCCAAGTGAGTTATATATAAAGCAGACAAATGTGGCTACTATGTATCCGATTTTGAGAGATATAGCACAAACAACCACTGAGTTACCGATGCTCAAACAAAAGGTGTTACTTTCATCCCTGGTCTCCCCCTATTTGACAATTTACTTATAGTTAGTAGAATGTCTAAAAGTGGACCATCGAAATTAACTCTTTCAAAGGATTAAAGACCCCAGTAAGGATAGAAGCTAGTATAGTATTTTAGACTTTCTAAATGTTCTAGAGCTGCAGCTATAACCAACCAACTATAAACGAGCCATTTCTGATAACATTTAAGATCCACAGAATGCCATTGAAATGTAGGTTTCTTTAGGTTTACACCAATTTGTACTGCAAATTGAATTACTTCTTTGTTTCATCCGACTCATATGTATGCTATCTTAGTCATTAATTCACATGTAACTGTTATTGTACATTGCTAGCAAAGCAATTGCTAACAGAGACTCTCTGTTAAAGTCTTGGCTTATGTAAAATACTTGATTAGTAAACAGAATATTCAAAGCCCTTATGGAATACTCTAAGATCCATTATGCAAAAAGCATTTAGAACTCTTAGAGCTAGTGTGATCCTGCACGTCACTCATGGCCACACAGATAGAGTGTGAAATAATAGATTTCAGTCAAGACTCCTTTTATTCTGTGCAGTGGATTTACTTAGGAGTAAGAAACAAAGACACAAAGTGAGACAAAGAAAATAAAAACTGGAGAAGTCTTATTTGGAATGGTAAATTGCAGGCCAGAGATTACTGAAGTCTGGCTGTGAATATGTCTCAACAAAGTGACAATCTTCAATCATCAAGTGCCTCTCAGCAGTTTCTGAAGGTCACGGGTACATCAGCTTGTTTATTCACCCCAGACTCTTTCTAGCACTTTCTTCCCTCTGTATGTTTAAAACACTTTGGGCTGCTGTGGAAATCTGTATTTGAGGCAGCAGTAACCTTAACATTAACATCACCCAGCACGATGACTCATATGCTGGGGGGAAGCTGCATTTAGGATTGGAAGGGTGTCATGAGGGTTTACTTTCCATCAGGTGAATGCCATGATACATGTGAATGCTTGTGAAGACCTCTGGCCAGTATGGATGGAGGAGAGATGTAGACCTATTATTAAGACCTGGTATTAAGATGAGTTTTGGTAAATGGGATCACAAGCAGACGAGGGAGACGCATACCCATTTACACCTGGTGTCTCTTTTGTCGACATTCAACCACTTCAGTCCTGATTTTTTTCGAGGGGAGGGTCTATGGGCGGGTAAATGTATGTTTTTTCCCCCCAGATCTTTCGATCTAATGGACAAAATAAACTTGTTCATTTTATATTCATTTTATATACACGCCCTTTCGTTTCTGCTCTGATAGCCGCAAGACTACGCCAAACACTGGTAGTGTGTGTTAGAAATCAGGAATGGTGAAAGAACATTGTGCTTGGTATGTTTTTCATCTTCAAACCAAACGTGGGTCTTCAGCCGACAATGTTTAAATCCCGTCTGACTAGCACACTTTCCATAATGTTTACGCATTAAAGGCACAATATGTAAGATTTTAGGATTAAAATATCAGCTGACCAAGGCTGCATTAATTTGATCAACAATACAGTAAAAACAATAATATTTCGAAATATTACTACAAATTAAAAGAACTGTTTTCTATGTGATCAAAGCTGAATTTTCAGCATTAATAATCCAGTCTTCAGTCACATGATCCTTCTGAAATCATTCTAGTATGCTGATTTGCTGCTCAGATAACATTTCTTATTATTATTATTACCAATGCTGAAAACAGTTTTTGCTGCATGCTTAACAGTTTTGTGGAAATGTTGATACTTTTTTTCAATGAACAAAAGTTCAATGAACAGCATTTATTTGCATTCATTACATTTATTTATTAAAGCATTTATTAAATAAAAATCTTTTGTAACATTATAATTGTCTTCGCTGTCACTCTTAATCAGTTTAAAACATTCTTGTTAAATTAAAGTATTAATATTTTTTTTTATATTACCACAAATGTTTGAATAGTATCATTGTTCCCACAAAAATGTTAATATTATTAAAAATTAATTATTATAAAATTAAAATTAATATTAATAATAATAATGATAATAAATGTTTCTTGTGCATCAAATCAGCATATTAGAATGATGTCTGAAGGATCATGTGACACTAAAGTCTGGATTAATGATACTGAAAATTCAGCTTTGCATCACAAGAATAAATTAAAATTTAAAAATTATTAAAATATAATAATGTTTGTTTTTTATCAAATAAATGCAGCCTTAAAAAACTTTAATGTTTCCAAACTTTTGACAGGTACTTTTGCAAATCTGAGTAGAGTTTTAGACATTGTTTAGATATCTTCTAAAACTCTGGAGGAGACAGATATTATACTAGTCTTGTTCTTGTAAGAAATAAAAAAATATATATATATATTATTGTTTTCTTCAAGTTTCTTGGGGACAATAGGATGGGTTATAGTAAGTTTCAAATTCAGGAACACCACAATTATAGTATTATATTAATGCTAAAGAATCAACATGATTCATAAAAATGTATGAGTTTGGCTTTACACAGATTAAAAGGGCACAAAGTACAGGTTGCTAAATGAATTACAATTACCAGAGGATGCAGACACTTGTTTGCTGACAAATTTAAGTTGATTGATACAGTATTCTGGTAAATAACTGTAATTTAGAGAACATTAGTTCTAATTTGTGTATACAATACTGTAATGACATTGGTGAGATGACCCAAAAGAGCTGCTGTCATTATCCGTCAATCAAATAAATCCTTTATCAGAGGAGAATATTCTTCTGCTACATGCACACAGACAGGTCACAGATACACAAACCAAGACAAAATGACCAAGAAGAGAGGACACATGAATACAAAACAATGTTTCAGCATTGGGCCAACCTTTTCAGCAATGGAGACAGAGTAATACTGTCAAGAAATGCATCCCAAGGGCATGACTAGCTGAAGTGTTGCCATGGATACAGCAGAAGTGAGCTGATGAAAAGTGAGGTGTCTGACCGTAACAAATGATGGCTCCACTCAACCCTGCCGTCACTGAGACCACACACACTATCTTCACAACTCTCATAGTCATCCTCCCAGTGGATGAACAGTTTTAACATTCAGAGAGCCAAAAAGTATGAAGGAGTACATGCAGGGCCTAAAACTAACTTTTTGCCAAACATGCCAATGGCCGGTGACTTAAGGAAATGTACAGGCCATAAATACTTTTTTACCAGCCTTAAAACCAGGGGTGTCAAACTCGTTTTAGGTTGAAGGCCGGATGGGAAAAAAATGTAACCATGTGTGGGCTGAATTACCTGTTTTTAAACTTCAGTGTGCTGACATTTTTCAGCCTACATTAATATTAACCATACAAACTATGGTTGCTCTTTATTTTACAGTCCTGTTCCCCATGTACATACTATGTACTTATTATAGTAATTGCAATAACTGGGTAATAACTAGGTACTACCTCTGAACCTAACCCTAAACTTAAGCTTATTACCCAGTACTTTCTTAGGTAAGTACACGTAAGTGCACGTACTGTAAAATAAAGTGCAACCCAAACTACAAATTAATTGGCAAGAAAATTAGAAAACATTCTGTGAAAAATGTTGAATGATCTGAATTTTGGTTTGTGAAATTATGCTATAATTATGCTATAAGACACCTGCACAAAACCAAAACAGCAGACGGACTCTGTCAGTAGGTGGCGTTTATGGAACTGCAGCAATATAGTGTTTCCTTGTATACAGCTGTATACAAAGTAACGCTGCACTAATAAACACTACTTTATACGGAGGTAAAAGGACAAGAAAATGCAGTCGAAGCTTTTCTGAAGACAGTTCCCTTCATAGATACATTTATATTAACCCCATACCCCATTTCAATATTTATATTTTTCTTCCTATATTTCACGAACAGTGAGCCTTCTGTGCCTGGTACATTTTTTGCTCTGCTGGCGCGTCTGTGTTCTCCTCTTTGCGTCCGGCTTCAACATGCCCCATCTGGCCTGTTTTAACATTCTGTTTACAGACTTCATAATTGTAATATTCCCACACAGATGACATTTTGGGAAATTATTGCAAAGCAGTTTGTGTGCAAGTACAGTATAGTGATCGGCCAAAATAAAACTTAAAAACATTCAGATTTATGGCCTATTTTCTATTATTGTTCAAATCATCCCCCGGGCCGGATTGGACACCGTCGTGGGCCGTATGTTTGACGGTGAACGTGATTTCACCAAGTACAACATGTTCCTGGATCAACAAAGATGGATCCTGGAACAACTTATGTCAAGTTTAGGCTTACAAAACCTGGGTTAGGTGCTTCCACAACAGTGTTATTCAACTATCATTTCCCTCTGATTTTAGGGATAAGTTATGGGTAGGGTTAGGTTTAGGGGTTGGGAAAAGGTTAGGAGTAAATTTTCGGATAGGAATGTTGTTCCAGGATCAACAAAATATGTTGATCCAGGAACATGTCTTACTTGGCAAAATCACAAACCATTAAAAAAGTTATTGAAAAAACGGGCAGTTATGACACCCAAATTTTAGATACCAGTGTAAATTTACATTTCTCTATTCCAATTGCGATACCACAGCTAAAACTACTAGCCCAACTAATATAAATTTAAAAGAAAATAGTTAAGTAAACAGACAAGTAAACAGTCTAAAGTTACAAAAGTTATTCAGTCAAGAGCAGTGATTGATTTTTTTTTCTTTGTCCTTTGTAAAACTCAGACAGAAGTATAGAAATATTAGGCTGCTGTCATTTTAAGACCTAATGCACAGATCCAATATACTGATACATACTGTACACATGTGTTTCTTTCTCAACTTTTTTACATTCACAGACATAACCGACTATGTTTACTAGGATACTAATTAAAGATGAGCTTTTTTTTTTTTTGCGTGAATTTGTCTGTTCAAGGGCAAGAAGACATGAAAGAGAGATCAATTTAGTGTTCGCGCACTGGCTTAAATTTCCCACAGTGTGCGAGTAATGAATTGAGTTCTGTTTCACGACTTCTTGTGCTTGAATATTTGAATTGGCAAGGCTTAAACTTTCGTGACGATGTAGCACCGGCCCGTCAACTGTCCCGAGCGTCTTTCACGTTTGTTCTCACAATATTACATTGTTAGAATTGTGTCTACATCTGAAAGGAAAAAAATAGTTTTGTCATTAAAATTGTCAGCAGAAACCTGGGGCCTCATTTATAAAATATGCGTATGCACAGATTTGATCTGAGAGTGTGTGTACACTAAATCCATGCCAACTTTCAAATTTATAAAAAACATTTTTTGATGTGGAAAAGTGCTTAGTGCCACATCAGGGTCTAAGTAGACATACACACTTTTCCTTGAGGCTGAGAGTTGGAATATTGCAGGTATTTGGAAATCTAAGCAATTCTTGCCACTCACCATTCTCAAGTAAAGCATTTGGTGCTCTTTTAAATGTTAATGACATTAATAGAGGCTGTTTACAAGGCGGAGATCTGAAGCCATTCAGCTGCACAAAATTTCAAGATCATTTGTTATTTATAGATTTCACATCTGGAAGAAAAGTGACTTCTTTGGCCATTGCATCTTTTCTTTTTTCTTTTTTTCTGTTCACAAAGTGCAATAATATTGACTGTATGTAATGTGATCTGTTATGATAATATGCTAATTAAAAGTTCTTTAGAAATTATTGTTGTTGTAACATTCAGCCCCAAAACATTTTGAATGTAACAGGCAAACACATAGAAACAACACAACAGAGAATGTCATGAGTTATTAATGAACTTTTTAGTAATGTGTGTGCATCTCCTTTTACTCGGTATTTGCGGTACATTTCTCTTTAACATTGTATCTAATTTACCCATGCTGATTCAGTTTTAACCCAATAGAGAGCTGTCTACTCAGTGGGTGTAGGGGATAAGGATGAGGCCATGCTTACTACAAAAGGTCATGATTCAGCTGTCTAGAGGCAAGACTTTAAGCCCATCTCCAACTTGGAAAAGAATAGTTACCACTTCAAGTTGTATAAATGAATTATTCCAACTATCTACTGTTCATCATTTCTAAATAGATTTTCAATAGGAGCTCAAGTAGAGCCCTACTGACATGTCGCCACTTCTCTTTTAGTTTGTGAGTTTCAAAATGTGGTTGCGATGACCGACAAAATGGCTTATAATGTGAAGCCAGTGCCTTTGGGTTAATATTTACAGTTAATGGAGTCATGCCAAGATTGTATCTCTCTGGCTCTGTAAGCAATCCATAAATTCTGCAATGCTTTGTGAGCATGTGTTATTGACATACAGTAATATTTGATAATCTTTCTTGTCCCCTCATCATAAGCATCAGTCCCTACAAAAAACCAATAAGCATCTGATGGCTTTATTCAGGTCCTGTGACCCTTTCTGACCCACTCTGACTCTTTTAGCAAGATCCATTTTCTGGTTGATTGTTATTGTCTTTGGCTGATGTGTTACAGTCTCTCTCTCTCTCTCTCTCTAACAATCGCTAGGACATATTTCTCAATATTGGCCTTTTGGTTTCAAGAGAAATTCTAATTTTGCTTTTAGATACTAAAATATTACTAACAAATTGACAGTTACTAAAAGCATTTTCCAAGAAGACTAAAAAACAGTTGGCGTATGATAATTAATTATAATTATTAGTGGGTATTGGTAGGGCAAACTATTGCATACCTAGTAAACATACCCCAAACCATAATATTACATTGCTATTTCATGACATATTCTTTATGTACACGTTTAAAATAAGCTAAAAAAAAAACTGTTTCTGAATACTAAATATTGTTTTATACATCAGTAAATCAACACAGTGACTAAACAGTGACTTCCAGATGGTCCCTTATGCAAAGAAAATATATTTCCCTATATATGAATGATCAATATATTAAATGATTTTATGGTATATTTGAAAATATACAGAATAATATATTGTGTTAATATATTACAATATATATTATAATAATACATATGGAATTGCCGCTTTTCATATATTGAAAAATATGTGACAATATATTTACTAATATATCATAATGTATGTATTTTATATTCAGTAATAAACTTCATAATATATAGATGTATGTGATCAGATATGGTACTGCATGTGTAATATATTGCAGTTATATTTACTTGTGCATTATAAACACATAAACTAGTAAGCGAAGAGATGTCATATCGATCACAAGTTCAAAATGGAGGACCGCAAGGCTCAGTACTAGGACCGTTGCTTTTCACTCTGTACATGCTACCCTTGGGAGATATCATTAGGAAGCATGGCGTTAGTTTTCACTGTTACGCTGATGATACTCAGCTCTATATTACTTCGCGCCCTGGCGAAACTTACCAATTCACAAAATTAACGGAATGCATAGCTGATATAAAAAAATGGATGACCAGTAATTTCCTACTACTGAATTCAGAAAAAAACAGAGATTCTAATTATTGGACCAAAAACCTCTGCACGTAATAACCTAGAATACTAATAATAATTTGTTACATTTATATAGCGCTTTTCTGGGTAATCAAAGCGCTTTACATATAGAAGGGGGAATCTCCTAAACCACCACCAATGTGCAGCATCCACCTGGATGATGCGACGGCAGCCATATTGCGCCAGAACGCCCACCACACACCAGCTGATTGGTGGAGAGGAGACAGAGTGATGAAGCCAATCAGTATATGGGGATGATTAGGAGGCCATGATGGACAGAGGCCAATGGGCAAATTTGGCCAGGATGCCAGGGTTACACCCCTACTCTTTTCGAAGGACATCCTGGGATTTTTAACGACCACAGAGAGTCGCATCCGAAGGACGGTGCTTTTTGACAGTATAGTGTCCCCATCACTATACTGGGGCGTTAGGACCCACACAGACCACAGGGTGAGCACCCCTTGCTGGCCTCACTAACACCCCTTCCAGCAGCAACCTAGTTTTTCCCAGGAGGTCTCCCATCCAGGTACTAACCAGGCTCAGCCCTGCTTAGCTTCAGTGGGCAACCAGTCTTGGGCTACAGGATGACATGGCTGCTGGCTGCTGGCTTAGAATACTGTCTAACACTTGATGGCTGCTCTGTTAAGTCTTCGTCGTCAGTTAGGAATCTGGGTGTGCACAACTAATTTTTCTGTATTATGCAGACCAGACAAGTAATTTGGCAAATATCACTTTTTAAATAAAGACCAAGCTTCTGCGCACATACACACTCAAACACGCAAACCTATAGACTAAACACGTAAATGAACGGCAAGAATGCATTAAAGGTATTCGGTTTTCAGTAGGAAAGGTGTCATTTAAGCAGCACCTAAAGTAATAATTAACTACTTTTACAACGGAAGTGATTCAATCAAAAACCAACTTATAATAATTTTCCTATTGTCACAGTGAAGCTGCTTTGAAACAATATGTATTGTGAAAAGTGCTATATAAATGAAGATGACTTGACATATATAGATAAATATATAATATAATATATTTATTTTATTTTATAATTATTTACATCATTCATGTTTCATATTTTTTTAAGCTAGATAACAAAAACACAAGTACACCTCCATATACTAAAGTATTAAGCAAAGAGACTATCACTGTTCTGAAGAAAGCACAGCTATTATTTTTTAAATAAAGTAATTATAGTCTTAATGGTGTTTGGCCAATCACCAACCTAACCACAGGCTCTACTCTTCAGCACAATGGTAACCCCAAAAACTCACACATACCAGAAACACTTTTAAATTCCAAAATAATACAACTTTAAACACTAACAGATCTCCCCCTATATTCATATTGAGCAAAACACATGAAATAACACTTCATTTTGACATTTACTCTCCTTTAACAGTCAGAAGCAAAGCATGCTGGGAACTAGAAATCTGCTGTCACAGAAAACTCATTCCGTGAATATATATATATGTGTGAACATACATTCACATTTATATGGGAACATGTATGTGCAATATATGTACACAATAAAGGATAAAACTATTAATATTACATGTAATGGTATTTTTGTCTTCATTTCTAAATATTTTTTATATGTATCAATATATAGTCATACATGGTCAATGCATATATTGCAGTATATTGAAAAATATAAGCACTAGTTTCCCATACATGGAGATATATTATGTAATATATTGCATTATATTTTGCATGAAAAACAAAACTGTTATTGAGTTTTTAAAAAAAATTATATATTTACAGCCAGGGCAGTCCTTAGGACAGTCCTTAGGGTGGTGCAACTGGTGCGACCGAGGGGAGACCATATGTAATACAAGCGTTTGTTAATGTAAAATGTCGGCAAAGTTGCAAAGATCAATGTGCATGATAAATAAAGTTATTGTCTCCTAAAAGAAAAAAAACGTCTTGGGTTACGAGTGTAACCCTTGTTCCCTGAGTAAGGGAACGAGACGCTACGTCAGTTGACGTGATGGGAACCTTCTGCATTTTTGTGTTCGTGAAGCACCACTGTATCCAACCAATGAGAGAGAACGTGACGTCATAGGCGGGCGACGTCGCGGACTATAAAGCACGCCCGGAAACAGAGAACGCTAGCTTCTGTGATATGTCTGAAGGAAGCGCTCCAGGCATGCAGGAGGTACGGCAACGCGACGTAGCGTCTCGTTCCCTTACTCAGGGAACAAGGGTTACACTCGTAACCCAAGACGTTCCCTTTCGTGGGAACTATAGACGCTACGTCAGTTGACGTGATGGGAACGCTGTCCCAACTATGCCGTGCCTCCGAGTGCCTGGCTGCCATCTTGTAGCACCAAAGCACCCGGAGTACTACTC
>RJVU01078462.1:807008-846374 GCA_003731715.1 Anabarilius grahami
TAGATCCATCTGTGAACCCCACGAGTGCAGTCTACGCTGTGCCTCGGCAGCAGCGGGACCAGACCCGCGGGGAACACTCGCCGCGGCGCCCTCCTCGAAGAGCGCCCGGCGTGAGCGAAGCGTCCTGAGAGTGAGCCTCTCACCCCCCAGGCACTTCACACACATCTCATGTGTGTCCCCCACCACGATGAATCGCGGACAGGGGGGCACACACTTGGTGAATCGTTCCGTCATTATATATACTTTGTGAATTTTGTGCTTGGAAACTCTTGTCCTCAGACGAAGAGATCACTTTTGCGAGACAAACAACAGTAAATAAGACAGACAAGATACAGATNAGTGCCTCTCTTCGGGGGGAAGAAACCGCAGCGCGTGCTTCCGCCACCAAAGGAGAGACACTAGATCTAGCAGGTAAGGGGAGCGATAAGGCAAAGCCCGTCTGGTGCTTCACGAACACAAAAATGCAGAAGGTTCCCATCACGTCAACTGACGTAGCGTCTATAGTTCCCACGAAAGGGAACTATTCTGAACTGCTAAAATGAGTCGCCATGATTTCAGTCTCACTTCCTGTTAAAAATCTATGTAGGTTTGTAGCACATT
Organism: Anabarilius grahami; assembly: GCA_003731715.1. NCBI lineage: Eukaryota > Metazoa > Chordata > Actinopteri > Cypriniformes > Xenocyprididae > Anabarilius > Anabarilius grahami. The sequence goes on from RJVU01078462.1 coordinate 807,609, forward strand.
TGCATAATGCCAGCCTTTGGTCTTCATTGGCTGCCTGTGAACAACATCTACTTTGACCCTTAAACAATGTAGTTGTAGCTGAGACTGGACGAGTCTGGTTCATTTTGGTCATGTCGAGAAGGTGCTGTTTTCTGTGCTGCAATAGCAAATCCTCTTTGCATGCACTTCCAAAGGAGGAGGACTCGCGGTGGAATTGATACAATACAACCAACGCCATAATTACTGTTCATATCACTGTGTGTCAAGTGCTGAGGAAGATCCAGAGCTGAAATTTGTTTCAGATATGGTAGGGTGTTTGGTTTCTGACACGTGCTGTAAGCGGTAGACCAGGAGTCAGCAAGTAAGTAAAACCAGAGTAAAACTGCTACACGTTCATCCTACCTAGTTTTGTGAATGCAAAGCCGGTGTGTCTTATCTGCAACAAAGTTGTCGCTGTTTGCAAAGAATATAACACCGTGTCTACTGGACGTGAGCGGCGCGACGCGACACAACAAATTCCTGACAGTAACAAACACAACACATGACAAATTCCCCATTCTGTTTCTGACGTAGTCCAAGTGCTTTGCAACAGTCGGTTTGTCGCGTTCAGTGTAGACAGCTTTTAGCTGTTGCGCCAAAATGCGACACGAAAAAAAGTCACGTCTGGTGTAGACACATTGATAATAGCCTATTAGACGACACCACGAGACAAAGATCTATTTCAAAACCAGCCGCTATAAAAATAATCCGGCTGCAGGCACGGGCCAGATATTATTGCTGGCTGGCCAGTTTTGGCCCGTGGGCTGCCTGTTGCCGACCACTGCGGTAGACCATTCACAACAGACTGGGCCACCTGATCAATTACAGCAGAGTAGACCAATCACAACAGACTGGGCCATCTGACCAATCAGAGCAGAGTAGCTCTCAGAAAGGAGAGGTTAGGCCCCGTCCACACGAAGCCAGATCTTTCCCTATCCAATCTTTTTTTTTTCCTTGTCTCTAGAAATATCTGTGTACACACGAACCCTCTGAAACTGGCTCAAAACGATGTAGTATACATGCCAGACCAGTATGTGGTGCTGTAATTCTGCCACAGAGATACACTTAAAACAGAGAATAAGACTTGGAGCATGCGCATAAACCTTGCGCGCTGTATATAAACTTTAGTAAAGCTTAGAAATAACACTTTATTTTGGCTCAGTAGCTTCTGCAGCACAAAGAGTGACTAGGGTCGACACGTGGGGTGATGACATCATTGTTTCACAAAATATACGGATAGGCTGTACAAACGAAAACGCAAGGGCTGCGTTTTCAGATTTATCCACTCTGGAACCCGGTTTAAAAAAATATCGGATTCACCTTCTGAAAACACCGGATTCGTCTGGACGAAACGCCTATCCGATACAAAATTTTTGCATATAGGCTACACCTAAACACGTCTCTGTGTGGACGGGGCCTAGAGACTGAACTCTTTATCCAACTGTTTCAGACACTGTGAGAAAAGAGCTGAAATGGAATGAAAGTGTTTTTTGATCTTGGATGCATGTAAACCTATTGTAGGAGCCCTCCAAAACAAAATTAGGAAACTTTTAATAGCATAATAGGGGCACTTTAAATTTTCCATATCTTTTGCTTTCCTGCATTTTTTTTCTGATCTAGATTCTGTACTCTTGGTAACTCTTAAGACTTGGCATTGGCTCTAGTGCAATATATTAATTGTGCTGTTCCTTGTAAGTGTATGATAAAAGCTTTTGCTAAATGGTTAAATGTAATTTTTATGCCTGAGATTTGCCAATGCATTGAATATGCCTGTGATTGGTAATAATGCTCAACCACTGCAAATTGTGTGTGTGTGTGTGTGTAGGTCTGTGTGTGTAGGTCTGTAGACCTAAATGGAATGATGTAATCAACATTTATCATAATTAGTTATCTTGATATATTTTTTTTTCCAATTAATTATGCAGTCCTAGTTCATTTTCTTGTTGATTTGCTGGCAGGTTATATAATTTGTGATTAATGGTAGTGAATGGTAGTTGTTTGTTCATCTCAGATGCAGATTACATTACCACAAGGAATGGTTGCTATACATTTGACCTTGTATACATATGCATTATTCATTCATCAATGCTGTTATACTGTAACTTACTTCAGTTCAAAGCCTTACAGCTGTATTGTGACATTAAGAGACAGAAGTTTGCAGGGCAACAAAAACAGTGATATTTATCCTTAAAAGCAGCATGTTCACAGTAGTCTACACACACAACTGCTTCCCAATATAAAAGCTAAGTGCTACTAGTGGTGAAGGTTAGTGCCGGATGTAATTTTTAATAATGGTGGATGGCAAGAAATACACTCCATATTTTAGTTAAAGGGTTAGTTCACCCAAAAATGAAAATTCTGTCATTAATTACTCACCCTTATGTTGTTCCACACCTGTAAGACCTTTGTTCATCTTCGGAACACAAATTAAGATATTTTTCATAAAATCTGATGGCTCAGTGAGGCCTGCATTGCCAGCAAGACAATTAACACTTTCAATGACCAGAAAGCTACTAAAGACGTATTTAAAACAGTTCATGTGACTGTTCAACCTTAATGTTATGAAGTGACAAGAATACTTTTTGTGTGCCAAAACAACAAAATAACGATTTTATGACAATATTTAGTGATGGGCCATTTCAAAACACTGCTTCATGAAGCTTCACAAAATCTTTTGTTTTGAATTGGTGGTTCAAAGTCACATGAACAATGCTTTGTTACGTGATAATTGTTTCAAAATTTCAATGGTTCACCACTGGAGGGTGTGACTTTGGCAGTTTGATACATGCTCTGAACCACTGATTCGAATCAAAAGATTCGTAAAGCTTCTAAGCTTCATGAAGCAGTGTTTTGAAATCACCCATCACTAGATATTGTCATGAAGTCATTGTAACACAGTTCGTATATACGGGAAGAAGGAGGCGGGAACCGGCGAACTTTCAACATAAATCTTTAATAAAATAAACAAAGAACAAAACGAAAGTAATGCCGGCAGACCCTCGCGGACGTCTGCCGGCCACACAAACATAATGAAACATAACGTAAAATCCAGGCCTGGTCCTCTCTCGTCCTTCACTGTCGTCGCTCCTCCTTTTATGCCTCTGGAGCTCCTCAGTGAGAGACTCGAGGCAGCTGATGCTCATTATCACTCGCGTCACCGGCCTCGCGCCGTTCCCTCACGGCTCTCGCCCGCCCTGGTCGCCACAGTCATTATTAAGTTTTTTGGTGCACAAAAAGTATTCTCGTCGCTTCATAACATAACAAACCACTGTAGTCACATGAACTGTTTTAAATACATCTTTAAAATTGAAATTGTTAATTGTCTTGCTGGCAATGCAGGATTTTATGAAAAATATCTTTATTTGTGCTACAAAGATGAACGAAGGTCTTATGGGTGTAGAACGACATAAAGGTGAGTAATTAATGACAGAAATTTCATTTTTGGGTGAACTGACCCTTTAAGGCAAACAAGCAGAGATAATGTGAAAGCTGACATTTTTAATCATGCAATTCAAATTTCACTAAATATTGACTGCACGTCTCTCTTGTATGATTGGATATGCACAAAAATCGGATTTGGACTGACAATCTGAAAAAGGCTTTAAAGTCTCTACTAACAAGCTGATAGAATTAGGTGTGTTTGAATAAGGAGACACAAAATGTGCAAACAGAAACCAAACCCAACCAGAGCCTCAATGTATTTTTTACTCAGAGAAGAAGTGATCCACTTGTTAGTAAGTGTGGTCTAAAAGAGTAAATCGAAACAAGATTAAAATGTCTGCAGAGGTATTGTGTGATACACAACTATTGTATTTTATTAAGCAGCAAAAAGGAACAGTGAAATGTTTATCTCAGGGTCAAATGGATTGTAATGCTAAATTGCTGGCAGCAGCTGAGAACAGCCCTGTCTCCTTTAAGCAGCATACATGATGTATAAGAATATTCACCAACCCCTGACAGAGCATCTTTCCAAGTGGAATAGAGAGATTAGAGGTTATGCAGCCTCTTTTTATGAATATAACAGGATTTAAGGATTTTTCTGGCACAAAATATAGAAATGCCAGACTATCCTGTGTATGCAAACCACACAGGTCTTTTATTAACACTCAATATACAATATTTATTTAAACAGATCAATTCTGGGCATACTGTTTGAGGTTAAAGTAACAATAATAGGACAGTTAAAAAATTACATTGCTAAATGCTAAATGTCCACTTTTCACCATTCAGGCAATTCACAAAGGATAAAAATGCCATTACTCATTAAATATCGTGTTTTTTTATTATAATTTTTTATTATTTTTTTTGAAAGTAAAATGGGTTATGAATGCAGTTCCATGTTGACGAAGAAAGTAAGTGACGATTTGATCTTTATTTTAAAGCAGGCAAGATCATTAGAGTTTCTTATAGAGCTTAGTCAAAATGTCTTCAAAACATAACCCTGAAATAAGAAATTCAATCCATTATAACAAAACCAACCAGAAACAAGGGCAGTTTCTTGCTTTAGGCAGTGTCTTTTATCAATAACTACAATTATATCAGCTCTGCTGAACAGACATTTATACACACTGGACACGGAAACTCCACTGCTCCATTCAACTACCACCATTAGTCCAACAAATATGCAGTTTTGTAACCCATTTATTTATTTAGGTTGCATTCCAAAAGGTCTAGTAAAGGTGACTAAAACTTACATTGCAAAATCCAAACCACGAAACAGACAATTAACGGTTAGATAGGCAATGACTTTCCAGACAATAAATGCTTCCCAAAACATATTAGCATGATGGACTGTGCATATGTCAAAGAGAATGAGGGTTTCATCTGGAATAAACAGAAGAGGAACGTTATCAGACAAGATGTGGGCGGCAGGGGGAAATGAAGAATGAGACACTGTAAAGTGCTGAGGGTGGATCGAGATGTGAGTGATGGAAATTTGCACAGATCCAGCAGCACTGGCAGATGTGAGTAGAAAGTTTCCTTCAGCAAAAGCTCTCAGACAGGGAGCCATACTGGTGCGCTTGGCCCTCATAATAATATAAGTTGCAGCCTATGACGTTCTGTGGGTTGAGAGTGATTTTGAAGAAGGGTCTGGAAGTCTGGATGTGTCATTTCTCTGTCACCTGTCAGAGGGGTGCCGGGCTGCTTCACAATCAGCATTCATGATATACGGAGGTTTCTTCTGTCAGTGTCTCTTGCTTGTGACTGGCATGTTTTGACTAAGAAAGGGAGAATACCATTTACTGATTGAGCAATGAAGTGACAAAGTGAGTCAAAGTTGAAGTCATTAGTATAACAGAGTCCAGGGAGGAGCACAAATCCTTTCCTTACTGACAGGAAACAATATATGTGGACTGGGAAAACACACCTCAACACTGACTCCCTGTCAGTCTTCTCTGCATAAATGACTGCACCTCCAGCGATGCTTTGTTAAAAACTGTCTAGTTTGTAGATAGACATCCTGCTGCGAACTCTCATAAGCAACAGTAATGAATCCGTCCATAATGAGGCTGATATGTTGGATCATTCTTATTATCAAGTACATTTTTGTGTCCTCATTATATATGGAAAAGTATATTGGATAAAATGTTAAATACAAATTAAATGTGAAAATATTGTTAATACTTTGAAAATATTATTTAACAGCATTAAAATTAATTAGTAAATAGTCTCAATTTGCCTTTCTCGAATCAATCCTGTTTTCTGGGGGGAATATTGTTTTAATAGCTAATCATTTTTATACAGTAGGTTTTTCGTGCCCTCAACAGTTGAATTGAGAATAGCATACTCACTTTCCATCCTGTTAGCCCATTGTAAAATCTCTTTATTTTTAACTTCCATAAGTCAGTTGTTAGAGCAAACATTGCTAAATATTAACAATGGATTTGATGTATTCAAAACATTCAAAATGATTAAAAGATTTCAAAATGATCTTAAATGTGACACCTTCACGTAAGCTGTCAATCCCTCTTAATTTCCATCCTGTCTTTCTGTTAAAATTGCTACCGTTGTGAAAGTAATCAAGTCAAAATTAATAAATGGTAAACTTGACAACAGCATATTTCTGAAAGTCTGGTTATAGAAACACAAACATATTATTATTATTTATTTATTTATTTATTTTTACAGAAGTCTCATAGTTCAAGTACTTTGAGGCTGATCGCTGTAGAATGTAGAGGGGACTGTGCACTTCAGGAGAGGTCTTTAAATCCTGGTGGACTGTTAACATGACTGTTAACATGACTTGACTGTCAATGTGACATTTCTGGGAACTGTGATTTTAACAGCTGTAGGTGGGAGGCAAAACATTCACTCTGTTGCATAAGGTGCTCAGCAGACAATAGACTTCTGCATGTTCAAAAATCTCTCCATTTACTGTCTTAATGCACATTTCTAACCTTATTGTGCATGATTTATTCCAAAAATTGTAAATCTTTCTTCAAAATATAATAATTTATTCCACCTCCACTGGCTTTCTTACTCACTGACGTAGGGCTTTTTTTCTGCTTGGATGAAATCAATGCTCAGTTGAATCAATGTTCTGTTGTACTCAGAAATAAGTCAAATTGCACAGCTAAAATGGATTGTTAATACTGTTTCATGTTGACTTAAAAAATCTGATGCCTCAAGATTTGATGGTCCATTCTATACTGCAAACTTCACTTCCTCTGTAGCAGTTTCACTTCTTCCTGTCACGGTCGATGCAGGGAAGAGGAGAGGCTGGATCTAAGTGCAAGCAGTATTTACCAAAGAAACAAAAGGTAAACCGTACACGGGGGAAACAAAGCAAAAACAAACTTGACAAACCAAGCAAATACAATGACTGACACTGACTGAAACCTGGGGCTATTATACACAGAGGAGCTAACAAGATAACAAGGAATCAAGACACACCTGGGGAAACAATCGAGCAGAACCAATGAACAATAGCACCACAATCTGACAACGAAATGGGGACCAGACAGGAAGTAACTTAAGAGTCCATACACAAGACAGGTAACATTTAACACTCAGAAAGTAAAGGCCTGTTCACACCAACGACAATAACTATAACAATAACCACCACACCAACGCACAATGTCATTCTGTTTATTATAAGTGTGTGCTGCAGTTTTGTTGTCTGTCACTTTAAATGCTCAACCTCTGTAGAGCTGGATGGATTCTGATTGGCTGTCAATGTTTTTATCGTTCATCAGCTGGGAAAAAATTGTTCTGAAAGTAATTCCAACAGTATTGTTTCTCTGGATCATAATCGTTATAGTTATGGTGTGGACTCTGCTATTCTTTTATATTTAGAACAATGTTTACAACTATATCTTTATCATTATAGTTATCGTCCTTGGTATGAACGGGCCTTAAGGGGGCAAGACCAAACCATTAAAACTAAAACAAAGAGGCACAAAAGCAGGTTCTTTCTTCAGGTTCTTGTTTTAGTGGCTTTCCTCAATAACTGCCCAATAATAACAAAAAAACTGGGCATGAAAACATTATTGCTGCCATTCAGTCTATCCCTGGACTCCGGAAAACGTGCGTGTCGCGTTCTTTAAGGGTCCGTCTGGAAACAAATGCCGTGACGCCAAACCCCCTCGTGGAAGAAGAACACTGACGTGTTTACAACTGTGACAATGAGCGCTTACCAGGATCAACACTGGATTTTCAAAAGTATGTGAAGTTCGCAGCTCCATTGTTGTAGTAAACTTGCACAACGTTCTTTAATTAATAATTTACTAGATTCACGCTGGTCTGTTATTGTAGGGACATCAGCTTTACATTTTCACACCCCTAAACAAGATATGGAACAAAACGAAAACTGTGATTGGCTGAGTTACATGTCAGTCAAACGTCCTCTTGGGCGGTCCTTGGCCAGTGAAAACTGCAATAGAGTCCAGGGGCCATATTCACAAAACATTGTATCTTACCACTAAGAGTTCTCCTCATCTTACCTCAAGAGTTCTCTCCAACTCTGCACTCTCGCCTGGTTCCTATTCCCAGGATATGGGGGAGTACTCTGGGTTTGAGCTAAATTCCGAGCTCTGATCCTCCTCTAAGACAGAACGCCAAATACGCTTATTTTACTGATCATTTGTAAGTGTGAATTCGTGAAAACAACTGCCACATGTATTCGGACATTATTTTCTTATTTATTTTCAAAGATTTATTTTTGGCATTTTTGCCTTTTTAGTATGATAGGACAATGATTAGACAGGAAGCAAAGTGGAAGAGAGAAAGGATCGGGAAAGGTCCACGAGCCGGAACTCGAACTCGTGTCACCCGAGCTGACAAGGCTATCGGCCCTGGCCCCTGCTGATAGGACATTATTTTCAACTTGACCGCAATTCTCCATCATTCAATACATTTTGCCTGTACATAAATGAACTTTTATGTTATGTCATCGCAGAATAAAATCTATTAAAAAAATATGAATTCATTTATGAAGAAAAGGCTCAGCACCCAAGGCTCTATCGTCTGTTGCCTCAATGGTTTACTGCGTCTTTTGGCAGATTGCTGAGGTGGATTGCCGGCAACAACCATTTTAGGATTTTTTGTGATTTAGTCTTAGTAACTTAGGAGTCCTCTTGACTTCTAATTTTTCACAGATTTAGGAGCTAGCTTAAGCACTAAAATGCTTTGTGAAATACTCCTAAATTTAGGACTGACACGGCCATTATTTTCTCCTAAATTGGCAAGTTAGGAGCTACTTTTAGCCTTAAGATGTTTTGTGAATACGGCCCCAGACCTTCTGCCGTCAGTCTGAAGGTCTAGCTACGCAAGGCTAAGGCTGCGTTTACACTTGGCATTAACATGCGACCTGTATCTGGATGTTGTCCACATACACATTGAAAAGACAAGTGTAAACGCGTTTGTGATCGGAATGTTATCCGATCAACGTGTCCTGGTTTGGAGGTAGTCGAGGACACATTGTGGTCGGATCTCAGTGTAATGTAAACGAGATCCAGCCATCATATCTACATTCAGAGGGCCACATCAGATAAATCCCCGCCCAGTCTCTCCGCCTGGCCGTCAGAAAATAATGGACAGACGCAGTTTTGACAAGAAATGAAACTTCTTTGAACTTTACAATAAACGTCTATATTTAAAACAGTTTATTTAGACTTACATGATACCTTGTGTGTCATTTTTCATTTTAATTGTGCAACATTATCTAAACGAGGCGATTGCGTATGTTTTAATTGTTTCAGTTTATTTCCAATATTGCACGCTTAACTTTACAATTTTAAACCTGAATGATGTGACTTGTTTAACATGATCAACCCAGTTATTTTTCAACTCTGGAAGTATTTTTTCTTTTAAAAAAATTTATTTGATCAAAGATTGCATCGGAAAGTGAGTGAAAGCAATAGGACATTGCTTAATTTGTATTGTATTTACTCTTATCTGGTGTCGTAGGCCTATAGCCTACCCTTGTTTAGTTCTTAATGCTCTTTAATGTGATGTGCGTTTATTTATTTCTTTAATACAAAGTGTTCGGATTCTGCCGTTACATATTACACAAACAATACAAATGCTTGCGCACTCCTTTCAATCATGAAATGCGTTTAATTTTTTTTTTTCACCATACAAGATTAATGTTAGGGAACTTAAATTGGTAGATTAAGTTCTCTTGTTGTGATCGATTGTACTTTTGTGGAATAAATCACAAAAATTCCGTGCTGTGTGCACTGCATTGATAGAGGCTAAAGTAAAAGTTGTTTTACACTATGAAGCCATTTGAAGCGCCTGCCTTTCACACACACCTAATTTAAATATTGTGCGGGAAACAGAAATCCGATCAGTTATCCAGATACAGAGGCCACCTAATGTGAACAAATATAAATGCACCATGTCCTGATTGGCTAATGATCTGATCTCCTTGATCAGATCACGAGGATCGCATATTAATGTCAAGTGTAAACACAGCCTAATTTATCCCTTACCCTACACGAATCATCAAATTAATCACATACTTTCACATAGTACGATTTTGACACTGTTACAAAACCCAGTGAGATGCTTTACTGTTCACTGTTTACATAAGCAGGTACCTTCTAAGGCAGCATGTTAACCGTCATGGAATAAGTCATAAATTATCGATTTGAAACACTCTACAGGCAGTCACTTTGTTAACATTCACTCAAGCAAGCCACACAAACAGCGCTGCTCACATGAAGTGTATGAGAGAGATAACTAACACATACAGTAGTTGTTCTGTGAGTTTTGTAACAGAAAAGGTGAAAGAGTTCTTTATAACAATTTTTCTTTTCAGTATTGAAAAACATATGTTTAACATCAAAATTTTCACTGAGCTCGTCTTGAAGGATACATGTAATGTATATATTAAAATGCTTTCAAAATTGGTAGCTCATTTGTTTTGGAATAGATCTATTGTGTTTTTATTCATTTTCATACAACGTAAATATACCACAAATATTACGTTCTATACTGAAACACCGTATACCTTGTATATTTATTGTGTGATGTTCCTTCATACGTGAATTCAATTAAAATCAAATTCAAGGTTGTAAAAAAGTGGTAGCACTTTATTTTACAGTCCCTGTAAAATACATCTTACACTTACAGTACTTACTATAGTAATAACTAAACGTAACTAAACGTAATCTAACCATATAGTGAGTATGTTTTAACTGATATTACTCAGTACTTAAATGTTATGTACAATTACACCAAGGACATCTTAAAATAAAGGGTAACCAAAAAAGTCATACCCCTTTGTAATGGCATGAGGTAAACTAGTCTTTTAATGTCATTTGATTTTCTGATCAGCAGAGCAAACCCTATGTATATGACAGGTGGTCTACTCAAGCATCACTGCACATGAGCAATGCATTGTCATACTATATTGTTTATATGAGCATCTCCTTTGCATCTAATTTGTTATAACACAACAGAATGGTTCCCTATTGGCTCGAATCCTGGCCTGGTTCAGGCAGCCTCACGGACTGTCTGACTTAATGTTGCACCAAGGGTGATGGATGTTCTTTTCAGCTGCCTTATCTGGCCGTGTGTTTTCTGCCCGTGTGTTGAGAATACCAAGTGCCTGGGCTCCCAGTGTGCAATTATCTGGCAGGCTGAGCAGGCTGGCTTGCAGGGGTTTCAGCCTCTTTCTGTACGCACACACACACACAAACACGCACGCACGCACACACGCACAAACACACACGTACGCACACACACACAAACAGTGAGAGGCGCAAGACACTCTAACCCCGCCCCCTAAAAGAAGCACTGTCCCAGCATTTCATTACCGCATTTATCTCAGCAAACAGTGTGGGGAAATCAAAATCACTTGATCTTTTGCAGAGCGCTGTCGAGGGCCCAAGATGCCTGAGCTGAAGTTTGAGAGCTACAGTATCTATCAATGCTCACCCTGCCAGTGTGTTTAAATTGTGCTAGACTGCTAATTATATTTGCAGGAATGTATTTGTGTCTATTCTGTTTAATGTTGTTTTAGGGTTCCCTCACAGTCACAATCACAGTTTAACCCCTGGCTGTGAGGATGAATTACATCTCTTCACAAGGCATTCACCATATGCCAAAAATCTGGCAATAGAAGGTTGATCCTAACACAGAAACATAGCTTACAATCTAAAGCTAAATGTCCAACTTTAATCTTTCACTTTAGATTCTTTTTTCAGTTAAAGGGATAGTACAAGTAAAAATTTATATTTTGTCATTTATTAACACTTATGTTGTTCCAAACCTGTATGACTTTCTTTCTTTTGCAAAAGATGATATTTTGTAGGTAACACTTAATTTTCCAGTATAATTGTTAGACGTTACATGTATTTACTAAAGCAATAATTATGTATAAATAGTAAATTAGTGAACAGTAAATTATGCATAATTACAACCAACTAACCCTAACCCCACAGTAGAGTAAGTACATGTTTTTCATTAACATTATTCAATACTTATTTGTGTAATTACGCTGTAACACGGGCAGAACCTGATTTCACTAAGTGCAACATGTTTCTGGATCAACATCTTTGTTGATGGGAAAAATTATCAAGCTTAGGCTTACAACCAGGGTTAGGGGCTTCTATATCAGTGTTATTCTTCTATCATTTCCAACTGATTTTAGGGATAACTTATGGGTAGGGTCAGAGCTGGTGTTGTGTCGAATTCCTACCAAATTATTACCCCCCCTAGTATTGGTAGGTTTAGGATTAGGTGTGGGGGAGAGGTTAGAATTAGGGGTGGGGTTAGGATTAATGAGGGGGGAAATAATTTGGCAGGGAGTCGGAGTTCGTAGGTTTAGGTTTAGGAGTAGGGATATGGCTGGCATAAAATTTTCGAACAGGAATGTTGTTCCAGGATCAACAAAATGTGTTGACCCAGGAACGCGTCTAACTTGGCAAAGTCAGCACATGCATAACACGAACATTTTAGTGGCTTCCTTAACAACAGCGAACCGCACTGACATTCATTGTGTGGACAAAAAATACTAAGACATTTTCAAAATATCTTCTTGTTCCACAAAGAGACTGTCCTCCAAAAAAAACCTTTCAACCACCTTATTACGACCTATATTTACATTTTAAAGTCATGCGCCCTCTAGCTGGCGTAAAAATAATGACAGTGTCGTGTTACGTCTGTCGTCATGAAATGACGTATGACTGTCGTTACCAATCAAAATGTGTGTTCATTTAAATGCAATGGGTCTCATTCATGAAACACGAGCAGAACGAATTTTTGTGTAAATCGTGTGTAAAGTGGTTCTGGCGTAAATTTTCGGATTCATTAAATGTTCGTATTTTCCAAATGTTAGTTGGTACGAAAGAAATCTACACCTGCTCCCAGCCACGCGTAAATAGTGCGTTTAACATCCGAACGTTTTGCTCATTAATAAGGCTGCATTTTAATTCACCTTAATAAGGTACATATACACAGCATTTTGAAAAAATATTATATATATTAATTACATATGTTTTTTCTTTTTACTTTTGTTGTGAGAGCCAGTAATAAGCTGCGTTCTCGTCACCTCGTATTTACCGCTATCTTGAAATGACAACACGTGACGTTATATTCGGAGCTGTTCACGTCCTTTTGGTCCTTGGACTGGGAATTATGCGTTTCCATGGCACCACTATCAACGCCTAATAAATCAATCTACAGCGGTCAGGTGGTAGAATCTCGTAACTACAGGAATTACGAGGCCGCGTGAACGCACCTATATATAGCATCTGCAAACGGAGCACTTTAATCAAATAATTAGTTGATTTCAATAGGGCTGGGCAAACTAATGGCCCCTTAATTGTTATGAAAATTGTTTCCTATAAAATGGCCAAAATCCTTCGTTTGGTGTCATAATATGATGCCCATATATAGTTGTCAGTCGGATTTAATGGGCGGGATTTATGGTAATTGAGAATGAGCGTGCACGCGCGTCCCATTTACGACGGATTGGAATTCATTAACACACACACACATTTCACTATCACTTCTGACGTTTACGAAGTATTTGTGAATCAGGAGAAGAGTTTTCGGGAAGGTCTCTTTACGCGCAAATCACTCACATATTTACTCGTATATTTACGAATGTTTCATGAATGAGACCCAATGTGTGGACTTTTTACACAATTTGTCCTATTTCCATTTAGCAAAACAAATTATTTTATTAACGACTACACCGCACCCCACCCCACCCCACTCCTGTTGTCGATAGGGGCGCAACTTTAGTAAACGCTCCTATGGGTCGTATTTCAGGGAAGTGACAATTGGTAAAGTATTGGTTGGAGAACGTTGTCCACAAAAGATAAAAAGAGACATACAAGTTTGGAACAACACGACAGTGAGTAAAATTTACTTCAATGATAAGTGATTGATGATTAATATGACGAGTGATTCTCTAGCAATGAATAAATGAGAACACCTTGAATTTTGCATTATAGCATCGGTAGATGTTAAAATCAGGACTGTTACTTTAAAACATTAATTTAGCTAATGATGTAATAATGTAAAAAAAAAATATTGTTAAATGCATTTACTAAAATGCATTAATGTTTCGCCAGTCATTATTACATATTCAGGTCTTTAGCGACCCGGATCCATATGTTACACGGATGGATCTCTACCTGTCACAATAATATAAAATTCTCCTGATATTAGAGTAACAATTACAGAAGAATAAAATAAAGCATATTTTGTTACTATTCGGAGCTTGGAAGGGTTCAGTTTGGCAAGATGTTTTATACCATCATCACTGTATTTGTCAGAGCTCATTTCCTAGTACATTCAGCATCTGGCTCATATTCGCAATCTCAAACACATTCTCAAAACTAGAATTTTTTTAACATTTTCTTCAAAATCAATATTTTTATCGCTTCTCCACCAGATCCACCATCAAGTGACAGTGACACTAATATTTTATTGCGTTCTATTCTTTTGTTTTCTGCCTGCGGTAACTATGAGTGAAACATAACTTCATCATTGTGTATCAGACATTTCCACCTTGTGGAATAAAGGTGAATTCCACTTATTTAGTCATCAAAGATTCAATTATTGTTGTGCTGAAAAAAAAATATGCTTACATTGTTACACACCTCGGGTCGTTAGCGACCCTATAAAATAAAAAAATAAAAAATGAATTTGAAAACGGCATTCTTTTATAATTTTTTCCTTATTACTTATAATTAATTGATTGAGGAATACTAAGAAGGTTGATGTCTAACTTTAAAAATTGAATGAGGAGGAGGGTAGCGAATGACGTCCCGGGTCACTAAAGACTCGAGGTATGTGTTTAAGGGTTAATCATGTCCTTGAACTGTACCATCCGAGCAATTTAAGCTTTGTTTTTGCGAGTTCACAGTCAGCTCAGACCAAGTTATAACTACAGACAGCAGGCCTTGCCAAACAATACTTACACAAGACACACTCTTGCATTAAAAACAGGCAGATAGACTACATCAGAATGGAACAGGGGCCTCAAGATTTAAGTTTTAAACAATGATCTGTTTTTACTTTGTCTTAAAAACATGGTGCTCATGATGTGTGACACTNAAAAAAAAAAAAAAAAAACACTAAGACATGATGCAACAGCCAGATATATCTGTCTGTATTTGTTTTTGTACCAAAAGAGACAGCACAGACAGAACACAAGAGTCACCCTTTGACAGACTGACAAACTTTATTGCAAAAAGACTGCTGTGGATTATAGATCAGTAAGATCAGCCACAATAATGTAACATATAAAATGTATACTCATTATACTTATCTTGCCACACTTGTCTTCAGCTGGCCTCTGAGCCTGACCAGATGAAAAAAAAGCCTAATATCAGCTGGGAAATCAGCTTATAACAGTAAACCAGCTTTGACTGATTTAAGATGTTTACACCAGGTGCAAACATTTCCACACATCAATTCAAATGCTGTGGCATTTAAACAATGCTTAATTGGTACTAAGGGGCCCAAAGTGTGCCAAGAAAATATCCTCCACACCATTACACCACCAGCAGCAGCTGCCTGAACCGTTGATACAAGGCAGGATGGATCCATGCTTTCATGTTGACACCAAATTCTGACCCTACCATCTGAATGTCGCAGCAGAAATCGAGACTCATCAGACCGCCCATGACTTGCCCCAAATGCACTTTTAGACAGCGACAAGTCATTTTGCTACCAGCCACTGAGTGGTTTTCTCTTATTGTTGTGCCAGCAATCTCAACGCATTTTACAAGAATGAACTAAGGCCATTTCAGGAGGCACTCTTAGTTCAGTTCACTTAAAATCTACAGTGTAATTTGTTTATAACACACACCGCCAATGTAAAACTCTGCAGGTTTACTTTATTTTAAAATGGCATGATTCCAAAAGTTGTGGCTAGTAAGTATTGGCAACTTTAGGATCAATCTAAATTGTGTGCAGAGATTGGCAGTATTTTAATTTAAAATACGTATTTAATTACTTTTGAGTATTTTGTCATTTGTTTTTTCCTTAGCAAAGAAAAAATCTAATGTAATTTGTAAATAAATAACTTAGGAGAAAGTATTTTGTATTTAAAATACCAAAAATACATTCAAATATGTTATTTTATTCTTGCATACAATAACTTTCATCACCAGGCTTTAAGGTAGGGTAGGTCATTTTGGGAGAGGCTAGCAATAGCGAGCTAGCTTTGAAAGATTTGAAAGATCCCACCCTCCCTTCAGAGTATCTCCAAAGCCACGCCTCCATCAAAACACATGAATGCACACAGGGAGAAAAGTGTCACGAAAGACGGCGTTAAATTACCTCATGTCCCAAAGCACATAACATTACAATAATAATGAAGATAAACAACTTAAAGAGCTCTGACCTATACCATTGCTGCAGATTCAGTTTGGCGTTGGTAGTGTAGCCATTGAAACGCATAAATTCGAGTCACAAACCGCTCCTAGTATAACGTCACGGGTTGCGTGAGTTATGGCGTGAGCGCAGCATAAGCTCATTGTTTTGGGTCAGGAGGAACTGTAACGGTGCATTCACATGGGGAGTTGACGTCAATGCTTGATGGAGGGCATGTCTGAAGCTTGTTGCTGACGCGACCATCATAGTGACAACAGCCAATCATATTACTTTTTCCGGTGTTGCATGAATGCAATTGGCTAGCGTCTGCGCTAGGGTATTTGCATAAGGCGATCTGATTGGCTGAAGCTTGCGTTGGCACTTGCGAGCAATGCGAGTGAAGCGACCCACAATTCAGTTCGGCAACGCATGACATCACCCATTCAAAGTCAAGTCAAGTCACCTTTATTTATATAGCGCTTTTTACAATGCAGATTGTGTCAAAGCAGCTTTACAGTGATAACTGGTAAATAATTTTGGCTGCACGGCAGCTCTTAAAGAAAATGGTGTCAGTATCCATCTTAAGTAAATTCAGTATTGATTCATTCCGATGTAAGAATCAGTAGTTATTAATTTAGTAAATTTATCCATATCAGCACTGGAGTAAACAGTGATGTCATCATCCAGCTCAGTTCAGTTTGCATACAATGGTGTCGATGCAGGCAGATCAAAACACTGTTGAATAGCAAATTTCAAGTGTCCCCAACTAAGCAAGCCAAAGGCGACAACGCCAAGGAACCCAAACTCCAACAGGTGACATCAGGTGGCAAACAGTTGTTAAAATGGAGAAAAACCTTAGGCTTAGTCGGGGGGCCAGTTCTCCTCTGGCGAACAGTGCTTTATTATGATTCAGGCAGCTATCATAAGTCCGAAGTTTTTATTCCAGTTCCATCCAATCTTCTGCAGCGTAGTAAATAAGAAGTGTTAACGCCGATGCCCGTGTGAATGCACCATAAAAGGCGACTGCTGTTTCGGTTGCGGAGCTTGTGACCGACGTCTGTCTTACTTTGCATAGCAAGGTCAAGACTCTGCTTTTGTGCTCAATCAAACTGCTTTAAGGTAAAGTATCTAGTAAAATATACTATTAGATATTATTCACTGGATGTCATTATAAGGACAGAAGATTAACGCAAATATCTAGAACTTGTGAATTGACCAAAGCATGACGTGTGCTGTCTAGTGATGTGCGGATCGCGGTTATATCCGCGGGCGCTGCAGATAATCCGCGGACGGGTAGGTCAAGTAATTAAAAAAAACATTGATTAATTGTGGGTGAAAACACAGTTGGTCGTGTCTTAAATTAATGTAAACATAAGTACATTCGGTCTGTGCTTTCGTTCTAAAAGTGACAGCAGCCTAATAAACCTGCTGCTGTCATTAATGTTAATCAAGCAACAAAAGAAAAAGACAAAATCACTCACTGCTCCTGAATGAATAACTTTAGTATCTTTATAAGGATCATCAATCTATATTTAATTGTTACTGTGAGCACTTCAAATGTTTGCGTGTAAATTTTGTTTGTATTTTTGTATTTTCAAATTACAAATTACTTGTATTTTAATTAAATAAATTTTTTACAGCAGTATTTTGTATTTAATTTAAATACATTTGATGAGTAAGTATTTGTAATTTGTAACTAAATACTTTTTGATGTATTTGTGCCCATCTCTGACTGTGTGAAGGGCTTGAGTTTTCCTGTAAAGCAAGTTTGCTAATTGTGTGTGTGTGTGTGTGTCGCTTCATAAGAACAACCATACTTTGAAGTTGTGCATTTTCTTGATGGTCTTTATGTTTGTGTTATTCATTTATAATCATGTTTTCATGTCTGAGAGATAAATGGGAATGTCTCATGGTTTCAAGGTTGCATGGGATGAGGTTGTGAAGCAGTTGACTTTGTGCTGATCAGACAAAGATTATTAATTAAACCCTGCTCATTTCAACCATCATTTCATCATGCTTTCTACAATTTCCCAGCTTTGCCCAGCTCTCCATCAACCCCTTGGCTGAGAGAAGACAGTAAATGACAGTTTTGGGTATCAGACAAAACACAGTATTAAAAATAATTATTCTAAAAATTTTAATAAAATCTGAATTGTTTTAATGGTTTTTAATATCAGTCAAACATTGGAAACCAGAAAGAACTGTACGTTAACCACTTAATAAATACTACAAAGTGAAGCTGGTTTTATAGTCTTGCTTGTTCTTCTACATGTAGGTCTGCAGTCTAAGCTTTGCTTGCTTGCGCTCATTAAAAACATGAATGCATTTACATGACAGGACAAGAATACATATGGAGACCTTGCCCACCGTACTGTATGCTGTACTGTATAGTAGTAATTCAGTTACCTCTCCCTGATAGTTCAGACATTTTTACAAAGCACCCCAATGATTATTACATAAAGGTTTTCTGTAGCTGCAAAAGCTATGTATGTTTCTCCAGGGCATATGTACTACAGAAGCACAGCAAGCTGACAAGACAATCAGTGGCACATCAGCAATAGTGTGAAAGATAAAGAGAAAACTTAACGTAGTTAGGGCAGTGGGGATGATTCTGGCGTATCAGTGCTTTGTGTGGGTGGCCATGTGAGTAATTTGTCAGAGCTGCCTATTATCAGCTACCTCTGCCATATATATAGAATGTTAGTACTAACACTTAATGATCTCAGATCAATACTGTAGGTGGTCTTGCCTATGGCTCTCACAGACACAAAAGGAAAAGACACAGCAGTGAACAGAGTAAGAATTTACATGTGCCCCTGAAGCATGCTGTGAATGTGAGGGTGGTAGCCACAAAACACTGCTGAAAAGTCATGAAAGAGGAGGCAGTGTTTCCACAACGCTGCACACCCTATTTATGGGGGCTGGAAACAGGTGGAAATGGAGAGTAAATAAAACCTACTTCACGTCACGTTTGAATTGAACAAGCGTGAAATGACTTGAAACACTAAATGATTTATAAGTGAGCTGGTTTTTAGTGAATACTCGAGATAAATTCAAGGTGTACCTCAGGGTTTTGCAGAAAATTTTTATGACAGTATGCAATAATAACACTATATTTAGTAAATATTAATATATTTATTAAAATCATAAATGGATGTGTTGTCACTTCCCTGCACCTTGTAAAGGTGTCCTCTAAGGTCCAGGAAGGGAGCCATGGTTTTAACAATGTAAGCTGCATGCGTCACCACATCCAATTTTAACTACAAGCCTATTAAATACCTTTAAAGCACTTCATTTCTAACTTTTGAATATTTTCTTCATATTTTATTTAAAATAAATGCCTCTCCTGGCTTATGTGCGAAAAGGTGGTTTCAAAACTAAATCCAGTAGACTTACTCTCCACACCATTGCTCCTGTAAAGGGTTCTTTTGTAATTTTGTCTGGCTTAACCAGGCAATGGTTAACATGGTTAACAACATTGTAAAAAATGTTTAAAAATATAAAATTGATGAGTGTTCGATGTGACTTGTAAATGTAATTTGGAACATTAATTTACATTAGCCTAAAAAAAAAAATCATCCTTGTCTCATACTGTTTGCTTTCCTATTACATTAAAATGTAATAGGAAAGGTGTAAATAAATTTGTAATAGTTGGGTTTGTGTTTAAGCTTTGCTGGAAGACTGTTAAAGGCACAATATGTAGGATTTTTGGATTAAAATATCCAAAAACCACTAGAAAGTGTTCCAGAGAAATAAGCAATTTTGTCATGAAACTCTAGAACAGGGGTACTCAAGTTTGGAGGCCAAGAGGGCCACATTTTAAACCACACAAAATGCAAAGGGGCCACAAACTTAGATCATAAGACTTTTATTTAGGCCTATTCAAGACAATATTTGTAGTTTTACCGAGTATTAACAGTTTATTATCTAGCTAAGTCTTACTAGTCCTTTAATGGTTGTCCTATTTAAAGTGTCATTGAACATGAAAAAAAAAAAGCATTTAAAATAAGGATTAATGGTTTGTCTTGCTGTACAGTATTCTTGTTTTCACAATTAATTTTAGGCCTGGCTGTTGTTCATTGTCTGATCTGAGACGGTCTGTCAATAAAGACGAAAACGTGAAAACCACTGACTTGACAACCCTGAACATGATCAAGCCCTTTGTTAATGGCAGATATTTAAGTGAAATAAATCTCTCTGATCATATTTGTTGATGATTTTGAGATCATCTGAGGAATCTGCTTCAAACATCCAAGATTTGTCAAATACCTGAACTGATCTATCCTGAATTGCGGTCTGCATTTACATCAATTGGCTCTTCTGATGATGTAAAAACTGATGACGCAATGATATTTGGATATGATGTCATTTTAGAGCAGGAGTGTCCAAACCTGTTTTATAGGAGTGCTGTTTTATAAGAGAAGTCACGGACAATTGCGCGACAGGTATGATTCCATTTATGACACTTCTCAGTAATTTCTATGGTAGCCGCAAACAGTGATTGACTGTCAATGGACCCTCGTATATCCCAATAACAAAACCATCTCTGCTACAAACTTCCAGGCAAGTCTGTTGGAGATGGTTGGAGCTAAACTCTGCAGGACATTGGCCCTCCAGAAGCAGAATTGGACACCCCTGTTTTAGAGCATCTTTAGAAAGATCTTTGCATCTTGGAGCAGGAAGGAGTTTCAGTGTTGTAGCAGATAACCTTGCTGCCATGCAATTTGTGGTTTATATGAAAGCTTTAGTGGTGATTGTATCTGTCGGTTCTGCCTTGGCCACCATGCTAAATTCCAATGAAAGGAAGGGTAACGCTTTAGATTACAGCCCGGAAAGTACTGCATAATTACAACGAATTTACAGCATAACTTTCGATAATTATAGTGTACCTATACAGTAAGTACATGTAAGTATAAGGGAACAATATGTAAAGGAATAAAGGAGTAACAACCAGGAAAATATCTAATTATTTATACTGTATTTTAGAACTAAGTGGTACTTACAGTGTTATGATAGACAACAATCTTACATTTGGGATCAATTTAGCGAGAAAATGCACTGATAAAGTTAAGGACAGTAGAAAGAACTACTGCAATCTTTATTAATACATGGGAAAATATGCTTTTGTTTCATGCAGTTACAGGGTAAGTAATAATAATAAAAAAATGCGAACAATCTGATATCACTTGGAAAACTTTATTTGAAAAACAATTTATTTCAAAACAGATTTAAAGTTACAACACTTCTCATTTGTTTCTCTTGCTTGGCTACCTCCTCTTGTTCCTCTTCTTCTTTCTTTCCACCGATGAATCTTAAGAGGGAATCCCATTTGCTATTCTGTATTAAAAAAGTACAGTACACCCGGAAATGTGCTCACCGTTCACTACACTACACCTTTTACCCTCATGCCATCTGAGATGTATACGTCTTTCCTTCTTAAGATGAACACACAAAAAAGGTTTTTAAGAAAAAAATTAATCATCTGGGAACGCTTTATATTGCAAGCTCATGTGTTCCTAAAAGTCGAAGCATCAAACAGCACAAACAGTAATAACTACAGTAATCCATACGACCCNCAATCTTACATTTGGGAGCAATTTAGCGAGAAAATGCACTGATAAAGTTAAGGACAGTAGAAAGAACTATTGCAATCTTTATTAATACATGGGAAAATATGCTTTTGTTTCATGCAGTTACAGGGTAAGTAATAATAATAAAAAAATGCAAACAATCTGATATCACTTGGAAAACTTTATTTGAAAAACAATTTATTTCAAAACAGATTTAAAGTTACAACACTTCTCGTTTGTTTCTCTTGCTTGGCTACCTCCTCCTCTTGTTCCTCTTCTTCTTTCTTTCCACCGATGAATCTTAAGAGGGAATCCCATTTGCTATTCTGTATTAAAAAAGTACAGTACAACCGGAAATGTGCTCACCATTCACTACACTACACCTTTTACCCTCATGCCATCTGAGATGTATACGACTTTCTTTCTTAAGATGAACACACAAAAAAGGTTTTTAAGAAAAAAATTAATCATCTGGGAACGCTTTATATTGCAAGCTCATGTGTTCCTAAAAGTCGAAGCATCAAACAGCACAAACAGTAATAACTACAGTAATCCATACGACCCTAATGGATGAATCGATGTCTTCTTAAGTGAAACGATACGTATTTGTAAGAAAAATACCAAATATTTAAACATTTTTAACTTTCGACTGTCACCTGAATAACAGACCATACACAGAATAACAGATAATGATAATGAGAAACTAACGAGACAGAATAACAGAGACGGCAGTTCTCGCACGAGTTTCACACGAATCTCCCGCGAGAACGTCATATTCACGTTGTTCATTACAATATGCTTCCTTGACTCAGCGCAAAGTCGACTCTCATGCAGGCGCTGGTAACAGCTGGTTGGAAGCGAAAAGAGGAATAGCCTAAATCATGAGAAAATTTCAGGGTGTACTTTATTTTCTTATAATACAGAACAGCAATGAGATTCCTTCTTAAGATTCATCAGCAGAGAAACAAGAGGAGAAGGAAGCCAAGCGAGAAACAACAACAACCAAAAAAATTAGAAAACTTGTTACTTACTGTCAGGACTTTAGAATTTGAAATGAAAAGTTGATTTAAAAAAAAGAAAAAAAAAGAATAATAAGTGTTGTAGACCTGTTTTTAATAAAGTTGTTTTTCAAATAAAGGTTTCAGAGTAAGTGATATCAGATTGTTTGCGTTTTTTTAATTACTTACCCTGTAACTACATGAAATAAGAGTGTATCAAGCGCTACTTTAATTTACGGCCCGTAATGTCATATTTACCCTGTAACTACATGAAACAAGAGTGTATCAAGCTCCACTTTAATTTACGGCCGTAATGTCATATTTACCCTGTAACTACATGAAACAAGAGGGTAACAAGCTCCACTTTAATTTACGGCCGTAATGTCATACTTACCCTGTAACTACATGAAATAAGAGTGTAACAAGCTCCACTTTAATTTACGGCCTGTAATGTCATATTTACCCTGTAACTACATGAAATAAGAGTGTAACAAGCTCCACTTTAATTTACGGCCGTAATGTCATATTTACCCTGTAACTACATGAAACAAGAGGGTAACAACCTCCACTTTAATTCACGGCCCGTAATGTCATATTTACCCTGTAACTACATGAAATAAGAGTGTAACAAGCTCCACTTTAATTTACGGCCGTAATTTCATACTTACCCTGTAACTACATGAAATAAGAGTGTAACAAGCTCCACTTTAATTTACGGCCCGTAATGTCATATTTACCATGTAACTACATGAAACAAAAGCATATTTCTCCATTTATTAATAAAGATTGCAATAGTTCTTGTTGCTTGCCTTGAAACAACTTAATCAGTGCATTTTCTTGCTCCCAAACATAAGATTGTTGTCTATCATAACAGTGTAAGTACCCCTTAGTTCTAAAATACTTACAGTATAAATAATTTGTTATTTTCTTGGTTGTTATGCCTTTATTCCCAAGACTTTACATATTGTTCCCCTATACTTACACATACTAACTTTATAGGTACAATATAATTGTCGAAAGTTACGCTGTAAATTCGTTGTAATTATGCAATACTTTCCGGGCTGTAATCTAAAGCGTTACCAAAGGAAGTGCTATAAAATGCTTTTCCACCAAGAATAAAGGACAATTATGTTCAGAGTGTGAAGGAAAACATTTTCACATTACTACTACATTATTATCCCAAGGACATAGCCTATGACTTATTTAAAGGTGTCATTTCTATGGTGCTAGCACTGTGCCACTTGGTCCTTGTGAAGAAGTATTTCACCTTAAGTGAACTCAAGGAGTCAATTGCACATTCCCTACAACTATTGGGCCCTTATCAGACTTCTGCCATTCTTGATGGAGTCCAAGGTACCTTCAGATTGAACCTGCTTGTCACAGACTACCAGAGAACTTTTCAGTTAAACTGTTAAAGGGTGGGCGATTTGACGAAAGTCTTAAACCCTCATGTGGCATTTAACTGAGGTTGTGATACACCTCAGCTGAATGCAGTTAGGTTTGTCATTACACCAAACTGATAAAAATTTAACAAAACCTTACAGATTTTATAATTCTCCATAACACTGCAAATGAGTTAATAACTCAAACTTAAACGACTATCCATATATACAACTTTACCTGCATAGGCTACACACTGTATTTGCAGTCACAAAGCTTTCTGTGTCTATGATGTTTATTTCCACTAGATGGCGCGTGTGTATTTAACTAATTTATTGTGTATAAACTTGTTTATTTCAGTAAATTTTGATTAGTTTAATTTGTATATTTTCATTTTCCGACTGTTTCACTTACTCAACTGTCATTTATTTGAGTAAGTTTTATTCTCTCTAAAAGTTTTTGGTTTTATTTTGTTCCCATCATGCTTTTGTATGTCACTTCCTTGTTTATTGTCTGCATGAAAAGATGGAACAATGTTATCATCACAAAGTTTAAGGTGTTTTTCCTCAACGACCATAAGTCATCCGATTAAGAAACTTCAAGATACAAACCCCTCTCTTAGCTTACAAGCCGGCAAAAGTAGTAAGTGGATGTTTATTCTGTTTATTTACGAGTTTAAAGTCATAAGTGTGTTTTCTATGTAAGTGAATATGTGATTGATGTTTGTTTTACATTCATCCTTTTATTCAGTTCTACGATGTTGGTGTTGTTGGTGTCGATGAGTCCATTAAACATCGGTGAAAAGAGCCTTTGTGTTGTGGCTAAGCATACATACAGTACAATCCCCTAAAGGAAAATACATGGCAAACTGATTGTTTATATTGCTGCTAAATGTCCCAGCTCAAAACTTCTCAGTGTGGACTATTCGGCATTCTGTAAAGCTGCTTTAAAATATTGTGAAAAACACTATAACAAATCTCTGTCATGACAACTCTCAGAGTGTTTATGGACAATGCTAATATGTTAGGTCTTGATGAAAAAGATCTGCTATGCTGCTGCTCCTGTTATTGCTGCAGAGTGTTTATGGACAATGCTAATATGTTAGGTCTTGATGAAAAAGATCTGCTATGCTGCTGCTCCTGTTATTGCTGCTGCTTTTGATTATTGCTGCTGCTGCTGGGGCAAGAACAGGACTTGCTACTGCTGATAAATACACAACAAGCTGCTGTGAGCAAGTAAGACATGCTGCTGCTGTACAATAGCATATATGAATTACCCGTAGCCGATATGAAGGTGGAGGGTCTCTGAAAGCACACTGCAAACCGCCATTGGCCAATGAAGTTTGAGCACCTATTAAACCAGGTTAATGGAGGCCGATCAAAACGAAACTCGGTGGGCTTGTTTGACTTATGGCTCTAGAGATCTGTGCGAAGTTTGAAAGGAAACACCCACTGGGTGCCGCTATCAAGTTTTAGACCCTATACACATTATATATATATTTATACAACAGTTCTGTCTGGTTCTCGAATCTGATTAGCTGATAGCCAAATATAATAATTGCAGTCTGTATAATGCATAAATACAACTTCATTCTTTATAAATCTCTCCAACAGTGTAGCATTAGCCCGTTAGCCACGGAGCATAGCCTCAAACTCATTCAGAAATAAATGCAAACATCCAAAATAAATACTATACTCACAGGAATCGATGTATGCATGATGAACACTTTGTAAAGATCCATTTTGAGGGTTATATTAGCTGTGCGAACCTTGTGTTTGCTGTTTAAGGCAGTCGAGAGCTCGCGGGGGCGGGGAGCGGGAGATTTAAAGGGGCCACGCGCTTAATCGGTGCATATGTAATAATGGCTCAAAATAGGCAGTTAAAAAAATTAATAAAAAAAAATCTATGGGGTATTTTGAGCTGAAACTTCACAGACACGTTCAGGGGACACCTTAGACTTATATTAGGCTACATCTTTTGAAAAGGGGATCTAGGGCACCTTTAAATCTCCTCATTCTGAACAACTTTGCCTCAAGAACCACTGCTCTCAATCAAATCATTTGTTAAATCTTTCAAACTCCTCATAGGTCGTTTGTCCGATTTGCTCGAAACTTCACGTGCATCATCTGGGGACCCTCATGGTAAAAATGTATCAAAAGAATTGAGATTGATTAAACCGTTCAGCAGATACAATTTTTGGTCCCACTTTATATTAGGTGTACTTATTGTGTTCATATTGTATATGAAAAAAACCTTTGCTGCTACTGAGGTGAGATACGGGTATGGTTAGGGAAAGGTTTGGTGGTATGGATAGGTTTAAGGGTGGGTTAAGGTGTAAGGGATGGGTCAACAGTGTAATTATAATTACAGAAAATAATTACAGATGTAATTACATGCAGGTATTTTTAAAAATAGAAATACAATGTAAAAATATGTATGTACGCAATAAGTGCATTGTATCAAAGGATTAATTTAAATGTAAGTACATAGTAGCTAAGGTCATTTAATATAAAGTGGGACCAATTTTTTTATATACATATGGCCCATTGTGAGTAACATGTCTATTGTGTGCACAAAGTAGAAACTTAACAAAACGGTGTACATATGGAGAACAAACATGCCAGGTTTCATGGATTTATGATGCTCAGAGGGCTCACAGTAAATTCTAGAGATGCAGGGATCGGAATCGGCCGATTTCCCTCATGATCAGCGATCGGCCGATCAGTCTCATTTCTTACCGATTCTGAGCCGATCCGTTTTGTTACCAGCGGCACAGGCAATAACATCAGCTGCGCGTTCTCGCTCTCTTCTCTGTCAGGGTGAAGTGACACACACCCGCGCGGGCGCCTCCTCTCTCTCACTCGTCTCATTCGCTCCGGTTAATATGGCGGCATTATAATGCCAATAATGACCGAGCGCACAACTGATGCTTGCGCGCGCAGTAAATCACTTCCGCGAGAGGATAACAGATCTACACGCGAGGAAACGGGAGCCCGCGAGCTCATTTTAAACCCCCGTGCGCGCATGACATCTCCTTTGCGCGCAGATCAAGCCCTCGCGTGCTCGGGCATGACTCGCAGCACGCGCGTCATCACTTCCCACACTCGCGCTCGATCTTATATTTCGCTCGCGCGAACACTTTTTATTTTTGACAGTCGTGGGGCGGGACTTTACTTATTTCAGTGTAACTTCAAATGTCATTGGTCAATTCATTTTTTCCGGAAGTCTGTTGTGATTGGACGCCTTTTGTAAAACATTAGACCAGGGCTGCGTTCAGTACTGCTTACAGCATCTGATTTTACAAGAATAAAGTTCAACATAAGCATATGTTATTTAAATAACAATGTAGTGGGGTCTTTGTTTTTTATCCGTTTTATTTTGATAAACATGACACAATATAACATCACGACTCATGAAAAGAGCTTTAACTGTTATAAAAACACAGATTTTTGAGCATTAGTGGAGCTGAAGGCGTGACAATAAACACGAAACACACGTGATCGTTGTCATGCGGTGAATCCGGCCAATCGTGAAACAGCTGTGTCGTCATCAGCGCTCGTGCAGCTCCTCTTGAGAAACTGCGCTGGCTGACTCAGGCGGCTGATCTCGAATCACTCTCGCGGTACTTTGAAGCCATACGTCACAGTCACATGGCGTCGGCGCTGTCTCAAGTCGGACAAAATTTCTAACCGGCATGCACTGCATCAAGTCAAACAAGCCTGTTGCAAAACGTTTTTTAAACGGAAACGGTGGTGCATTGAACACCCTGTTCTGATGACGCAAGCGTTGCAACTATGGCAGCTGAGAAGGCCATTCTTTGTGTTCTTTTTGAAGAATTTTCGGAGCCTGATAAAATCGGTATAAATACGTGTTTAATACTGCAAATAAGCTCGATGTTACAGTCACTGCCCTTGCCGTCCTGAATAAAAGAGGACATCCCAATCGAGTGAAGGGATTTGTGGAAACTTCTAATTATTGTGATACAACATTTGCCTTGCATTTCAGCATGAAAAGACAAACATTTCAGATGAAGGATAGTTCACTTCTTACCTCCGAGACTGTGTTATGATCTATATGACATTATTTGACATTATTTTTATTGTGAGTATTAGGCTTATCATTACTGCTGATCTCTGTTGTGCTATGATATTGTAATATTTACCATTATATAATCAGAGGAGTATAGAAAAGTTTATGAAAGTGTCACTTCACAATACAATAGCAAAATATATAAATATGTATAGTATTTTTTATGTTACATTAATAGCATTGTGCAAGCTGTCTCTTTATTACAGCGTGGTTTATATACAGGTTGCTGCTGATTGGGCTGACATTTCTGACACACCCACCAAACAAGAGAAAACGTATCTCAAACCCGTTGCACACCGTTTCCAGGAAACATGTCGTTCAACCCGGAAACCGTAGCAAAACGTTGCGCACCGGTTTGTGCTTGAATGTGCCCATGGCTTCATCAATGGACCAGATGCAAGTGGGTTAAACTTTATTTATTGACTGATTGATTGCATTATTATTATTATAATATGTCCTTACCAGATACTATATTAACTTGATTTATTAGTATTTTTAAGGAGCTGCTGCTGGGGAAAATGAGAACACCGTTATATTTGCTGTAGTTCACCGCTACATTACCACTATACTTCCACTAAACAGTATCTACCAGCCAAAATTATATCAGTTCTGAGAACTACAGAAATGTAAAGTGTCCATTAAATAGTTGTAACTATGATTCTAAATCCAAAATTGCTTCATGTGGCTTTGAATGAAAGATAAATCACTTGTTCATATCAGTAAGCAAGAGTTGTTGTGTAAGCTTTTTGTTATCATTCTTTGTCAGTTTAATATATTGTCAGGTTGATATATTTTCCATTAAATACAGTATAAAAGGGTTTCAGCACTTTACCCCGTTGAAAAGTTGCAGTTAAAGTTAAGATACAATACACAGTATGAATGATCATACCCCTCTGAAACCCAGTTTAGAAATTAATCTTTATATCTAAGACACATTTAGTTTTTTAGTTTTTTTTTTTAATAACACTATGTTCAGATGTGGTCAGTTGTACTCATTTATACTGTGCACTGTAAGTTAATATAGTATCTGGTAAGGACATATTATAATAATAATAATGCAATCAATCAGTCAATAAATAAAGTTTAACCCACTTGCATCTGGTCCATTGATGAAGCCATGTCTAATGTTTTACAAAAGGCGTCCAATCACAACAGACTTCCGGGAAAACTGAATTGACCAATGACATTTGAGGTTACACTGAAATAAGTAAAGTCCCGCCCCACGACTGTCAAAAATAAAAGGTGTTCGCGCGAGCGAAATAGAAGATCGAGCGCGAGTGTGGGAAGTGATGACACGCGTGCTGTGAGTCATGCCCGAGCACGCGAGGGCTTGATCTGCGCGCAGAGGATATGTCATGCGCGCGCGCGGGTTTAAAATGAGCTCGCGGGCTCCCGTTTCCTCGCGTGTAGATCTGTTATACTCTCGCGGAAGTGATTTACTGCGCGCGCAAGCATCAGTTGTGCGCTCGGTTATTATTGGCATTATAATGCCGTCATAGGTTAAATAGTGCTTGTATTGCACATAATTTTAGTCATTCCCGCAGGTCTCGTGCTCACACAAAAAGCGCGCGCACCACTGATCTATAGTAGTGAAGCGAGCAAGCCACGCTCAGTCTCAAACAGAGACAGAAGTCAAACAGAGTATTCAGATAAACACAGTCAGTTTTGAATCGTTAAATAGCTAAGAAAGTGAACCCATGTTGTGTGTAACAGTATTGGGTTTTTTTGCAGAAAATTGCAATCGGTGCATCTCTAGTAAATTCTAAACTATCGGTCATTTCAACTGAAAGATGAAGGCTGTAATACTACTGTTGTCCACTAGAGGGAGCCACAGAATAAGAAATATTTTAATCTAATCTTTCTATCAGTTTCCAGCATTGGCTGATAGACAGATGCTTTATNATATTTATTTTTTTATTTTTTTAATTATGGTGCACTGGTAATATAGTTTTATATAATTAGATTACAAATAAATATGTGAAATGCTTATATACCATTAAAAGTTATGTTCACAATGACATATCCCAATAACATTGAAAAACATGTCTTTGTGTGTGTGTGTGTGAGCCTCCTTAATGGAGTTAACATGGAAAAATTGCTTTGCTTTAGTGAAGATTGCTGATGGAAACAGAACACTTTTAAAATAAAAGTGAGCCAATGAGTGTTCTTCTGCAGCCACCTGGTGGTTATAATTGTAATTTTGTCATTCTACCTACTAATAATATATATATTTTTTTTTTCACAGGTTTGGCTTTTGCATTCATATCTTGATATTTTAAAATCTCTATTATAACACTTAAAATCACACTTTGTCAAAGTTTATCACATCATTTTTACTGTGGTCTCAGTTTTGACAGTTGTCAGTCCACAAAATTATTATGAAACCGAACAATGGTGTTATACAGAGGAGATCTGTAGTAACCATTTTGTTACCTATCAATTATTTTAAATGTCTATACCTACAACAAAATGTCTGTGCATTTGTGTGTGTAAGCATGCTTAGTGTGTATCAAGTATTATTGTTTAAGCCTTTCATTCTTTTGTGAACGTGTTTTAGTGTATTCTCTACCATGGATATTTTATGGTGTCAGACAGTCAGCCTTGCATTTCAGGCTGACCTAGGCCCAATCCCAATTCTACCCCTTACTCCTTCCCCTTTCCCCTTTCCCCTTTCCCCTACCCCTTCGTTTTGCGTGTTCGGGTGAAGGGGTAGGGGTGTCTCGATTCTCTTTTGGCTGGAGTGGTAGGGGTAAGGGGAAGGGCCAGATAGCCCTTCAAACGAAGATTTTTCGGGACCACACTTCGAATGAAGGGGTATGAGAAATTTCCCTGCACACACCGACTACCGTGCTGCTAGAATGCGTGTAGTGTTCATGGTAGTGATATTTCCTCTCAGGATCGATCACTTATGTGTTATCTGGCTGCCAGTTTCTCCGTAGCTTGCTAAATGCGCTATTTGAATGATGTGAACACAAATGAGTAATACAGTTAAAAGAAATATCCTGTCATCCTTCATAGTGCAGTCGCTATTTACATCTCGTATCGTCTGTAAACTCTTGCGTTACCAAGGCAACAACTGACTCGTTTGTATTACATTGCAAAGAGCTCCGTTATCACAGCACCACAGTAGAAAACGAAACCATATCCGTACCGGCTGGCTCGGCACGAAATGCAACGGTTAAACAAACAGCTTGGCCCGATGGAAAAGCGGCTTCACTAGTCTTGGAAAACTCGAAGGCTCATACGTTTTCGAACTGAAACCGAGCGCCGTCCAAAATACAGCGCAAAACAATGTTGGGAGTGAGTATCTGTTAAACGTGCCTGATTTCTGTTGATATGCGCACTTCATTGCTGTTCATACTGGTTAAATGTTACAGGATAAAAGAAACTAGGTATGATGACGTGTAGTAGTGATGTCCCATTTCTTAGGGGAATATTTTCACCCCTACACCTTGCCACTCTGTTTCAAGGGGCAAGGGGAAGGGCGAAGGGGTATAAAATAGAATTGGGATTGGGCCCTAGTCTTTTGATGACTAGCTTACATCTATTAAAAGTGACCTGATATCTGTATTTACACTATACATTTGGCAAAACAACCCAAGGTGTGTAGACATGGGCCACATTCACCACATCTACAGGCAACTGTGAGCATAGTGTGGTGCCTTTTGGTCTGGTCAATGGACCCCTATTCTAAGCTTTTATCATTTATGTGTGTTGAGATTTGTCTACCTCTGTTATCATTTTAAGATTCAAAAAAGTGTTTTAAGAATTTTGAAATAAAAATACTTTAATTGCAATTAATATCATATTACATGTATTCTATTGTAAACTGATAATTACGATCAGAGACTAGCCTCTATTTCAGACATCAGTAACACCACCACTATTCCTTTTCCTATGTTTATTCAAATGAACCTCTCAGCAGTTCAACTGAATACCCAAGACTTCCTAGGTGAATCACGTTTCACATCAACTCCAATTCTGACACCCCAGGCTCCAAACTGTCTTTTCTATTTCATGTTCATGTCTCTTATGTGACAAACTCCTGACATCACATGGCATAGCAGAACCACTGCTGCTGAATGTGATCTGTTTGGACCTTGATCTGACACAGTACAGAGACAAAGTTATATTCCAGCCCAGGAAAGATCTAAATGTCAGACCTAGAAGAGAGCATGCATGGTCCAACATAGTCTGTTAAACACAGAACCTCATCAACCATTATTACAGGCACTAACCTTTAATCTGTCATGTGGGCAAACTCGGACAAATTAAAGATACACTTGTCTGGTCTGGTGATAAGCAGTTATAAGTTTGGATGTTGATGTACATACCCTACAAAGCCACCGCCCAACTGACAAAGGCTGGCTCCACAGTCGGGATAATATTACTTGTGTACTGCCTTACTTAACATGCTTAGGGTGATGGACTTTGACAGTTTCCTGTAGCACTGACTACATTTTTGCCAAGTCAAAGTTTGTGAGGCCATGGGACAATGTTTCAAAGCTTGTTATCTTCATTTGAGTATCTCAGGTAACTGTTGCACATTCTATTTTTCCTCCCTCTACAGGACTTCTAGTGCAACGCTAGCTCAAGCCACATGCAGATGTATGAACACCCATGTGTTATAAACGGGGTGAGCAGTAGAGAGCAAACGAAACTGTGACAGTGAATTTCTGAAACCAGTTACAGGGTGGCAGCATAGTGGTGATGCAGTACTGGAGTATACTGGAAACTACCTGAACAGCAGAACAGACATTTCAACTCCATTGTACAGAAAAGTGGTCGGGTGCAACAGGACTAAAGGCACACTCTAACTGTGCGTTCACACTGCCGCCGGCGAGAGCGTCAAAGTGACAGGAAGTCTTTCATTTTCAATGTGAGCCGGCGGCGAGCTCCAGCCAGCAGCGGCGCAGCACGTCTTGGACGATGTGGGCATCAAGGAGAGTTGAAGTCAGGTCAACTTTATGGTAATGAGCTATGACGCGGTTCGGCGGCAACCAATCGGAATGTAGAGGTCCTCCACATGAGAGGATTCCAGAGAACGCAGTCATATAAATGTTGGTTCTGATCAAACATTAGTTCCCAAGCAAAATGGAGGAGAGGTGGATAATTGCTGTGGCAGGTTTCCCAATAATATACGACGTGTGTCCCTGTTTGCGTACAGGGGCATAAATAAGAAAAATACACCCAGGGTAACTTTAGCCATGTTGTACCCTACTGTTATGAAAAGATACATAGGTCTTTCAACATGTTGAAATCTGTAAGACATAGGTCTTGTTGTCAACTAACCTGCTACCAGATATAGTACATTTCCCTTCTCCAAGCTCCAAGCTTGTTACTACTTCTAAAGTGACACTTTTCACACATTTATTGTGATGACTATGTCTTAATTAATAACATTTATTAATAACAGTCATTAATGACAAATGCATTCTGAAGTCACAATTATTAAACAATCACAATCTGACAAAACTAATATCATACAAACAGTTGTACTTTCTAAAATGTTAAGTGACATTAAGTAATCATTGACAGGTAAGGCTGTTAAAGGGTTCGTTCACCCCAAAATGAAAATTCTGTCATTAATTACTCACCCTCATATTGTTCCAAACCCATAGGATTTTTGTTCATCTTCAGTACACAAATTAAGATATTTTTGATGACAGAATGCTGTCAGATTTCCTTACATTGACTGCCTTTGCAACTACCACTTTGACGCTTCGAAAACTTCATAAAAGAGATCGGAAAACTAATCCATATGAATTGAGCGGTTTAGTTCAAATTTTCTGAAGAGAATTGATCGCTTGTTATGACGAACAGATTTAATTTAGGCTTTTACTCGCATGTAAACATTGATCAGTGAACATAAGCTGAAGCTCAAACGAACGTGCATAACACACAAGAACAGACCTCTTCGGAAGCTCAAAAGGGCTGCATAACACACGAGAATTAACCTTATTGGTTATGCAGTACGTTTGAGCTTCCGGAAGAGGTTTGTTCTCACGCATGAAGCAGGTTTGGTTGAGCACACGAGTCAACAATGAGTCGTGCTGCTCACGTGACCAGAGCTGGCACAATACTGAGCCACCATTCGGACGTAAACACTGAAGCTCTGTAATGAAAATAGCATAGCAGTATGGCAGGAACAGATGAATTTGTTGAAAAAAGTTATTTTTGTTTTGTTTTTGTGCACAAAAAGTATTCTCGTCGCTTCATAATATAAAGGTTGAACCACTGTAGTCACGTCTCCAGTTTTAACAATGTCTTTTTAGTACCTTTCTGGACCTCAAAAGGTGCAATGTCGTTGCTGCCTATTTGTGGATCAGATACCCTCAGATTTCATCAAAAATATCTTAATTTGTGTTCCTAGGACAAACGAAGATCTTATGGGTTTGGGACGACATGAGGGTGAGTAATTAATGACAGAAATGTCATTTTTTGGGTGAACTAAGCCTTTAAGCAAGGTGGAAGGGACATCATGTTTTAATGCTGCTTTGGACTTGGCAATCATTGAAGGAACAACGAATTCAAAAGTGCATCAAGACATTTTACAGGAAAATATTTGGACTGCAGTTCATGGCTTGCTTTAGAAAGGCTGAGAAACAAGACAATGTACCACAATTCATGTAAAGCAACTAAAGAAAACTTGTAAATCAACTTTTTTTTAAGCCATGACCTTAGCCCAGTGCAGATAATCTAAAGAGGACTGTACCATCAAAAAAATCCTTAAATAATGATAAAATGAGACAGATTTATAGGGAGAGATGGTCTAAAATTAGTAAAAATTTGCCACTGTAGTTATAAATAAGATCTGCAAGGACTCGCTTACACAAGCCCTGTGCAATTTTGGGAGTTCCAGGGCTTATTTACATATTTAGGTTTCTGAATGTAGAGTAAATTTTGCATATCATTCACATTTATTTTCTAATCTATAATTTAAAGGTCCGATGGCTGTAAACCTTATTTAAATGGACATGAACAGCTATGAAATATTCACTTTAACACCATAAATTATATGTAAAATTTCACAGGCGTTCCACATAAGGTGGTAATACTTGTGAACTAACTAAGTGTTTACAGCAAATGCTGCCATGTGATAGACTCATACTGCTTGGTGGAGCATAAATAATTTATTTTCAATATTAAAGGTACACTGCACATTATAGCATTGATCGTTTGTCAGAGTTTAATGCAAGTGGCACAAAATAAATTAAGCTATTCAACATGCTTGAAATTATGCTTAGAAAAGGTCTATAAGAGCATAAGATACAATGTGTTGAGAGCATGGGAATGGTGTGATAAAAAATGACAGCATTTATGACCCATATGTATCACTAAAAACATGAATTTATTTATTGATCATGGACATGAATGATAGTTTTTTTTTTTTTTTAAGTCATCATTTACATACCCTCATGTTGTTCCAATCCTCTATGACTTTCTTCTGTGGAATAATATTGAGGAATGCTTCAATAAATGGTAGAGAAGGTTGACCAAAACTGGTTACCAATGTCCTTTTTTTCCATCTTATTTCAACTGTCCTTTTACGGATATGGATATGATATTGTTTTGGAAGGTTATATAACTGTCTTTGATTCTGTTGTCTCAACTGTCCTATCTCTGTCTCCATGAGTTGTTCATTAGTCTGTGAAGATAATTAACGTCTCTGGTTGTGGAGAGTGTAAATTGTGTTTATCAGCGGAGCTAAAGTTACCTCAACTTCTCCTCCCCTTCATTTGTCTGCCCCGCCTCATTAGAACTCAACACTCTGCTGGAGCTCAAAGACGTAGACTGCAACAGTCAGACAGGATGTTTAAACTGCAGAAGATGGGTTAAGTGAGCATTATGAGAATTCTCAGAGGAATTTATCAAACCTCTATTCAGCCATATGCTTAAGTCTTTGCCTCAAAAT
Source organism: Anabarilius grahami (assembly GCA_003731715.1). Taxonomy (NCBI): domain Eukaryota; kingdom Metazoa; phylum Chordata; class Actinopteri; order Cypriniformes; family Xenocyprididae; genus Anabarilius; species Anabarilius grahami. Next base: position 843,860 of record RJVU01078462.1, read on the forward strand.
TTGCACCATCATACCTATTTTGGATTACTTTATTTCATCAGCAGTCTGGTTAAAAACAGATTTCCAATAACATTCTGTTTGCATGGTCATGATATCTTTTATATTTGCAGGGTTTAGCTCACATTAGCTCATATCATGCTTCATTAGTTTGGATGGACATTTGATGCAGAATATCAATGTAAACTTTAGAGACATACACATACCCAACAGTTAAAGCAAATCTAACTTAATTTGATATTCTATAATAGTTTCATTTGGTTCTATGTGATTTCTTTCTTTATGTACACTTCATGTAAGAATGGTAATGTGATCCCACTGGATTGCAACACCATATATAAAAAAGCTATGGCCAAGATCCATGTTTGTATGAAAATTTGAAACTGTAGAACTCAGGACTAGGAAGCTCAGAAATGCTCAATTCTGACTGTGCAAGCTGCCATTTGAATGCATGAGCAGGTATCCTCATCTCTAGAGGTATACTTGAAAATTAAACTTAAATATGGCTGCAAGCAGTGATGACAGGCCCAAGTACCAATGCCACTGCAACCTGGTGGCTTTAGGAAAACAGTGCATGGTGGGGAATATGCATTTAAGTGGGTAAACATAAGAGGACTGTTAAAGTAATTTGTACGTGCCACACTTCCTGCTGCCAGCTGGTTGCACTATGACCATGAATCACACTGGCCACATCCATATGATCAGCCCCCACATGACCAAACATACAACATCACTTTAGGATTGTTCGACTTCGTGCAGCACTGCGCAGACCAATCAGCAGCTGACTTGAAGCAGTGCATGCTGGTTAGAAATCTGTCCGACTTGAGACAGTGCCGACAGCACGTCACTGTGACATATGGCTTCAAAGTACCGCGAGAGCGATTCGAGAGCAGTCAGCTGAGTCAGCCAGAGCAGCTTCTCAAGAGCGGCTGCATGAGCTCTAATGACGACACAGCTGTTTCACCCTATGTTAAACCCTATTCTTGTACAAATAGACACTGTATTAAGCAATACATAAAGTATTGAATGAAATGTCTCTGAAACATATTTGTCTGTGTATTTGACAAATAGTGCATTTATTTCACTTCAGCTGTTATAAAGTATGCAAACACAGCGTGAGTGTCACTACGGCAAGCATAACGTGTCCGACTTCACGTCTCTGTTTTCAGCTCCTCCCTGACTGCAAGCGGCAACTCTCGCCTATCGGTTACATCCAGCTGCAGCCGATGTCGAACAACATCTTTTGATACAAACATTTCAAGATGTTGTTAGATTTTACTGTATTTGGCTGAGCAGTCTTTTTAGGTGGCTCGCCAACGTATTAGATTTCTCTAATATGTAAAATAAGTAAGCTTGAAGAGAGTTATTGTGGGGAGAAGAATTTATTGAAGGTAGTAGTAGCACAGTTCTTCAGCATCGATGTCAGCGTGTCGGCCCTCAAAAGATCTTAACCCAGAGATCTTTCCCACAGACAGAACTTTATACATGAAGACAAAAGGGCTACAAACAATAGAACACTGTTAGGACCTCCCACAGGAGATCGATACCCTGCAATCTACTCTGAGCAATGCTGTTTCTTTGACATTCACACCCATCAGATTCTGTTGGCCATACGTCTCTATGGGCCATTTGGTTCACACCTTTACAAACACAGACAGAGTTGATTGCATCTGAGGCACAGTCACAATGTAAATGCATCTAACTGAAGATAATGAAAATACACATAATCTTTCAATATATAAGATTGCTACTGTCATGCCTGTTCTCAAAAAGCATGGCCTTGATCCTTTATCTCTAGCTAGCTACAGGCCTATCTCGAACCTCTCTTTTCTTTCTAAGATATTAGAAAAAGTTGTTGCCATTCAGTTGTACAGTGGGTACGGAAAGTATTCAGACCCCCTTAAATTTTTCACTCTTTGTTATATTGCAGCCATTTGCTAAAATCATTTTTCTTTTTTTTCCCTCATTAATGTACACACAGCACCCCACATTGACAGAAAAACACAGAATTGTTTACATTTTTGCAGATTTAAAAAAAGAAAAACTGAAATATCACATGGTCCTAAGTATTCAGACCCTTTGCTGTGACACTCATATATTTAACTCAGGTGCTGTCCATTTCTTCTGATCATCCTTGAAATGGTTCTACACCTTGATTTGAGTCCAGCTGTGTTTGATTATACTGATTGGACTTGATTAGGAAAGCCACACACCTGTCTATATAAGACCTTACAGCTCACAGTGCATGTCAGAGCAAATGAGAATCACGAGGTCAAAGGAACTGCCTGAAGAGCTCAGAATCAGAATCAGAATCAGAAGAATCAGAAAGAGCTTTATTGCCAGGTATGTTGTTTACACATACTAGGAATTTGTTTTAGTGTCAGAAGCTCCACAGTGCAACAGAGTGACAGCGACAAGACAAGACACATAATAAAAGGAATAAAATAATAATATACGAATTTACAAGATAGACAAAGTGCAAAAAAAGCAAAAAACAATATATAATATAGACAATTGT
>RJVU01078462.1:865199-1074077 GCA_003731715.1 Anabarilius grahami
GGCACAATGGATTGTGTGCACTCTGATCTCTCCATTTGTTTTTAGACAGCACAAGGGACTGTTTGAACTGTAATTTTTGTTTGTTTGGAACATTCACCGCTGTTTCCAGACAGCACAATGGACTGTGTGGAAGATAAATTGGGCTGTCGTCTCTGAGCTCTGGGTCTGTACCTTCGAACATTTACCAACATCGCTGCCGGGGTCTCGTCATCATCCAGATGTCCCCATTCATCCATTGCTGCTCATCACCATCCCTTCGCCATCTCCTGTTGCCATCCCTGCACCATCTCCACGCCCTCCTCCTAAGCCTCCTCCTTCTCCTCGTTCTATCATGGCTATTCAGTTATGTTCATTCTTAGTTTCGTTTTCAATTTCCAAAGAACTTAATTGATTTGGTAAGTTCACTAGTTCTATCAAAGTGGTTCCTCTTGGCTGCAAAAACGCTGCATTGAAACGTGCTGTCTTTTCGAAGACAAGTTTTCATGGCATGTAATTTCAAGACATGTAATTTCAAAGCAGCTTTACATATAAAATTACTATATCGTCATATGATAGAATAATTACACATCTGATGGTACAAGATTTTGTATTATTACCCACCTTTCTGCTAGAAAGCTGTTTCATGATTCTTCAGTCCCCCATATAAGCACACCACAGACATGGCAAGGAATGAAAAACAAGGCTACAATGGGGGAACAGTTTTACTCAGGCCGTACAGTGTATATACATCTCAACATTATTTAGAAATGTTACTAGACTGTAAGAATTAAGTGTCTTTGAATTTTGTGAGGTTAAACGTGGAAGACTAAAGGGGCATGCATACAATTTCTCACTGTTCCAGGACAGACAAAAAACATTGATCCAGGAACATGTCCTACTTGGCAAAATCACAGTCTTTGCCTACAAGTTGCTTGCCAGCATCTCCAGCAAAAGCTATTTCTGACAGTATTTATATGTAGGCACAGTTTTCCCTAGTGAAAAATACAACCAAAGTGTATTTGAAATATTTATTTTATGCTAAGCATACTACAAATACATTTACATATTTATGTACTTAATATAAATACCCTGCAATTGTACTTTTGGTATACTAAATTGATATACTCCTAAATTGGAACTAATTTTGTACTTAATGGACTTTAGTTATCCGGAAGTCGCGCTGAGGTCCAACTAAAGATATACTTAAGTATATTCGATTGTGCTAAAATGGAAGGTTTTTTTAAGGTTCCATGTAATAAGCATGCACATTATAAAGTAAAACAAGAGCCTTAATCAAATTGTTGAACATTATGATTTTTCCCCCAGTCATTTTCTTTTCTTTATACTGTCTCTGGAGGAACACATCTGTGAGCAAATACAGTAACCCAGCATTTGTTTTTGAGGTTAGAACTACAGTCTCCGAGTGTTATGCCATTCATCTAAAATCTCTTTGAAAAGGTAAACCTAGTAGGACTAGTCTTCAGGGCATAAAAATCACATGGTGGAGGTGTTGTTTGTACCAAACAGCTTGTTCCTTAAGTCGATGATAAACAATTTGGTTGGAATTTTATAGGGCATCTTAGAGATTCCAGAGTTATGTTGTGTTCAGCAAATGAACGGTGCCTTGTGGTGACATCCCAAAGAGGCACAAAACCATTTCCAGGGACCTTTACCTTGACTGTTCCCTGCTGGTAGAATGACCTGCCAAACTCAACCCGAGCTGCTGAGTCTTTAGCCATTTTCAAGAAATGGCTGAAGACGCATCTTTTTCGTCAACACTTGACCCCTTATTACTAGCACTAACTATTCTATTTCTATTCTATCCATTTATTTTTATTTATTAAAAAAAATAATAATCTTATCTTTGTACTGTGCTAGCTAAGTGGGACAAACATTTTGTTCCCCAATTGTTGGTTTGATTGTTTCTATTGTTCTCCTTATTTGTAAGTCACTTTGGATAAAAGCATCTGCTAAATGATTAAATATAAATGTAATGTAGAGACATAGACAGCCGATAGCTATTTGACAGTCATTACATTGTTTTTATGTTTCTGATTTAATCAAATTAGTCATTGTATCAAAAGCGTATGCCTTTACTCTGTCAGTTCTTCATTTTTCACAGTGAAGCAATGCTCCATGACATCATAGACCAGCCCATCAATGTTCCATGTGGTGGTTTGACCTGAGCTATAAATAGCATGAGTTCATGAATATCTCTCAGTAAAGTTCAGATTAAACAGTCTTGCTTCTGCATAGTAAAGCATGCTAAATTGATGAGCTCTAATGCACTGCGTTCGATCACAAACGTGACTCATTTTTAATGCACTCAGAGGATGAGAGCAGAGAGGAGGACGTGGAGTGGAACAGCTCCGATCTGTGGACTTTTTAGTAGTCTTAATGATTTAGACACGATGAGACCTAGAGGCAGCAGAATAGGATGTTGGCAAAAATGAGTCTATTATCAAAGCTCTAGTTTTACAAATCCTGGAAGCACTTTTTTCTCCATCTTTTTGTTTTAAAATGTACTCATGAGTAATTTCTCTGCCTTATCAAACAGTACATTGATTCGATCTCTTGTTGAAGTTACGCCTTATTATTGGGCCTGGTGGACAGTTAACACAATAACATGGCCCTATAAAACATGACAGAAATTAAACTTCTAAAATTGCTGCATTTCAGGGAATATTCAGAAACTGGATTTCATATCTATTACAGTTTTTCTTTTTTCTTTTTTACACATTTCTTCAAACTCAGATCACTTGCTCTCAAAACACTTATGGTGATCTGAACACTTTGTAATTGTCCTAAACAGATTATTCGTTGCATCGAAATTACAGATTTCCTCAAAACATTGTGTACAAAATTCTCCAATGTGTTCACAACAGTTCACACAACCAACCCAAATTAATATATAAGTGTAATTTGTCATATTCCCAATTGGATATTCTCAATTTCTCAATTTGGCCAACTGGTATCTGCTTGGTTAATAATACACACAACACAGGAAATACAATTTTTCTAATTGTTTACACAGCTATCACAATTACATTAACTATAAAAACTTTTTTGTATTTATTTTTTTATAAATATAACATGCACTGTAATACAAATCAGAAAAAAACAATAAGAATAAGCATGAGAAGGGGAAACAAAAGAGGTGTACAGTAAGAGTGATAGAAGCTAGGAAACAGATCCAAAGTGTTACTATGGCATTCCACTTCTGTATTTATGAGTATTGTACTATATGGTGATTGCTGATAGTGTACATTTAAAGTTTTGAGACAGCCTTAGAGTAAAAAGTTCTGTAAATGTACAAACATTATACATACTTCAAGTTCAGAACAACGAGGTGGATGTCTAGTTTGTTTTCAATGGAATAAGAGCTTGTCATTGTTAAACAATACCACCAACCACAATGGAAGAGGCCTGTGGAGATGTTGAGGCAGAAGAATCGTGGATTTACATTCACCACATTTTTCCCTCCATAATGCATGATAAGAATATATTTTGTGATGTACATTAAATTCTCTGGCCAGATGTAAATTAGAGGCATGATCAGTAAAGTTCAGTGATTGCAGTACTGTACAATGGTAAACATTTGCAGGATGTTTATGCAATTTTTTGTTAATTAGGGTGAAAACTATTACAAAACTCCTCATTGATTGAAGAAATTTACGATAAACATGCATTTTCATTAGTGTATTTGTGTGTATATAGCTGAAAATATTATAAAATCAATACTCTAATGAGAGTTAGTTGACATGTAGTTGCAAATTTAGCATTATGTCTAAAGTGTAATGCGTTTTTTGCTGTCACAGTGTTGTAACATACAGTAATATGCTTTGTTGTCTGAAATGCTTAGTTTTCAAAAAATGTTATGATGTTAGTTAATACTGTATTGTCAATCGTTTGCTTTAATAATGCTGTTGTTCTCATGACATTGCTCCATTGTTTCTCGAAGGTAACCCTGGCTGTGACATCATTAGTCTCTCTATAGTTCATGGAACCAACTGTAAGTGTTAGCTAACTGTCTCTTTCACACTAGATAATATCTGACTGAATATCACCAGTTTATCTTTTAACCCAAAGTTTATGTGAAGTAGTTTTGATTATGAAATGTCTATGACTTACGATGTTTCTAGGCAAGGTGCTGTGGATAGCTGGTATGATTTCCAGGGTCCAAAATCCTCAATACCTCTGCATAGGTAGAGAGAGCCACTGCAAAAATAAGAAAGAAAATCAGTCTTTAAAATAATCGCCTAGGCCATATGTATGTGGTAATATTAGTATTTTTTGTTCCTATAATTGGGTAATGTTTTAAGAGATGTCATGCGAATCTGATGGATGTAAATACTGACTCAACTTAAGTCACTTCAGTCAGACCACAGAAATTGAATTTGTTCTAATTACATACATTTGCTGATGAACACCCATGAGCCACTTATTGACATTGATGGAAACTGACCTTTGATGAACATTTGGTTATGTAAACAATAAGGTCTGAGAAGCCGCGCTGTATTGTGAATACAGTCACGGCTGAAAGGTGTTGTTAGGCACGGCGTGAAGCAGAAATATATATTTCATCAGACACATACATCTGCTTATCTCTCAGCATGAGAAAACTTTCTGATAACTTCCCAGACTGGTTTTGGGCACAGCACGAGACTGTCTAAGAAGCATCAATAAACTGTATAACTCAATAAACATATAATATCATACCTGAAACATAAAACTTAAATATATGCACTTCGGCAACAGTGAACTTCCACAAGGGGAAAATTGGAAATTATATTATACAAATTAGTTGAAATACATTTCTATTTCTTTTGAGTTCACGGTAATAAGGATAATGAGATGCAACAAGTAATCAATAATAATCGATAATGAAAATAATCAACAACAAATTTGATTATCGATAAATCACATCTGCGTGCTATGCACGAAAACATCTGTCAGTCATTTTACAGTCGTTAAAGGGATAGTTCACCCAAAAATGAAAATTATCCCATGACTTACTCAACCTCAAGCCATCCTAGGTGTGTATGACTATCTTCTTTCAGACGAACACAATCGGAGTTATATTATAAAATATCCCAGCTCTTCTGAGCTTTATAATGGTCTTTATTAAACCCCTGAAGTCATATAGATTACTTTTATGAAGGATGGATGCACTTTTTTGGACTTCAAAATCAGGAGCGCCATTCACTACCAAAGCTTGGAAGAGGAAGGATAATTTTTAATATAACTCCGACTGTGTTCGTCTGAAAGAAGATAGTCATACACCTAGTATGGCTTGAGGGGGAGTAATCATGGGATAATTTTCATTTTTGGGTGAACTATCCCTTTAATAACGAATTTCTATTAACAAAACACATCTGAACTATAGCAGAAGTCACAGACTGAGCTGCCGCAGGAACCAAGTTGTCCTTAACATGACAATGTGTCATATTATGCTCTTCAAACCAACTCATAGGCATATAGTTACCCCGGCTTGCTCTGTCATGTGTGTGCAGTTTAATGCATTTGGATACCTGTTTTCCTCAGCACATAACTTTTTATGGTTATATTTTTATATGTTTCCGCAAGTATTTCCATTTTGCAGCAAGCGAGTCTCAGTTGAACTTCATAAACTGCATTGAATGAGTGCTGGTGTGGTGTGTGTGCGCGTCAAACAGACAGAGCTCATTAGAAAGGGAGTGAACTAAAATTTAATATATGCTGTTACATTTAGGTTTAAATGCTACATGTAACACAAGTAAATTGCATTTTTATGAGAGCAGTAACTGTAAAGAGAGTAACTGTTGTAATGGGGTATAAATACCCTACTATAAAATATTATGTTCAGTAGGCCTACCTCCTATTGGTTAAAGTCCCCATGAAATCAAAACTCAAGTTTTTGGCTTTTAGTATTAATACGTTAGCCTTAAAGTGCCCCTATTATAGATTTTTGAAAATTACCTTTCATGCAGTGTGTAATATAGCTGTATGTGAACGTAAACAGTCTGCAAAGTGCATCATAAATAAAATCATTGTCTCTCAAAAGAAACAGTAGACTCTGAACCACTTACATGAGTTGTTTGTATTTGAAATCATTTTCACGAAGTTCACATGTCACAAATTAATATATTTGCATAATGCCCGCCTACTTCTGCTAATCATCTGTGGGCCCTCTATTACCTAAAATTTTGTCCTTTAATGCAGATTGTCTGTCATTCTTACTACTCTGAGTACACTCTAAAAAATGCTGGGTTAAAAACAACCCAAGTTGGGTTGAAAATGGACAAACCCAGCGATTGGGTTGTTTTGACCCAGCAGTTGGGTTAAATGTTTGCCCAACCTGCTGGGTAGTTTTATTTAACCCAACAATTGTTTACAAATTACTATATGTCTGGCTTAAAATGAACCCAAAATAGGTTGGAAATTAAAAATCAGACTCATAATTACTAGAGGCAACAATAATAATCAAAAAGATGAGCATTTATTAATAAGCAATTTAATAAATGTTTATTGTTTAAATATTATTCAAAAAAGTATTAATAAATGTTTGTTTATTAAACATATTAATAAATGTTTGTTTATTAAACATATTAATACATGTTAATTTCCAACATATTTTGGGTTCATTTTAAGCAAAAAATACAGTAATTTTTAAACAATATTTGGGTTAAATAAAACTACCCAGCAGGTTGGGCAAACATTTAACCCAGCCGCTGGGTTTGTCCATTTTCAACCCAACTTGGGTTGTTTTTAACCCAGCATTTTTTAGAGTGTAATGATGGAGCAAGATTTGTTTGACAAACTTAAATGTTACATCAGTTATTCAAGTTAGTGCTCGGCTAACATATGCACTGTTATTGATACTGTTAATAATACACATGTGAACCGTAATATATTAGAAATATACACATCAGTTTGTTGATGGACATACAGTACACTTGTTAATGCTGATGGTGAGGAATTACAGTTGCAGCATCTCATGATGAACGTCAAACTGAGTAGCGTCAAACTGAGAAACGTCCTGCTCAAGTCATCCTTGCGATGGAGGTTTCGGTTGAATAACTAGCTAGTTCTTCCAATATTTCATCATCGAACTCATGCTCGGATCGATATAGTAAAATCAACGCCACTGTTACTGTCTGTACAGTGTGTACAATCGCTGAGCTTTAGGAAGCCTCCGGAGCTGAAAGCAGTAGACCAATCACAAAAGACTGGGCCATCTGGCCAATCAGAGCAGAGCAGAGCAGAACAGGCTCGTGGAAAGGAGGGATTTAGAAAGACTGATTTATCCGATGAGCCGTTTGTGAATCATTGATGTACAATGTATATTATGGTTTTTTTTTTGTTGTTGTTTTTTTGTTTTTTTACCTTTGATGAATGTAAACCTGTTGTAGGAGACCTCCTAAACAGAATTAGGAACCTTTTAAATAGCATAATAGGGACACTTTATGGTTATCTATAAGCTATGTGCTCCAAAACAATAACAAAATTCGCATTTAAAATTTACAGTCTCTCACTTCTGCCAATATGATCAACGATTTTGATGACATCATTCTGCACTTAAGCTTCTCATCACATTTTCTGTCCAGTCAAATGCTCTCTAGAATCTGAAGCCTCCCATACCCTACATTATAAATAGACGCTAAAGCTGCGTCTTAAATCGGCCACTTGTTCACACATTTACTACAGTATATGGTGAATGGCACATAGTGCACAAGGGTATAGGAAATGATTCAGACAGTGTAAATACGCTTTCCATTGGGGAGAATGAAGTCTGGTTTTGCATCGATGTCACGTGAACTGCCGCAGAACGCGCACAGTCTGCTCTGGTCCAGAGACGCAATAGCACAGAGTGGGTCATACGCACGAGCCCGGACAACAAAACATATCCGATTCATTTGAATTAAGTATTTTAAAGTGATATGGATGAGATTAGGAGATGAAACGGTTAGGCAGACTCTGCATTAGAAACATCATTGACGAGTAAAAGAGACACACCAGTGCCATGCAGCAACACAAATTACACACTTTTCAAACCATACATCCTCACCATGATAATGATGATCACTGTTTTGCTGTAGTAACAGTTTCGTATTAAATCTAAAAGGGGATCCCTTAAGGGGATCTATTAGATCTTAGGGATAGTTCACCCTAAAATCAAAATTAAGTCATCATTTACTCACCCTGGTGTTAATGTAGTATGCCCTTCTTTCTTTTATTGACCACAAAAGGAGAATTGTACAGCTACACAAAAATGTACAGCTTGCACTTATAATGGCAGTGAATATCTAACAGCATCAAGCTTAAAAAAAAAAACGCAAAAGTATCAGAATGATCCCATGTGACAAGTGCTGTATATTCCAAGTGTTCTGGGGGTATATGATAGGGTTATGAGGAAAACAAATCAAAATTGTATGTATTATTTACTAAAACTCTTGACCTTAGCCATTGGACCTCTCTGCACAGCTGCACAAGGTGCGTGTTCGTGAGACTCTTTTGGTGCTGCATTTCACTCAGAAAAAGCACACAAGTTGTGAGAAATCAAGATAACAAAAACTCAACATGAAATACAAAGCCTGGAAAACTCTAAAAAAGCATCCGTGTACTTTCTTCACTGAGTCAAATATCACCGAACTGGAACTCCATTTGTTTGATGACAGAAGTGAACGCGATATCTTCTTGTTACGATGAACACAACAGATATATTCACCTGAGAGAAGAAGATACATGGGTTGTATTTCATGTTGTTTCATTTTGGTTCCCCCTAGACTGTTGATATAGTTTTCACAAAAATCTAATCAGATCATTTTCATACCATGCCAACAAAAAGTTATGGAATTCAAGGTGATTAGTCAAATCGTTGTAACTTACAAATAAATTCTACAAAAAGCATCCTTAAATGGATATCAAGTGTAGCTTTAGTTCTAGCAGGTCATGTCAGTCAAGCTCGAATCCACGTTTATAGGAATATGATGGATTTTGCTTGAAAAGATGGAGTATATTGTACTTGCAGCTTTTGGAGAATGATGACCACTTTGTTTTTGAAGTGCGTTAAGTCATTAGCAAAGACTGTGGATGGCAGAGTAGGTGGAGGAGGCATGAGAAAGTTGAAAAGGCTTGTGTGGGCTGATGATCATAGTGTTGATTCTAGAATGGAAGAATGACGTCTTTTTTTGTTTTGATATCTTAATAAGGTTTACTGTCCTACTCTCTGGTATATCCATGCATGGGCTGATCTTTGGATCTGTTTTGAGACTACAGGGCAGAGGGCATAAAGTGTTAATGAGAAGGTGGATTTCAGGGAAAATACAGCTTGTCAGAAAAATAGTTGATAGGAAGTCCAGTGAGAGCTGAAGAAGTGAGGGAAGGGCATGAAGCAGTTTAAAGTTTCCGTAAACGTAACCATGGATGGGTTGGAGTAAAAGGAAGCAGCCAAGAGGAGTGTGAAACATTGACTGAGGGCCTGTCTCAATCCCTGCTAAAGAAATCTAGCATTAACCAGCATAGATTCCTGGTTAGTGTTGGTATAGTGCTGGTCCAGGCTGGTTTATGCTGGTATATGCTGGTATAGTGCTGGTCTAGCTGGTGGACCAGCATATTCATGCTGTTCTCAAGCAAACCAGAGCTGGTGAAGCTGGTTCACCAGCATGGTCTTGCGGGGTTGAGTGTGAATAGGTCAGCTGTCTGTATGCAAGCAGTGTTTTGGAGACAAGCATTGATTTAGCATGCAAATTTCATTAATTAAAACATTAATGATGTAAATGAAAAACAATACAAGGTTAAAACATATACCCCCGGTTTCACAGACAAGGCTTAAGCTAGTCCTTGACTAAAATGCATTTTTGAGCTGTTTTAACTGAAAGCAACTTGTACTGACATATCTAAAAATATGTCAGTGCCATTGTTTTGTCTCAAGATGCACACCAGTAATGTTTTTTTCTTCTTCTTTCTTTTTTTCCCTAGGGTATGTTTATTAAAGCTACTTAAATGTCCTAATTGAACTAATGCCTAATCCTGGCTTAGTCTAAGCCCTGTCTGTGAAACCGGGCCATGATTTATTGAATTATATGATTATACCTTTGTAATTCCTTTCGCTCCCTCTGCTGAAAGTAGAACAGCAAATTTTAATTGTTTTAGTTATGACTACATTATTAATCAGTGTCACTGATAAACTTGTAAAATCAGTTAAAAAGAGCTTGTGTACATTGCAAAACAAAAACATTTACAAATATGAAAAGCAAGAAAAATGAATACCAATAATAATCATAAGCAGTTTGATCATTAACAGGGGTTATGAGAAAAGCTCTTTCAATGGGACTGTTAGTAACAACTTGATATTGAAAGTTCAAAACTGAACTTTTTAAAGACATTCATACTAATTTGGGAACTCACATGTGTCAAAATTTAGCTGTCAGCCACTGATTCCAAAAAATGCACATAGTAAAAGGTATGTTATTGCAGTCAGGAGCAAGAAATATCGTTAACAATAGTGATAGCACTGACTTTCAACAATTGCTGAAAGAGAATGAATTCAAGTAAAGTCCAATAACCAAGCGTTCAAATAAAAGGGAACACTAATTACTATAATGGTGACTTCAACAACCTTTGTACATGTACCAAAGAAATAATGCCAAACCAAGGTTTGTAATAAGAGAACATGGTAATGTTGTTTTCGGAGTTGTTTAATCATCCTCTGTAAATATTTTATTTGCAGTTGATTTCATGTAAGTCTGTGTGGCTCTAAAGCCCGGGATACACTGCACAATGTTTGGCTGTCCCAGACGAAAGATTGCCATCGTGAAACAATCGTGCCGATTTCTGTGATCGTGGCTCTTAATCGGTGGTCCTATGTCGTACAGTGAGAGAGGTTCAAAGATGGCCGTTTTCCCGGTCTTGCGACCAAAGATAGCCTTCGTTCATTTTCTGACAGTGTCAGAAATTCAGTATGATCATCACACAGTGTATTTGCTGCTACGACCTACGTCTACTGACCAGCCAATAAAAATCCAACATAAAATCAACGCAACATGGCAGTAAAACTTAAAACAGCTTACCTCAAGCTCTTTTCCCTTCTTTCGCCGCTTCCTTTTTTTCAGCACACATAAAAACTAAACCTGCCAAAGTGTGATTTAACATGGTCTTTTTGTTAACCACTAGCGCATGCTGATGACATTTTATTCTTCTATAGAAACTTGCATCGTAGCCTACGAGTCAATAGGTGTCATCATCGTACAGTCTACATGCATGTCATACCCAAGTTTATTATAGCCATGTCACACAGTGTGATAAACTAATGATCTTATAGGATTGCTAAAATCGTGCATTGTATCCTGGGCTTAAGTCAGCTGTAGTTGTTTTGTTTCTGCTCATCTCTTCTCTTTATTGTGTTAGTGTTTAGGTTAATTTTCTGGATTGTGTATAGTGCAGATTATACTAATTAAGTTTATTAAGCTTGTTAATAATATCATTTGAGAGTGCTTCATGTTAAAAAATATACAAAGAACTCATTGGTAAAAACAGATGTTTAATAAGCTTTATTTACAATTAATGTAAATTTTCTGTATTTTGTTTCTGTTAAAGGTTTCTCACCTTTCTTCTGTTGGCTTATTTGATGATTTTCAATAAAAAGAAGAGTGGAATACAGTTAAGGCATCCGTTGATGATGTTACCCTCCCTTTCAAGCGAGGAAATTGTTCACATAAAAAATAAGCTTGACAAAAACCATTACGTCTATGGAGAGTCCCCGTAAACCACATACAAGTATGTGTGTGTGTTATTTTGGCCTTGTCGGCTCCTGAAATCAAACGGCAATTTGTATTGTATTAATTTGCATTTTTCAAAATCTACCATTTTTGATCACAAGTCCTTTCATTTTCTTTTCCATGTAGCTTCCTTTGCCCTAAGACAAGACGTAACACGTAGAGAACATTTTTTTCAGTCTAAGTTCAGTCAGGATCACTTAAAGGTCCCGTTCTTCGTGATCCCATGTTTTAAACTTTAGTTAGTGTGTAATGTTGTTGTTAGAGTATAAATAAAATCTGTAAAATTTTAAAGCTCAAAGTTCAATGCCAAGCGAGATATTTTATTTAACTGAAGTCGCCTACATCGAACGGCCAGTTTGGACTACATCCCTCTACTTCCTTCTTTAATGACGTCACTAAAACAGTTTTTTGACTAACCTCCGCCCACAGGAATACACAAAAAAAGGGGGCGTGGTCTTGTTGCGCTCCCACGGAGAAGAGCAAGAGTTGAGTTTGTAGAGTGTGTAAGCTGCTGTCGAATCACAACACAGGAACCGCTGGCACAATCAGAACTCGTTACGTATTTCTGAAGGAGGGAAGTCATCAGCCGTTTTTATGACAGTGGAAACAAGCGGTATACAGATAAGTAAATTATGTGAAAAATACTGTATTTTTTACACGCGAAACATGAACACATGTTATATTGCACACTATAAACACAATCAAAGCTTCAAAAAACCACGAAAAACGGGACCTTTAAATAAAAAAATACCACAGACAAACTTTTTTGTCAACTTCTATTGGCATATTTTGCTAAAGTTACATTTGGCGATATGGCTCTGTTCTAAATTCTCCATCCTTTTCATGAGCTCCATGAAAAGCTAAGACAGGGAACAGCAGCAGCTTCTTGGGACAACCTCCCTTTTTTTTTTTTTAAACTGGGAGAGCAGCGCAAATCCCCTCATTGAGAAAAGAGCATGCATCATTGACAACAGAATGGCATTTATTAAGTTAAATACAAGTTTAAGGAGGAGCTTGGAAGGAGGTGGGTTGCAAAGCAGTGTGCAGTGGAAGCAGCCAAACAGGCAGACTGAAGCTATGTTTAAGTAATGCACCCTGTTTGAGAGTTGCCAATTAAGTGCATAGGAATCGGATCAGCTGATATGGGTGGGGTTGGAATTTGCCAATCAGCTGATAGCGGAGCTTGACTATGTGGCCTGCCTGAACTAAGATTCCCAGTCTAAGTGAGTGTTGTTTGCTTCATCTGTAATGTTCATTTCTGTTCCTTATTGGCATGTTATATATGTTTTCACTATCAGTTGTTTACTGTTGTTCCATTTAACTATATCAGTTTCTTGATGAGTTTTGCCTTGTTTCTTGTCATATCACAAATTGCTGAGTTTATTATTCTTAGTTAATAAACATTTAGCTTCAAATCAACACCCACAGATGTGCACAGCATATTAAGTGAAGCATTAGTGATGGAGGTATGATAGAAACAGAAGCCACACAAACAATGAGATACATATTGGTGAAATTATCATAATGAAGAAAACTATACTATTATGCAAATTAACATAGTGCAGTGTAACTTACAGACATGACAATCTATAAAATATAAACACTCTAAACAATGACAATAAATAACAAAACAAAAGACAACTGAGATCAGGGGTCAGGATGCATGTGCTGTAGTGTACACACAGTTTGTTACCTTTCGAGAGAAATCTATGCTGCGTCTGATTTGATGATGTTATGGGGAACGCCTTGGTGTGATTGTGTCTGAAGCACGTGTGCAACTTTTAAAATACTGATTGGCGCAATGTCACCCCGTGATGCGTAACAGCATACTGTACCTCGGAAGCTATTAAGGATACCCGGAACAAAGCAGTGTTACTCTCTGTGTCTTCAGCAAGTGCTCTGTGTAACATCTTATTTGGTGCTTGTTTGTACCACTGAAGAAAAAAAAAAGCAGCATTTAAGATCTGTGTGTATCCTTGCCTTACATTACGAGAGGTGACACACATGATCTGTGTGTGGTCTGCTTGGGAGTGGAGCATGCACAGTCAGCTCTTGAGGGACCTGGCTGTGTTCATTCATGAAATGTCGTGACTTGTACAGGCGTGCACTATGGGGAGTTTTAGCTCTGCTCCTGTTGACTGTTCTTCTCAAGTTAAAAAAGTCTTATGCAATAAAGAATCAAATGGCTTGGATTACAGGTCCGCAATAAAATAATAATAATATTGATGCTGGAAGAAAACTAAACAGACAGGATATTTCCTTTATCTCGCTCTCTTCCTCTGACCGCATATTATAGATGGCTATAGTAATATAGTATGTTCAGCCTGACATCCAGATCACTTTCACTTGTCTGGTGGATTATGGCTGCATTTAATTCTGAGGAATTAAATGGTGGTATAGTTATCTGGCTTTGAGGAGTTAGATGTCTATATACAAACCCCATTCCAAAAAAGTTGGGACACTGTACAAATTGTGAATAAAAACAGAATGCAATGATGTGGAAGTTTCAAATTTCAATATTTTATTCAGAATACAACATAGATGGCATATCAAATGTTTAAACTGACAAAATGTATCATTTTAAGGGAAAAATAAGTTGATTTTAAATTTCATGGCATCAACACATCTCAAAAAAGTTGGGACAAGGCCATGTTTACCACTGTGTGGCATCCCCTCTTCTTTTTATAACAGTCTGCAAACGTCTGGGGACTAAGGAGACAAGTTGCTCAAGTTTAAGAATAGGAATGTTGTCCCATTCTTGTCTAATACAGGCTCCTAGTTGCTCAACTGTCTTAGGTCTTCTTTGTCGCATCTTCCTCTTTATGATGCGGCAAATGTTTTCTATGGGTGAAAGATCTAGACTGCAGGCTGGCCATTTCAGTACCCGGATCCTTCTTCTACGCAGCCTTGAAGTTGTAATTGATGCAGTATGTGGTCTGGCATTGTCATGTTGGAAAATGCAAGGTCTTCCCTGAAAGAGACAACGTCTGGATGGGAGCATATGTTGTTCTAGAACTTGGATATACCTTTCAGCATTGATGGTGCCTTTCCAGATGTGTAAGCTGCCCATGCCACACGCACTCATGCAACCCCATACCATCAGAGATGCAGGCTCTCGGGCAAGATCACGGGCATCCAGTATGGTTTTCCGGCCTTGACTCTTGCGCACAGAGATTACTCCAGATTCTCTGAATTTTTTGGATGATATTATGCACTGTAGATGATGATAACTACAAACTCTTTGCAGCTTTTCTCTGAGAAACTCCTTTCTGATATTGCTCCACTATTTTTCGCCTCAGCATTGGGGGAATTGGTGATCCTCTGCCCATCTTGACTTCTGAGAGACACTGCCACTCTGAGAGGCTCTTGCCAATTTACCTAATAAGTTGCAAATTGATCCTCCAGCTGTTCCTTATATGTACATTTAACTTTTCCGGCCTCTTATTGCTACCTGTCCCAACTTTTTTGGAATGTTTAGCTCTCATGAAATCCAAAATGAGCCAATATTTGGCATGACATTTCAAAATGTCTCACGTTCAACATTTGATATGTTATCTATATTCTATTGTGAATAAAATATAAGTTTATGAGATTCGTAAATTATTGCATTCCTTTTTTATTCACAATTTGTACAGTGTCCCAACTTTTTTGGAATCGGGTTTGTATAAAAAAAACTAAAAAAAAAAAAAAACTGGGGAGGCTGGTCTGCCAACCTTGTTGGTGTTTCAGGGCACGGTGGTTTCCAGCGAGTTTTGGCCCAGTCTCCTTCTTCTGAGAGGATGGGGGGTTGTGTCCCATTTTAGATCTGCGTCCCATGCTTATGATTCAGCTCATCGTGACCCAAATCAGGTCTGAGGACTTTCGAGGGCGAAGCTTACCAGTATTGGGTTCGGCCGAGCCTTGTCACGTCTCTGGCTCCATTGCGACTCCAGGGCATTCGTATACTCAATTGCATCAGTGACTGGTTAATTCTAGCACAGTCGCAGGAAGTGATGTTTGGCATAAAAATTTTGTCCTCACTCACATGAGGTTCTTGGGGTTAAGAATAAACTCCTAGAAAACTATACTTTCTCTAGTACAGTTGACAACTTTTCTGGGAGTAGTGTGGGACTTGACTATGATGCAGGCATGTCTGTTTCCCGCTCGTATCGAGTTGATTCTTTTAGCCATAGGCAGAATCAAGCAAGGCCAAGCCATCACTGTAAAACTTTTGGGACTTATGGCAGCTGCATCCAATGTGATTCCTTCTGGCCTTCTGTACATGAAACCATTGAAGAGGTGGCTCAAGACCAAGGGGTTTTCCCCAAGAGGCAACACATTTTGCATTATCAGGGTTACGTCCCAGGGACCTGTGTTAGGGGGCACTTTTAATCGCAAAACGCTTACGACAAACGCTTCCCTCACAGTTGGGCTGTGGTCCTAGATGGCTGCTCAACTTGGGGTCTGTGGATCTGTTTGCTTCTGAACATCACACTGTCCACTCGGGTTTCCCCATGGTGCAGACGTGACCAGAATAGCCCCATTATGGTTGGCCTGAATGTGGTTTACGGACCTAATATCTCTCCTGGGGGGCTCTCTTTGGGAGATTCTTGTCAGAAGGGACCTTCTGGCACAGACCAAGGGCACAATTTATCACCCCTGTCCGGACTCTTAACTATTAAACTATGGTCCCTCAACAGAGGTTGTTGAGACCATCCTAAACACTAGGACTCCCTCCACGAGAAAACTGTACACCTTAAAGTGGAGAGTATTCACTTTATAGTGCAGAGAACACCATTTGTTAACACCCAGTTAACTGCCCAGTGGATTCAGTGCTGGAGTTCCGTCAGGATCATTTTTCTGCCGGTCTATCCCCCTCCATGCTTAGGGTTTAAAATGGGCCTTTGGGGAGACGCCATTTGGTAACTAATTTCCTTTGTAGCATTTTGAGGTTAAGACCTGCTGTTCATGCAAGAGTTCCGGCCTGGGATTTGGTTCTAGAAGGTTCTTATCCCTGGCACCCTTCGAGCTCATGGACTCTGTCTCGGAAATTCTTAAGATTGCTTTTCTGCTTGCTATTACTTCTTACTACTTACTACTTCTTACTTTATTAGGTTGGGAGATGCAAGAAGTGTGTGATGTGGAAGGCTGGGCCTCTTCGCACACATTTGACAGATTTTATAGCCTGCAGTTGGACTCTACACCAGGGGCTCAAGTGCTTTTGTCCTGTTTCGACTGTAACCATGGTTCCCTGAGAAGGAACTGCATCACCTTGCCATAGTTTCTGCATGCCTGTGAACAGCTTGCTTCAGCCAGTCAGAAGCTGACAATGCTTTGTTCCAGTTATCTTGAACATAGCTTTACTGAAGCTATACATATAGCTTGAACATATAGCTATCTGTGAAGTTCATGAGACTATAGAGTGTCACAGTTTTGATTTTGTTTCATCTTTGCAATCCTAGTTCCCTACTTTTTCCAATTTGTACTAGTTCTAAACCATCACTACACCAGTCATTTCAGTAATACTTGTGATGAGCAAACATCACACATTTGACATGAGGATATTTACTCATCATTAAAGTATAGAATGGTATAGATTTTTTTGGAACTAACAAATTCATTCATTAAGACATTCTGAGAGGAGTGACATGTCAGGCACTCACACTCTAATGAGGGCCGCTTCTTTCACATCTTTGCAAACTTCAAAGCTGCCTTCTTCCTTCTTGAAATCAAACTGACATGAAGCACAGCGCTGATGCCATAGACATAATTAATACAAGAGCAACAACAGTCCTGCTGCTCAGAAATATGAAGCAGATACTTCAAGTTTGTGGTTTTCGAGGGCCCTCTGATCACAGTGTGGTCATGATAAGTGTTTTGACATGTTGAGTGTTTTGACTTTTTACTCCTAAGGCAATGGTGGACCCAGTAAATGCTTAGAACTTACTTCTTTGTGTTCATGTGCAATAAAATCTGAAACCTGAACAACAGAAGGAAGAAGAGGTCATGTTTACTATCCATGAACATTCTGATCTCCGAACCAGTGAAATGTGACAGAAACAATCTCTTCCTGTAAATGGAAAAAGTGCTATTTTTTCCCCATTTCACTCATCGGGGCATTGTTGCAACCAGTCACAACATGTTTAAAACCGCTTTCTTTGTCAAAACATGAAATAGTTCAGTCATGAAACTCTAGATGGTGCAGGCTGATGGGTCCTTTACCTGCAATCTGCTAGCTAACACATAATTTACTACATGGCATAAGCTGATTGACCTTTGCATATTTTTCAGCTAGTGAGCCTTTTTGCTTATTTAAATAGTCTGGTCCAGTGTTTGCGGGTAGTTCTGCAGTGTCTGTGGCATTAAAACAAATGTATTATTTTCAAGTGCCTGCCTACTGTATACACCAAGGGTGTCCAAACTTGGGCCTAGAGGGCCACTGTCCTGCAGAGTTTAGAACCAACTTGCCTCAACGCACCTTCCTGGAAATTTCTAGTATGCCTACTAGTAAGACCTCGATTAGCTGAGGGGTGATTGGGTAATTGGTGCTGGAGCTGAACTCTGCAGGACAGTGGCCCACCAGGAGCAGGATTGGCCACCCCTAGGAAACTATACATAACTTGCTCAGTAAGATTTTCTTTTAAACTCTTGCTGTGCCATTACAGTAGTTGAACTGACAGACAAAACTGAAGACGACACGTACACATACTTTACCTTTTCACGTACTTGCATAGAGTATCCTTTGAGCCTAAACGTATAGCTAACTGATGTAAACACAGACATTTTGTGTAATATAGAAATGAAACTAAAAATTATTGTATATTTGCACTTAAACATTTGCAAGTCACTTACATCCTAAGTTTGATTAGCAGTCAATGTGCAAGGTAACACAATTCTGTTGTTACATTTGTAATTGTTCTGTGAATTTATATATTTAAAGCTACAGAAATGTTTGATATGATACCAAAACAATCAATCTCCAGATGTGCCAATGTCACTAATATATACATCTTCTTTCAGATGTATTATGAACAGCTGTGTTACACAGATCATCTTTACTTGGTTCAGTCTGCAGTCTGGAGACTTTTAGTGTGCTTGTTAAATTACTCTTAAATTACCTTAAATTAGTTTTAGGAGTAAATGTTACATTTACCAGAATTGTTTTTATGTTGTGCTTGTAATTAATTTATAGAAAATGTTTCTTTCCAATTTTGTTTTTAATAACAATGAATGTCTCCAATATATTACTGTCATTACCATTATGTCTCCCATTTTCTACCAAGTTTCTGTTTGGTTAGAAGGAAAGGAAAGGAAATGAAATGAAATGAAAGGAAAGGAAAGGAAAGGAAAGGAAAGGAAAGGAAAGGAAAGGAAAGGAAAGGAAAGGAAAGGAAAGACATTCATCAGCTCATCAGAATATTAATTTAAACATCATAAATGTTAAATAGGTAATTCTAAGATTTTAATCCCAGTTCATGACCTGGTCAGTATTTGAGAAACTACCAATTTCTTTCTCTTTCTTTCTTTCTTTCTTTCTTTCTTTCTTTCATTTTAAATAACTGTTTAGCAATTAAAATGTGTATCTAACTTCTTTACAAAACCAGAAGGAAAAAAAATAAAATACTATCACTTCAGAAATACAAACACAAACACACACACACACACACCAAAAAAAAAAAAATAGATGAACTGAATAAGTTCAATTTTTCGAGATTTCAAGCAGTCAAACTTGTCTCTAATTGAATAACTATACCAGTATCTTTACAACACTTTACAACAAGTTTAGATATCTTTGTTTGGGACACAACCCTTTTGTTTCTATCATAAAGTCAGGCCATGTGCTCATTTTCTAAAAGTATGTCCTTTGACATCTATTGATCTGTTGAGTTGTGACTGAACTGATTAAACCAGAAGGCTGTGAGTCCCGTCAAGTCTGCAGGCATTGTCTGTTCTTTGAATGCATCTGTTTAAAGATGCATTGGTCAGATGACGCATTGCTGATAAAGCCAGAGTTCCATGATGCATCCTTCAGAGAAGAGCTGCCGCACACATAAAATCTGAACAAAAGATTCTGTCAGAGCTCTGCAGCACTGGCCTGCCACGGTGCCCGACTGTCCGGTCAAAGGCAATCCTGGAATATGTGTCAGATCCCTTTTCTAACAAGCAGCTAAAAGTTTTTTTTTTATTTGTATAGCTTTTAAAAAGAAGCACACAAACACTCTCAGGAACTATTTAAAGTTTAATATTTGGACAACTGTAAAGACGCTGTCTGTACTGATCAGTGAGGATCAGCTTGAACAGGACAGACAAGGCTCTCATTCACACTCTCCACTGATTTGTAATGAAGAGTTGAACTTCCCCTTGACCCACAACCCAGAGAGAGCGGGATATAAAGGTCAAAGACCATTAGAAACTGAACAACATTTTGGGTCACTGCTTCAGTAACATGGTAAAAATACTTTGCTCATCAGTCACTTCCACAGAGTCTTTGACCTATAGCAATGCCTTTTAATTATAATCATCAATGAAAATATATAGAGATATTAGAGATACTGTTTCTAAGAAACAGAAACAGAAATAATTTCATAGACAAGAAGCTCGAGTGATTTATGAGATAAAACACAACTGTCATTTTTTTTTTCTTTTTTTTTTAATTGGCTATTTACTTTTTTATTAAATTTTCTAAATCTCAGTCATACAACTCTGATTGAGTGGGACTGTGGAGATTTTTATTTATGAATCAGGTGTGAACATAATGATTGTTGGTTTTAAAACAAATGGTTTACTGTATTTTCATTGAGATACTCTGGCTGCATTCAGACTGCAAGTCTTAATGCACAGATCCGATCTTTTGACCATATCCGATTTTTTGGCCAGTGTGTTTACATTCACTTTAGACGCGACTGGTAGGCCTATCCGGTATCAGGTTTTGTTTTAACCCTTTAAGACCTGAAGGCATTTTTTTAGAGTTGTTTTTTTCTGAGTGACATACACAAAAGTAAAGACTCATAGCTCCAAAACTATAGCAAGGTGAGTCAAAAGGTAGATAACATTTGATAGAACACTTTTTAATTTTTTAGAAAATATAAATGACATTACATTCTCTTGCTGAGAAACTGCTGATAAAAAACAAAATATGTATAATTTTTATTATAATGTATAATTTTACACATCTTTCTTATTTGACATGCAATAATTCAGGAAGGAAAATTCTTTTTTGATGGAGCTCTCCTATATGTGAGCTGCATCTGTATCAAATTTTGTGGTGATAGCATAAAGTAATCAAAAGTTACAGCATTTGGAACCAAGGTAGTCTTTTTGTTTAGCCCTTGACGCCCCATAATGGGCATTTTTTTAATTGTTCCTCCATTAGGAATAGCTCGTGATCGACGCAAAGGGATTACGTTGATTTTGGACTCATTTTCTACGGTATGTTCATGTTTAATGAAGTTAAGAGTAAAAATGCCACTTGAAATCTACATATTTGTTTTTAGTTAAATAAATTATGAAAACCTTTTTTCTATTTATCAGAGTTTATCAGAGTTAACCAAATTGGCTACATGCATTGTAAAGTTCAGACTCTAAGCTTTCAAATGACACCTATTTTGTGTTGATCAAGGCATTAGTTTTGAAAAATATGATTATTCATTTTTTCATTGCTTGGTGGCGCCGGTGGGCAGTACACTCGGGTTTATAGGAACTACTCAGCACTCGTTAAGAGCTGTTCAAAATGGTTAGATCTATTAAAAAGCTGAGTTTAAGCTTTAAAATGATACCTATTTTGTGTTAGGCCATATTGGAAAATAAGCATGGACGGTTCCAGAAACATTGGATAACACATTGCATCCCGGAAAGACGAGAGACATGTTTTTAGCTAAATATGTTACATCACTCTGTGAGTAAAGGTGATGATACATGGGGCAACATTTTGAGCAATGTTGCTGGGCAATGTTGCCGTCAACGGGCAATCTGGTGAGACACAGGGCAATTAATTAGGGCAATGGACAGTTGGCAGCAACTAATCAGAGAGGAACAAATCTATTGCCAACCCAATAAATACTTTATTTTTAAACACTTGTTATGCACTTTTCAAATATTTACTTCATTTTTATTAAAGATAAATGCCTTTCCAGTCTGATTTGTGATGGTAAAAGGGAGAAGAGCAAGTTAGGCAAAAGGCGTATTCGAACCCAGGTCGATTGCGTCAAAAACTACTTTCTTGTGCCATACTCTCTATAGCCTACGCCACTGCAGACATTACATAGAACATGTCTTTTTAGCATTTAACTAAAAATATTTGATGGCTAAATTACAGCATCTGTACATTAAATTGGACATCTGTTGGTATTTTAAGCATTAAATGAGGTAAATTCCCTGTTTTGGGTTCACACATGACAACTTACCAGCGTAAAAAGATATGTTCACGCTCCTTTTCTTTGCTACACTGGCGCTAAGAGGCTGCCATCTTGTTTGAATTTTTTCTGAAATCTCCAAGCTGGTCACGTGATTGGCTGCTAGCATTCTGATCTCAAAACATTGCCCACGACCGATCTAAAGTATCCAGATAGAAATTTGTTGCTTATTCTCAATGGGAAAGTGCCCAAGCAACATTGCTCGGCAACATTGCTCAAAAAGTTGCCCCGTGTATCATCACCTTAATATCTCGTGATCGACGCAATGGATTATGTTGTTTTTGGGCTCATTTTAATTGTAAGAATTTGCTGTAACTGGTGATGTGCCATGATCTATGATCTTTGCATTTTTTTTAAAGTTATGAGCAAAAACAAATTTTTGTTTTCAGTCAGCGCCTGTGCGCTGTTTTTGTTGTTAACTTTGTCCAGACTCATTAGAGGGTGAAAACAATGCATCACGAGCATGTTGGAGGCATGATCTGAACGTGTAAAGTCTCTGATTTTGTATGCAAAAAGAATGATTGTGCTACCTACTTATTGGCTCTTAAAGAGAGACACGCAAATGGGAGCGAGGGCGCTCCCATCGGTTTTTATAGGGTTAAAGTGAACATGAAATGGCATTCACAACCCATTTTTCTTGGGATGTATTCTATTTCTGGGAAACACATACTGATAAGATGTATACCCTGAATATACTTTAAATCACTTTAGCTAAAAACATCTGTCCCAACCATAAATGTAAATAGCGATAGATGTGTGCAAATTGTGCAAATTGCACACATCTATTGTATAGAGTATCCAATGAGTAGCCAATGGCTCCTTAATGATTTTTTTTTTTTTTTTGTCAGGAGCCCTGCTCAAGATGCTCACCAGCAATGTTTTTTTTTTCTAAGGTATGTCTATAAAAACTACTTAAATGTCCTAATTGAGCTAAGGCCTAATCCTGGCTTAGTCTAAAACCGAGTTCAGACTGCACGATTTTAGCCCCGATTTTGGCTCGCCGACAGGTTTTGAGAAATCGCCGACAAATGCCCGAAATCACAGGCAAATCAGTGCTCGTTCACGCGAGTGTGAATGAGCAATCACGCAGTGTGAATGAGCAAAGACGCGATCTGAGAGAATCGCCAACGAGTCGCCGATGCCCGTGAGATATTTGGCATGCTAAATATCTGGTCCTGTCGGCGATTCAAAATCCTGCTGTGTGAAAAGTGTTCTGACTGAAAACTACATCGGCGATGACCGACAGCCAATGAGAGAGCAAGATACAGAGCAGCAGGGAGTTCAAGGAGTTATAGACCATATACATAGTTCCTCGCGTCTCCCCAACCATTTCCTCCTCCATATTCTTCTTTTCTTTTTCTTGTTTTCACTGCAAATCAGCGCACAGGCAATTCGTATTGCAAGCTTCTTGCGGGCTACCATTTTTAATAATAACCCCAGTCTCATGTGAGAACTCCGGTCTTGCACGTGTGGTATCGCGTTGTTTCCTTGTCACATCTCGCGTGTGTTTGGTTGTGAAACATAGTTTGTGTGCCAGACAGAGTTGTCAGCGATTCTTCCTATTGTAAAGTCATGCAGTGTGAAACCTTCTGTCGCCGATCCATCGTGCAGTGTGAACACAGCAGCGACTGAATGCTGGCCAAGATAGTCATGCAGTGTGAAAAGAACAGTGACCCGACTACTCTGAAAATCATGCAGTCTGAACTCGGCTTAAGCCCTGGCTGTGAAACCGGGCCTAATTGTCCCTATCAGTAAAGCCTTTCCCTACACCTGTGTTAACATTTTATTCCCTCTATTAAATACACGTTAGGCACTTTATTTCCACTTTTCAAATATTTTCTGAATTTTTATTTAAAATAATATCCTGAAAAGGAGCTAAAAAGGAGAAAAATTAGATTGGAAAAAGGCAGACTCAAACTCAAGTCAGTCGCGTCAAAAGCTAACTCCACCTACATTCTCTGTGCCACTGATACTGTTATCAGTGGGATTTCTTTTGTAATTTTGTCTGTGTCAGTCAGACAATGGTGGGCGGATATTAGTGAAAGTAGCATCTGCCAATAAGATAGGCTATTTGTACTTGCACTCTAAAAAATGCTGGGTTGTTTCAACCCATGTTTGCATAAAATATGGACAAACCCAACCATTGGTTTCAAATTTTATATTAATTTTTAAACCCAACGTTTAGGATAAATGTATGAGTAAATGTATTAAGTAAGAAAAAAATAAATAAAATACAGGAGTTGATTGAATCCACGGTGTACTGACTGGATCTGAAAAGATGCCATGCTGTATACCAGATAAAAGCCAGATCTAAATGTGAGTTTACAGTAGACTGTGAAAAACTCCTGCCATCATCCACTTTTAATGAAGCAAGTAACGGTTCACCCAAGACTTAACGACAGTTAGTTAAAGGGGTTCTATTATGCTCATTTACAGGTTCATAATTTTGTTTATGGGGCCTACTAGAATACATTTACATCTTAAAAAAAACTATTTATTTATTATTAATATAATAATTATTATTATTGTTCTTATAATTTACAATGTAAATTCTAGGAATATTGTGACGTGTTCATTCCCTGAAGAAAACACAAGACTACAATCAACGTGTTTCAGGGAGTTCACAAATAGTGTTTACTGATATAGATAATAACTCCCTTTGGAGTGACTTTGTGCTTTGTAACTTTGCAAACCTTTTTTCATGCTCAAACAGCAACATTACACACTAGAGAAAGTTGAAAATAGAAAAAAAAAAAAGAAGCATAATTGGACCCCTTTAACATTTACCATAGCCTGCACGGCAAAGCTGACATTAGCAAAAAAAAAAAAAAAGTTGTTTTTAGTTATAGTTTATCACATTTTGATGAAAGCTTTACTGTCACTTCCTATATGCAGAGTAGACAGCCTTCATACGGCACCATCTCGTCCGCCAGCCCTGGATGAAAGATTTTGTAAAAACATTTTGTTTCTCTTTGGAATAACATGATCTAATGAATTGTGTGCATAGCACATACTCATTTACAGTCACAAATGTAATGCCCCTTACCATAACTGGCGAGGATGTTCTGAGGTGCTGTAAACGCAAACTATGGCATCAGTTTTGCCGTATCAGTTTTCAGCCCAAGCCCAATAATGACAGTCGAGAATAACAAGCTGCTCAACCTGAGCCACCTTCGCAAACACAACTTGTTCAGGTAGTTTCACAGTGGTAATTCTTTATTTTATGGCCCTGTCCCAAATGGCACCCAAACACTCGCAATCTTCCTACGAGTCCACACTTTTGTGATGTAACATCCCTTTGACTGTCGAGTAGAAGCCTGCTGCAGTGCAGGCTTGTCAAAAGTGCGTATCAAGGGCACATATTGACCGCAAATGGGGCGCTCGCGAGCACCCTTCTGAAACCTAAAATGACAAATGGGACACCCTGCAGTCTCGTGCACTTTATGAGCGTGCACACGTGGAAGCCATTGTTAGTCCACAAGACCGTAAGTGCATATGTGTGCCATTTGGTACGGGGCCTATACCTCTCATACATTTCATATGTGAAGTTCTGACCTACATTGAACTGCATGGTTCAGAAGTAGTTGTTTGGAAAAATTGTGAGAACACAAAAGGTTGTGGTTTTACTGCTGATAAGTAGTGTTACAAATAAATTTTAACCACTGTTTCCTAAGTTCGGAGTTTAGGGTGGAAAAAACAGCATCTCTTGGACATGGCGACAACACACTACTAACTAACTCAACCAGGCCCACCCTTTATTTTGCGTTTGCCTTGGGCAGGATTTATTTAAATGAGGAATCCCTGAAGAAAACACAAGACTAAAATCAAGGTGTTTCAGGGAGTTCAGAAACAGTATTTACTGTTATAGAGAATAAAGGCCCCGGTATACTTCAAACAAAATCGAAGAACGAATTGATGTGACGTCATTTCGAACAAAATCAGGCCAAAACGAAGTTTGTTTTGTGTTCTTTTTGGAAGTTCGAAACGGCTTGCCAAAGCGAACTTTCAGGAAAAGTTTGCTCCAGCTGCAAAACACTTTCGTACTACCATTGGTCAGTGACGATAACGTAATAGGAGATGTGCGCTGAGGCTCTGCCTTCACTCGCGTGGGACAAGTCTTTGACTCATTTCGTGTGTTTGAGTTCGTCGAGGTAAGAGCTCCGTGGGTGAAAACATGAACACGCTGGATAGCCGCTTTATAGTACAAAATGAAGTTGTGCTTGTAAAAAAAAATGAGGCACTAACGCTGTTTTTCATGTTTGATACTGTAAAGCTAATTTTAAGCAATCTATTGAATAAAGTGCTATATGAAGACATGACGTGACTAGAGTGCTAATTTGCAGAGCTCGTGCTAACATACCCATTTTGTTACGATCAGGCGCTTTTCTTATGCTTTCTATAATAAATGCTTGCTGTTTTCTCATTTTTGTTGTGTTTATTTTGTTACTGAAAATAAAGTGCATGGCACATATTTACATATTCATCTAACTGTCGCTCTCAGCAGTGTGGGCGGCGTCAGATGTTCGTTTACAGTATATCGCTGGTCACGCATTTCGAACTTCGTTTTACCCCTAAACGAAGAACGAAAAAGAACTTTGTTTGAAGTATACCGGGGCCTTAACTCCCTTTGGAGTGACTTTGTGCTTTGTCACTTTGCAGACCTTTTTTCATATTCAAACAGCAACATTACACACTAGAGAAAGGTGTAAATGTAAAAAAAAAAAAGAAGGAAAAAAAAGCATAATAGGACCCCTTTAACATTTACCAATAACCTGCATAGCATAGCTGACATTAGCGAAAAAGGAAAGATGTTTTTAGTTACAGTTTTTATAAGTTACAACATTTTGATGAAAGCTGTACAGTCGCTTCCTATATGCAGAGTACACAGCCTGCATACGGCACCAACTAAAAAAAGGGGCGCCATCTCGCCGCCTGCCCTGGATGAAAGATTGTGTAAAAAAAGTTTTTCTTTGGAATAACATGATCTAATGAATTAATGCACAGCACATTAAGACCATGAAAGTGTATTAAGAAAGCAAATTTTGATTTCATGTTGATGTTAACCCATTCTGCGTGGCGATCTTTAAAGGGGTCATGACATGGATTTATAAAAAAAAAAATATATATATAAAGGAAAATATGTATATGTTAATAAGGTTTTCCACAAAAAAAAAACTGATATATATGCAGAAAAACGATTAATTTAAACCTTCATTCTGACCCTCTGTCTGAAATGATTTGTTTTTAAGGGGCGGCTCCTTAAAGGCCACTGTAATGTTTGGCTAATGTCAGTATCACAGTATCAATGCCTACTCGTTATTGCATGCAAGTAAGTGTTTTTAAAATATTATCCATATAAAATTGTCATTTACAGACAAAGCATTATGAAATAATGTATTTACGGTTTATAATGCAACTGCTGTAAGATCCAGTATAGTTGGCTGCTTCATCTTTCAAAAAGTTTTTTTGCGAACCCTCCATTACACTGTGTTTCATTTACAAAACAAAATGTTCCCAACAAACATAATCCTCCGATGTAATTTGGGACGCCATTAAAATAAATCATGCGCTTGTTTCCGATGCTGGGCGATGGGATCCTTATAAAGTCTGTACAGAGACACAAACGAGCTGTTTAAACTGGATGCGTCAAAGTGAGCATTCTTTCACTCTTCCATTTGTCCTGTTTTATGTGCGTGGAGTATGTTAGAAGCTGAACATACATCTGTATGCTGCATCCAGTTTAGACAGCGTCAGTGATTATTATATGTTCTATTCGCTTTTGACGCGGCACTCACATCCAGTATGGGCAAGTGTCAGCCGTTAAGTGACTGGATGCCAGTGGGCCTATGGTGTGATGATGTATAACTATTCGTCGACGTCTTGCTCTGGAAGCAGGAGGCATATGCAAATCCGTGTGATGTCACAGATCCCGCAATATCAAATTAAGCCATTTTCAGAGCTTGATTAAATAAATGCTTTGTTTATAACGAGGAGGACATTTTAAGCTCTGAAATTTTCACGATGTTTTAATGGTACAAATGCCTCTTAAATATCAAAAGATCAAGGCAAATCTGATTTCTCATGTCATGACCCCTTTAAATTAATTCAGTACAGCTCTCAGAATAGGACGCCCGATAAACACTTGAGGAGTCAAAGTTGAAACCCGCTGAGGTTGCCTAGTGCACTTATGTTTTGCAACAGTAAGCTAACCTTATTTTAATGAGCACTTTCTATGAGCTCTTGAAATTCCAAAAAGGGTCTCTAAGGAGATGAAGACACTGAGATTAACTGTTTCGGTCTCATGCTAGGAAAGCATTTACAACAAAGCGTCAGAGAAAATTTCAAATGCACACAGACTTTGCACTCACATCCACTCTGATCGCCGCCATGAACTCAGTAATGCTTAACTCCTGCTGTGCTGTATTCTCAGAGCCATACAACCAGCCTGTGGCTTTCAGAGCCGCTTTGTAGAAACAGAATTAAAATTTTATGTAGAACAGAGGATGCAGAAGAAAACCAAATCTACTCAATTCCTTAGGCTGTACCACAGCCTTTAGTTTGAGTTTTCTTCTAACGGATCAGCCAGACATAATATGTCCATTCCAAAACCGCCTGCTGAGTGCTCCATCACCTCCTGAGACGAAAGTAACCGCTAGCATCTAATTCAGACATAACTAATGACATTACTGAAAAACGAAATCCAAGCTCAAAATAAATAAGCAGGAAATAGTCAAATCCTTAAAAGTCAAAATAGTCTCTTCAAGCCTGCTGATTTTTTGAGTCTATGTCTAGTCGGCCATGTCTATGTTGGGGCCATGTTTTTAATGAGGATTTTCCATAGACTATGATTTTTATACTGTACAAACTGTATATTCTACACTATAACCCTACCCTAAACCTTTCCACACTTTCNCAACTTTCCAAAAAAAAAAAAAAAAAAAAAAGTTTTACCTGATCTCTGGTCAAACATCCTGAGGACCCATTTCTGCACACCAACAGCTACAGACTGAAACACAGTAGGCCTGCACAGTTCTGAGAAGAATTCACTTCAGAATGATGTACCAACCAGTTAAGACTGATTATCTATATTGTATAAAACTAATATATTTAATGACAAAACTATATTTATATTATATATATTTATATTTATATTCTCAGATAATGCCTGCTGAAAAATACAGCATAAGCCAGCATGGATTCCATGCTGGTCCAGGCTGGTTTTTGCTGGTATAGTGCTGGTCTCGCTGGTGGACATTCATGCTGCTCAAGCAAAACGAAAGCAGGTTCACCAGCATGGTCTTGCAGGGTTGAGTGTGAGTAGGTCAGCTGTCTGTATGCAAGCAGTGTTTTGGGGACAAGCATTGTTTTTGCTGGCATATTTCTATATTTAACACATTAATGAAATAAAAACAATATAAGATTAAAACATATGATTTATTTAATTATATGATTATAACTTCCTTCATTTCTTTTGCTCCCTCTGCTTAAAGTAGAACTGAAAATTGTAAAATTGTTTTTGTTATGATTACATTATTAATCAGTGTCACTGGTAAACTGGTAAAACATTTTAAAGCTTCAAAGGAATAGTCTCCTGTTTCCAAAGATCTCTACAAAAATAAATTAAAATCAGAAGAAGAGCTTGTGTACATTGCAAAACAAAAACATTGAGAGATATGAAAACCAAGAAAAATGCATAATAAAAGCATATATCATAAGCATTAACAGTAACAATAACAGAGGTTATGAGAAGAGTTCTTGCTATGGGACAGTTAAAAACAACTTGATAATGAAATTTCAAAACTGAAAGTTGCTGTTTTTAAAGACTTTCATACTCATTTGGGAATTCATGTGTGTCAAAATCCAGCTGTCAGTCACTGATTCCAAAAAATGCACATAGTAAAGGGTATGTCATTGCAGTCAGAAGCATGAAATATTGTTAACAATAGTGATAGCATGCACTTTCAACAATTGCTGAAAGAGAATTAATTCAATCAAAGTCAATAGCCAAGTTCCCGACTAAAGGAAACACTAATCACCATAGTGGTGACTTCAAACAGACTTCAGCTATATTGTACATGTACAAACAGGTTTGCCAAACCAGTTTGTAATAAGTGAATATTGAAATGCTGTTTTCAGAGTTGTTAAATCATCCTCTGGTGAGATACTGATTTTACAGAATCTGACGTAGAAGCGTGAATCCAGAGTGTGTGATTGGCTGCTGGGGCATGATTCTACATCATCCGGTTCTGAGCGCTTCTCTGTATTTATTGATGAGAATGAACTTTTTTAACCCAATCACTGTGCTGTATTACGCATAAGGTCGCATTACAGCATAGAATTCAAACAACATGTAACAACGTGGAGCAAACATGAGAGCGGTTTCTGTGCGGAACGCCACAATAAATTTAACAACGCTCGCAACATGAATCAAAGATCATATACAGACTGGAGTAAGCATGTTCAAGTTTTTATGGACATATTTCACATACTCTAGTGCTCTAAACAGCACTGTGTGTTTCATGACACTTTAATATTGAGTAGGCATGTAACCAGCAACATGAATTTTTCCTTTATTAAATAATTTATTAAAATTAACTCTGAAAATTGTCTTGGTCTTTCTTTAATTACGATCACACACTGAGAAACGCAGTATGTAACACGTGCAAGTTTTGTAGTGGTCTTGCTGGGATCATATTAGCACCCAAAAGACAACATATGCTGGTCCACCAGCACACCAGCATCCCAAGCTGGTCCCAGCATGCAAAACATACCTTATGCTGGTCCACCAGCACACCAGCAACCAGTATCCCACACTGGGCACCAGCAAACCAGCAACCAGGATCCCATGCTGCATGGGGAACAGCAAACCAGCAACAAGCATCCCATGCTGCATGGGGACCAGCAAACCAGCAACAAGCATCCCATGCTGCATGGGGACCAGCAAACCAGCAACCAGCAACCAGCATCCCAGCCTGAGATCCAACAAATCAGCAACCAGCATCCTATGCTGGTCCCAGCGTGCAAAAACATACCTTATGCTGGTGACCAGCAATGCTGGATTTTACACACAAAATTGGGTCATCTTCTGAGATTATTAAAAAAAGTAACATTCAGAAGGTTGTTGCAATCTTCTAATATCCAATAATATGCAATCTTATATTTTTGTTGTTTTAACTAAATATTTTCTGTTACTAACCATATTTTAAAAATTTATGTATTCGGCAAGATTTATAATAAGGCTATGAGAAAGATGTTGTGACAAGCAGGGCGGGGCGAGAGCCGTGAGAGAACGGTGCGAGGCCGGTGGAGTGATCGGAGCATCACCTGTGCACTGCACCGGTCTCGTATCTCTCACGGAGGAGCTCCAGAGAGAGGACCATGCCTTGATTTTATGTTATGTTTTATTATGTGTGTGTGGCAGTCGTCCGTGAGGGACTGTCGCCATTTTGATCTGCAATGGGGGTATGTGACAAGCTGGGCGGGGCGAGAGCCGTGAGAGAACTGCGCAAGGCCGATGGCGTGATTGCTAAGGAGCATCACCTGTGCACTGCACTGGTATAATTTCTGCAGTAGATGGACCCATGGTATTTCCCATATATCTGATCAGTAATACTTTTGGATTCATCTGAAATTCTGTTGTGTATACCGGTTCATATAAACTTCTTTTCATGCAGTGTAAGTTGTATATAATACATGCTTATATTGTTTGTTCTGTACATATATGTTCATTCTAAAGCCTGTCCACGTTTTATTATATATATAAATATAAAACATAGACCTCTATGTAATTTAATAAGAAAAACATATATATTTAGTTAGTGCTGGTCCTCAAATCTGTTTGGCTCAAAGCATTGTGATATTCTACTAACATTTTTGTCGGATCTGTCTTGGCAGCATTTTTCTCAGCGAGCGTCAATGGCAGAGGAGCAAACAGATACAGATAGAGATATTGGCTTCACTGCACACCCCTATATCAAAAATTACAGTTCTGTATGAAGAGCAACCCTCATTGACCCGCTAAAATGGAGAGTGCAGCAAAAAAAATAAAAAATCTAAACCACATCACTTACTGCTCATATGGCATTTTCTTCTGATATGTTTTGATAAAAGTTCTTCTTATTGTCAGGGTACTTGGTGCAGCATGACAGATCCACTCTGATATGGTGATCACCGGTCACCATGCATGAGGACTCCTCAAAATAACAGATTCACCCAAGTAGAAGAGCAGGGACGAAGAACAATCAACATAAAATAAATAATCGGAAAGCAACATGCAATTTTATGCGTACTGTATAACATTTACTGATGGCGGTAAAGTTCTGTAGTGCAGCTTTAAGGGAAATAATATGCTGCAGGAATGAGTCCTAAAACCAGAGCTCGCAGTTTTGCACTTCCAAAGTTTTTTTAATGGGTTTTTACTAGTTAAATGCTTGAAATGAAGTCTGTGGTGAATACAAGCTCATAATATTTCCATGTCAAGTCACCTTTATTCATATAGTGCTTTATTCAATAGAGATTCATGTTTTATTCTATTACATAAAATACATCAGTAGTACCTCACTTGTGAAAAAGCAGTTGATAAAAACTGGCTAAATGGGACTCATTTTCCCTGATAAAATGAGTCCCATTTAGTATATTATTTTCCTCCGGTGATAATATTTCGGCAATCAGTGTGTTTTCTATTAGATGTTTAGAACTAACTTGTAACCCATTGTTTGCAGTGTTTTACCCGACGGAAAGAGTGACGGAATCCTTAAGACAGACAACAAAAGAGAGCTGGATGTGATGGATATTTACCTGCAACCCATTGTATAAAAACAACTTGCAAATGTATCCATATCAGTATCAAAAATGAGTATCAAAATATGGAAGACTTTTTGATGGGGATCTGTGCCCTAGTGCTGATGAGAGGCTAGAAATGCCTCCGGTTAAAAGAGTTGAAATCTTAAATATCTCTAAGTGACATTGTGTTGTTACATGTTTTGAACATCTGGAAGGAAAAATGGAAGGTCAAATCTCAGTCCTTCACACACCTGCACCATCATCGAGTACAGGATGTCAATGATTGAGGTAATTACTCTGTCAGATGAGTTGTCCCCAGGGTGCTTCTGCTGTGAATCATTTGTGGTAAATTTAACACAATCTCCTTCTGATTTACACCTCTGGCATCCAGGAAAGCTATTTTGATAGCTGATAACCAAAAGCTAATTAGCTGCTGGGTTGCAGAAGGACCTTCGTTGTCTGATTTCCTTCAATGAGCCGTGCGATTAGCCTTCCACCTCAGAGCGGAAAGCTGAACTATGGACCAT
Organism: Anabarilius grahami; assembly: GCA_003731715.1. NCBI lineage: Eukaryota > Metazoa > Chordata > Actinopteri > Cypriniformes > Xenocyprididae > Anabarilius > Anabarilius grahami. Next base: position 898,638 of record RJVU01078462.1, read on the forward strand.
TGAGTCCCATATTCAAAAGATCAAATTATTTGCATTTGCATACATTTTAGTGAAGGGCACTCAGGGCTCACCAATTAAATGTCCCTAAACATACTTCCTGTCAACCCAGTTCAATTAGTCCCTCCATAAAGACAAATGAAGTTGCCAGCTTTCCACTCATTTATACACAGTTACTAATTTAAACGTTCATCACAGTTTTCTTTATTATTTTAATGAGCATCTACAACACACCACAATAGAAGCTTTATAATACAATTACAATTTTTAGCCAAACATTTCAAATACTGTGAACCCATTCAAACATACTAGTATCTAATAATAAAATATGTATGAGTTTTGTTCTGCTTAAACTTCTTCCATTTTGAAGAACTTTAATCAAACTGCCTGGTTTCATTATTGATGTGATGCTCAAAACAGTTTTGTTGAAACAAACCACGCTTTAAGCTTGCCAAGCTCACACCTTTAAGGGCAAACAGAATAAAAAACACTGTTTGATTTGAGACAGCAATACATCTTACTGACCCATTCAAGTGGTTATATGAACTAGTGACATGTTTAATTTCATAACCTTATCATTTGAGACAGCAATAATATCATGTTCTGTAGGTCAGTGGATAAATACATAATTAGCTGATGAAGTTTAACCTGATATAGTGGCAACAGTACGCACAATGTTCTCCTGATTGGGTTTTATAAAGAAAAAAAAAGTTTTGCGTATGCACACTTCTAGGATGAAATCTACATAAAGTTTTATACATGAGGCCCCTGGTTTTAATTTCTGTGAAATAAAATAGACACATGAAACTGGGGAGAGAGGATGCCTTCAAATTATAAATAATACATAGATATGGTCTCTAATGGCTCTGTCAAAAATGATAATGCTAGATAAATTTGAGTTCAGTAATATTAATGTCACAAGTGTGTGAACTAAAAATGAAGCAGAATGAAGTCACAACACGAATATTTAATAATAACAGTCCACAGATAAATAACACAAAAGGCAGCAGCAAACACTCCAAATGCAAAAGTGACTGGACACTGAACTGAGGAAATGCAGGAACTTAAAGAGTTTGTTCACCCTAAAATGAAAATTCTGTCATTAATTACTCACCCTCATGTCGTTCCACATGTGTAAGACCTTTGTTCATCTTCGGAACACAAATTAAGATATTTTTAATAAAATCCGATGGCTCAGTGAAGCCTGCATTGACAGCAAGTTAATTTAGACGTTCAAACGCCCAGAAAGGTAATAAAGATATATTTAAAACAGTTCATGTGACTACAGTGGTTCAATCTTAATGTTATGAAGCCAATTCATAACAATTCGATTTCAAAACACTGCTTCATGAAGCTTTGAAGTTTTACAAATCTTTTGTTTCAAATCAGTGGTTCTGAGCATGCATCAAACGATCTCAAACTGCCAAAGTCACGTGATTTCAGTAAACAAGGCTTCGTTACGTCATACTGTAAGTGTTTCGAAATTTCAATAGGTCGCATAACTTTGCAGCGCTCTGAACCACTGATTCAAAACAAAAGATTCGTACAGCTTCGAAGCTTCATGAAGCAGTGTTTTGAAATCGCCCTTCACTAGACATTGTTGAATAAAGTCTTTATTTAGTTTTTTTTGGCACACAAAAAGTATTCTTGTCACTTCATGACATTAAGGTTGAACCACTGTAGTCACATGAACTGTTTTAAATATGTTTTTAGTACTTTTCTGGGCGTTTGAAAGTCTAAATTAACTTGCTGTCAATGCAGGCCTCATGAGGCAACGGATTTTATTAAAAATCTCTTAATTTGTGTTCCAAAGATGAATGAAGGTCTTACAGGTGTGGAAATGAGGCATGACATGAGGGGGAATAATTAAAAACAGAATTTTAATTTTTGGGTGAACTAACCCTTTAAGTATACAACAAATGAGGTAATAATCAAATACAGCTGAACCAAGCGAACTCATAATAATAATCTGTAACTATAGAAACAAAAGAAAAGGCGGGAAAATCAAACAAAGGAACACAGGAACTAATGAAATACAAACTAAAAGTCCATGAAACTAAACTAACAGACTACTGGTGACAATTAAGGCCCTGTCCAAAATGGCACACTTCATGTGCACTTTCGGTCTTGTGGACTTACAATGTTAAGTCCACAAGACCGTAGGGTGTCCCATTCGTCATTTAAGCTTAAAGAAGGGTGCTCGTGAGCTCCCCCTTTGCGGCTGCTATGCGCCCTCGATGTGCACTTCTGCTGAGCCCGCAAGACTGTGAGCTACGCAGAGGACTTTACCCGGCAGTCAAAGCGGCATTACGTTGTGAAAGTGCGGACTCAGAGGAAGACCGTGAGGGTTTAGGGTGCCATTTGGGACAGGGCCTAAGACTATTTTGAGGCTGTTTTCTGGAAATTCCCTCGGTTTCTGGAAATTTACTGTTCTTTGTAACTTGGCTCAGGTATTTTCCTCATACATTTTACCCTTTTCATGCAGTGTTACACAGGAGATTTTTATAGGTCCATGAAAAAAACAGTACATTTGTGTTTCTTGTGTATTCGAAGGGAATCATGAATTGAGTGAGTTTGGGATATGCAAAAAAGAAATTACAATTAACATTTTAAATTACTCAGCAATCAGTTTAGCTCTATCACTTAAGCGGAATCAAATATTATTTTCATGCTAAGCTCATTATCCTCATCTCCTAGAGCAAGCTGCCTGCCTTGAATGTTTTGATTAGCTGAGGGGCATAAATTATCGCACATCCTTAACCACTAGACTATTACAACCTCCAACATTAGCGCCATACCCTATTTATTTATATATTTACTTCCGATTGTTCTCCAAAAATGCAGCATCCTGAATTTATTACAGCTCAATTGTAAAACAATCTAAGTTTAGCTTAGAAAAGAGCTGTGCTGCCTCAGTACATTCATATTTGGTTTGACTTCTTTTGACAATGAAAAGTTTCAGCTGGCATATATCATGATTGTTTTTTATTATTAATGCACTTGAAGAGCATTTGTAACCATTAGTGAGAGGACAAAATATCATCATGTCAAATCATACATTTATTTAAGGAATAGCTCACCTAAACAGCATCCTGTCATACTAAACTTATCCTCATGCCATTCCAAACCAGTGGAAAATGTGGGATGAAAGAAAGCAGGGCCTGTCAAACTCCAAAAAAAAGAGACAAATGCACTAAAATGTTCCATCATAGTATCATAAAAGTAGTCCATACAACTTCAGTGCTGCATTCCAAATCTTCTAATGCCATTTTGATAGCTTATAATTCGTAGTTACTTGCTGAAATCATCTCCTCCACTGCAGCTGTCAAATCTAATTTGCACTTGTCCGATTTCAAATGTGTCACATCATAAATCAAAAGACATTAGTTGTCATTGTCATAACCAGAGCAACACGTCTTGATGCCATATTTAAATATACGTAAACACAAGATTTTCTGTGATTCATGACTTTTGTTTTGGTCTGTTCTTCAGACAATGCTATGGCATGGCTTCAGATCACTTGGATAGCCTCTGCACTCTAAAAAATGCTGGGTTAAAAACAACCCAAGTTGGGTTGAAAATGGACAAACCCAGCAATTGGGTTGTTTTAACCCAGGGGTTGGGTTAAATGTTTGCCCAATGTGCTGGGCAGTTTTATTTAACTCAACTATTGTTAAAAAATGACTATATGGCTGGCTTAAAATGAACCCAAAATATGTTGGAAATTTAAAATCAGACACATAATTACTAGAGGCAACAATAATAATCAAAAGGTGAACATTTATTAATAAGCAATTTAATAAATGTTTATTGTTTAATTATTATTAATTAAACTTATTAATAATTGTTAATTTATTAAACAATTTAATAAATGTAAATTTCCAACATAATTTGGGTTCATTAATTTTAAAAAAGTAATTTATTAATACAGTAATTTTTAAACAATAGTTTAGTTTAATAAAACTACCCAGCAGGTTGGGCAAACATTTAACCCAACCACTGGGTTAAAACAACCCAATTGCTGCGTTTGTCCATTTTCAACCCAACTTGGGTTGTTTTTAACCCAGCATTTTTTAGAGTGTGGTTAAAAAAAAAAAGTAGAGGAAAAGAAGTAAAGTACAAAACAGTATTTTCATTTAGGGGTGAAATGTTCCTTTAAAGGCCCACTGAAGTGCCTTGAAACTTGCAGTGTTATTCAATGTGTTGATGTAATTTCCACTGACGCAGGAAGACAGGGCAGGACATATTGAGCAGCTCGTTTTATATATTTGAAAATAAATAAAACAGACAGTTAGGCTAATGTATGTTTCTGTCAATGGATATGCATTCTGGCTTCCCCTAAACTTTGTTCAATGCGAGTGCTGTATGCTCTCTATGACCAGTCCTTTACGCCGTCATCACCCGGGTGTTGCACAAGTTGCTGTGTTTTAACATTAGAGCAATTTAACATTAGAGCACAATATGTGAAAGAGAACTCACGCACGCACTGTCAGAAGATTTGTGCACTCATCCAATGCGCACACTGAAGCGCACGTACAGCGCGCAAATATTGAGTTCTCTTTCAAGACTTGCGCTTGAACAGACAAATTCACACAAAAATGATGTCAACATGCCTGTCTTGACAAGTAACCCAACTAGCAAACATGGTAGGTTATGTCTTAAGTGAACTTAAACACTAGAGAAAGAACACATGTTCAGCATCAGTGTACTGTATCCGTGCATTAATGTCTTAAAGTGACAGCACCGTAATATTACTGCTGTCTGTATGTGTTTTTAATGTTAATCAAACAACAAAAGACAAGGAAATCAGTCAATTGCTCTTGACTGAACAGCTTTTGTAACTTAATTAATAATGATTAATCTTTATTTAATTTATACAGTGACGATTATATGCAATGTTGTTTTACATTTGATTAGCTATTTTTTATAACAATCTCTTAATCTTCAGAAGAGACGTGAATTGCGCTGCTCTCACGAGAAGTGAATCAAACGGAAGCTCTCCATGTTCCATGTGATTGGCTGTTTTGTTCACGTTTTGGAGTTTAATAAAACTGCACCTGGGTTCTTCAAGCTCGCCTTCAGTTGGACTAACTTACACTGAGGATGTGTAATTTGAAAAGTGTGTAATTTATGTTGGTGCATGGCACCGGTGTTACTCTTCAGTGCCGTTTCTAATGCTGAGTCTGTCTAAACGTTTCTCCTCCTAATCTCCTCCATATCGCTTTAAGATACAACATTCTGTGTAGAATTCAAATTGGTTACATTAATTTCGTTGTCTGCGACTCGCACATATGATCCGCTCAGTGCTATCTTGTCTCTGGACCGAAGCAGACTGTGTGTACGCTGCGGCGGTTCTCATGACTCTAACGCAAACCAGACTTCATTTACCCAAATGGAACACATATTTACTCCGTCTGAATTGTTCTCTATCCCCTATATAGAACACTATGTGCCATTTATCATATAGAAAATAGTCATTTTTGAACAAGTGACCGATTTCAGCTGCAGCTCTTTCTTCTATTTATAGCAAAGTCCCTTTAAGACAAGTCATTTCACTCGGCGGCCATCTTTGAAACGCCTCTCAAGCAGCTATTTCAGTCATGCAAGTACAGCTCCTATCTCTTTGAATGGGGTAACATAAAATTCTCTAAAGCTGTTCACCAAGCTTACAATTAAATTTCATATTTGAAATCACCAACGAAATCTGACAACCACTGTCTCATAAATGTGGTTTCTTGTGCTCAAATGGCATTTTAGGCTGGACCAGCCAATGCGAATGTCCACTCCTAAGCGCGCGTCTCAGACCACTGACTGTTTCTATGGCAACCAGAGCTTCTAACGGCAGCTGCAGTGATGCGATGACTTTACCAATTGGCTCTTTTATTTGGAAAGCGGGACTTATTTCTCCATATTGGCAGTTACACTTTCTCCCATTCATAGTAATACGAGTGCACCATCTTTGTATATCTAAAGTCTTTGGCTGCGTCTCATATCGAAGGCTACATCCTCCAGAGGTCACATTTGAAGTTTATTTGAACTTTAAATGTGAACTCCAGAGGACGCAGCCTTCGAAATGAGACACAAGCTTTGTTTGTAGTGTGGGGGGCGGGACGCTTCAGATTCTTTTGGACAGAAAATCTGATGAGAAGCTGAAGTGCAGAGTGATCATTGATCCATATTGGCAGAAGTGAGAGACTAATTTTTGAAGGCTTATATGTTATAAATGTGAATTTTGTCATTGTTTTGGAGCACACTAGCTTATAGATAACCTTAAGGCTGTAATTCATTCTAAACTTCAATTTTGACTTTAATGCATAAAAACAATGTTGTCATGTCTTTTAAGAATAGTCTTTATCCTGTCTCCTTAGCAAGACTTGAATTCAAGCATGTAGCTGTAAAATATTTGCTTACTTTGCTGGAAGCACTGCTTATACAGTGGATGAATTGGTGCTCTGCAGTGCAGGGGAGGAGAACTTTAACACTCAGCTGAAATCTCAATAAAATTTTGGAGGTCAAAGCCCTCATTTAGTGGCACTATTTCCCCTTCACACATTAGCAGAATCTCTTCTTGCATATAATTACAAGGTGCATCAACAGGTTTAGAATTTTTTTTTTCTCTCTCTGTTACAGTTTAAAGGGGTCATGACATGAGAAATCAATTTTTCCTTGGTCTTTTGGCATATAAAAGGTCTTTGCATCTTATTACATCTTGCAAGTTCCATAACTTAAAACGTCCTCATCATCAATAAAAAAGCATTTATAAAATCAATCTGTAAAAATGCTTCGTTTGCAACAGAGGTGGCATGTGACATCACAGGGGCACAATCATTTGCATTTGCATCATTGTCCCCGCCCACTGATGTTCAGTTGATGAGCAGCGAGTGGATCTATAGGCCTAACATTAGTTGTTTACGATAAGATTGTGATAACAAGATTGTGATGCCACCCAAACGTTGTGCTGTTCCTGGCTGTGGAAAAATATCTTTGCATAAGCCGCCGAAGGATCCCGATGTCAGAGAAAAATTAATTCAGTTTATTTTTAACAAATGTCCTAGTCACGTCAGCGCTGACTTGCATCTTTGTACTGTACATTTTACCAGCGACTGTTTTGAGAAAAAGACGCAATGCGAGACTGGCTTTGCCCATAAACTTTTGCTCAAAGATCAGGAATCAACTGTTCTGGAATCAACAGACCGTCATCTGCTCAGTGTTAATCACTGCAACCTTCTATGTGATAGAATTAGATCTAAATATAATGCAATAATCAACACTTTTCACAATTCATTAATCTCGACAGCTGTAATAGTAAAAATGTGGTAAAAGTATTCAAAAGGATTCCACATGTAATACTTATTTCAACTGCAAAGATGTCAGCCATTCACAGCAGTGGGTGTTTACATTGAAGTCTTACAGCAGACTTGATTAAAATCAGGGTAGAAAATAGCCATTTATTTCTGAATTATGACAATTATTTGATGTAAAAACCATATTAACATTGTAAGTTCACCTCAGGAAACATTATACAATAATAAAAAGAATCAATGACCCCTTTGATAGACATTGCCAATCATTTTTACATATTCTTTTTTTTTCTCAATAGCAGATTGCAATTTCATGGATTTATTCAGGTGTATTATTTTGCTAGATGCAGTGCTATTTGTGAAAAAAAAAACATTTATCTTTGCAAGCTATCGATATGTAGTAATTATCTGTGCCACCGATTTTAGTGTGTTCAGGAGCTCGCACAGGTATTGTTTTCATACAGTTGTTGGCTGTCCATTTGATTCAAACTGACAAGTTATCTGCGATTACTGAGGTGAGGCACCATTTCTTAAAGTGCTTTGACAGAACCAGCAGCTATATTCCTGACAGCAAGCCAGTCAACTGCAAAAGACCTTTCCTACCGGAGAAAGTATGTGAGGCAGAGATAGAGTGCAAACACACTCATAAATGCAGAGCTAGAGAGCCATTTTAGCTGGAGTGTGCCAGGCTGCAAAAAGCCCACTTCATGTAATGCAATGTCACTGAAACAGCACAGCCCTTCCAGCATTCAGTCTAATCAATAAATTAAACAACACCTCCATCACCATCACACTTCTGTGTCTTACTAGGTCTTCAATCAGTTTCTCTGCCTCATAGCCTATAACCACAGGCTGCACCGAATAAAACATATTTTTGAATAGCTTTTTAAATGCTATGGAAAAGAGAAGGCACTTAAACTCAAATAGAGTAATTGAAAGTAAGTGGTTAAAAGGAAAGTCATTGCAAAAGTGATTACAGTACACAAACTTTTCTTTCTGTAGAATGGAGTGGACTGAGGAATTGCGCACAATAAGGCCAGGAATGTGTATTAAGAAAGTAAAAAGAGATTTTGATTTCATGTTGACTTGAAAAATTTGTATTCTATGCAAACCTCAGTTAGCTCACATAATGCTTTATGTAAAATGATATTCATTTGTGAACCTTTATATTTTGAAACTACATACAGTAGCCCCCTTAAGTCACTTAAAGGGTTAGTTCACCCAAAAATGAAAATTCTGTCATTTATTACTTACCCTCATGCCGTTCCACACCCGTAAGACCTTCGTTAATCTTCAGAACACAAATTCGATAGCTCCGTGAGGCCTCCATAGGGAGCAATGTACACTTCCTCTCTCAAGATCCATAAAGGTACTAAAAACATATTTAAATCGGTTCATGTGGGTACAGTGGTTCAATATTAATATTATAAAGCAACGAGAATATTTTTGGAGCGCCAAAAAAAACGAAATAACGACTTATTTAGTGATGGCCGATTTCTGCTGTTCGGAGCGCCAAAGTCACGTAATTTCAGCCGTTGGCAGTTTGACACGCGATCTGAATCATGATTCGACACACTGATTCATCTGTGCTCCGATGCTTCCTGAAGCAGTGTTTTGAAATCGTCCATCACTAAATAAGTCGTTATTTAGTTTTTTTGGCACTCCAAAAATATTCTCGTCACTTTATAATATTAATATTGAACCACTGTACTCACATTAACCGATTTAAATATGTTTTTAGTACCTTTATGGATCTTGAGAGAGGAAGTGTACATTGCTCCGAGGCCTCACGGAGCTATCGGATTTCGACTAAAATATCTTAATTTGTGTTCTGAAGATTAACGAAGGTCTTACGTGTGTGGAACGGCATGAGGGTAAGTAATAAATGACAGAATTTTCATTTTTCGGTGAACTAACCCTTTAAGTCCAGATTTTAATTAAGTGTCCACTCCAAGCACTTTTTTTTTAATCAGTTTGTTTCAACCAAGCTTCTTTGTTACAGAGATGTGTTTCAGGACTACACAGTAGGACATGTGGTTTCAAGACAAACATGTGAAATATTTAAATGAATTTCTTATTTGGATAATTTAGAAACACAAGAATTTTAAATATCATCATCATCATCATGTGTTTCCACTGCACACACTGTCAGACTCATAACACTGATGTTCAGTTTAGAGAAACAAGTCTACAACTGCTATCACACCCCATTCTCCATTTACCTTTCTGTCTGTACTTATGAATGTGCTTCTCCATTTGTAAAACGCACCACATCTCAGTTTATCACTTTGATTAAAGCTCAGTAACACTATGCAAAATGGCGTCTTCTCTGACTTGAAAGCTGTAAATTAAAGAAGGCTGTAGGTCAGCTGTGGTGAAGAGGAAGGGAGTTTTTTTCCCCCCCTGCTCGATTTGCTTCCTCAGCGTTTCTGTTTAACGTCACACTTCACATTTTGTGCCTCCCATGTGAGGCTGTAAACTCTGTAAAGGTTATATTGGCTGTAGTTAACATGGCCCAGTGGCTTCACAATAAGCTCCAGAGTCAGCAAAAAATAACTCGATCAACCACACAGTTAGACATTTTTCATGAATAATTAATAATAAAATTTGTACTAATTAAAAAAAAGAGAAAACACACAATTAATTAGCACATGCTCAGAGGAGTTCCTGCTCTGAGAAGAAGACCTGTAGTTTAAAAATGATTTTGGCGTACAAAAAGTGTCCCGTTTTTTTCTTCTGGTCTGAAGTTGTGATTACTTTGAATCAAACTAGTATTGATTTAATCTCTAGGTGTTTGATTTAAAGTAAACACTGGTAACTGCTACACTTTATTTTGATCCACTTTAGAATCCTACTAACTATAAGTAACTTTGCAAGTACATGTCAATTAACTTTAATTAGAGTAAGTGTACATTTACACGAAAAAGATATGGTTAAAACGGAGAAGTTTTTCCTTCGTTTTCCACGTACAGACGACACCATTATCAAAACGATCCCCATTTAAATGAATCCGTGAAAATGACTAAAAACGCTGTATTCTGCTGGCAGGCCATTAGATGGCGGTGAAACACACTAGACTGAACGTGTGATGCGCATGTGCATGACGTCATCGTTTTCACAGATTCGCGTTTTTGTTGTTTACACAAAGACCGTTTTCAAAAACTTGCACTTTGAAACCCGTTTTCAAAAGTTTGCATTTTCAGGCCACCAAAACGCTGTTGTCGTGTAAATGAACGGCCAAAACACATAAAAAGTTTTCAGTTTTTAGCTGAAAATGATGTCGTGTAAACGGCCCCTATAGACTGTAGTTCATTGTTTGGGTTCTTGTTAATAGAATAAGTTGACATGAAGTTGCAAAGTTACTTATATTCAGTACAATGTTAGGGGAGCATCAAAATAAAGTGTTAACTGATATTAAGCAGACAGTTTTGTTTTCAACTAAATACTATACTATATATTTTCAGTTATATCAACTATACTGTTGATATAACTGAAAATTATAAACAAGTCTTGTCTCACAAAATGAATTTGCAACAATATCACATTTGGGGCCAATTTTACAATGAGCGCTTTAGATCAAATTTCCTACATTCTGATCTTTTTGTCCTTGCACACAAAGACATGTATCAAAGCATTTTAACATACAACAGAGCTGCTGGGATGGTTTTCATGTCAGGGTTTCTGTTTTGTTCCTTTTTTGTGAGCACATGACTCATTTTCAGGGTTTAATTATGCAGTTTTACCTGTTCCCAGTTGTTCTATATACTCCATTTGTTCCTCTGTTTGTTGCAGACCATCGTATCCTGATCTTTTTCAGAATTCTTTGCCAGTTCTGTTTTCCTGAACACCTGCTACCTTTTTTAAAAATTATTATTATTTTTTTTTTATCACTGCCTGCTCTTTAGAATTTGTGCCAGCCTGCTGCTTTTGGATTTGTCTTCCTACTACTGCATTTGGATTACTTTGACCCTCTGTCCTTTGATCCCTTGACAACTTCCTGAAGCATCTTGCACTGTGCTTTTGGGATGATTTTTGTGGACTATTTGGCAGTAGTCTGAAACCTTTTTCCATTTATTTAATTGTACATTGGACTGAAGGCTCATCAATCAAAAATCCATCAAATACAGAGATGAATACAGAGAAGATGACAGAGATGTTACGTGTCATTAATACCGCAAACATAGTCTACTAAAACATTCCAGTCCTAGTATCTGATTAGTCAATTCAAGTTTTTATAATGTTGCCATGTAAAAAAAGCCAACATGTATTATTATTATTATTATTATTATTATTAGCAGACTTAGTTTTTGCAAAGCAGATGATCAAATATGTCGATTGTTACAGAAATGATTATTGTCATATTCATTAACATTAATTTAGAATATAGACAAACCTTATATTAATTGTCTAGATTGGCAATATGTTTAATCTACCCTATATTAAACCATCTCTTCTTCTTTTTTCGATTTAAAAAAACAAAACAAAAACAAACAAACAAACAAAAACCCCATCATGAATCTATTTGCCACTTCTATAATTCAAAGGGACATCAAAAACCACAAATCCCTTCACTCTAAAGGCTATAAATGTCACAATCCGCTGCTGGTTCATTATTTAGTGGAACAAAATAACATGATGTTTCTCTGTCTCTTACTCTGTTAAGCAGTTTAAATCAGTGCATTCTGTCTGTCACTGCACTGTAAAAATTATTTTTATTTTTTATCACAACAAAAGTCAGCTTAGGTTTACGAATGTTGTTCAGATAACATAATATTTTAAGTTTGTTGAATAAACTAATCTCTTTCTTTGTATCAACTCAATTTTTTTTTGTGGTTTAAATTAACTCAAAATTTTAAGGCAACCAGGTTAGGCTACTTTAAGTTAAACCAACAAACCATTTTTACAGTTTGATTGTGTTTAATCATTGTCTTTAATCATTTCTGTGCTGTTCTGTGTATGATGTTAATCTAATGCCACATCCACAATTTTTAGGGGGTGGGCTGAGTAAAAAAAGGGTCTAATGACGGCATACCGGCAACGTATGAGAAGTGCCAGTACGCAAGAAAACGTGAGGGTACGCTATAGCTTAAATTATAGAAGTGCCCACTGGCCCACGTTCCGGCCCACTTCAAGCACTGGAAATGGAGAAATAAAACCTTGGAAGAAACCAGACTCAAGCTCGAAGTATACTTCACATTTTAGCCGTACACGAGGGTCAGGGTACAGTGCACGTGATGCGAATTTCGTATCAGAAGAGTATGCGGGCAATGTAGGAGTACCACTGGATTTTTGTAACCACACTTTGTACGTGCAATGACATACATGCGTATTTAATTTTATTGCAGTAGTTAGTTTATCCACAAGGTGGCAACCGTGCCCTGGAGGCGTTGATTCACAAGGTAGTTGAAGAAAAACTGCTTAAACAGAACAGAACAGAACATAATTTGGGCTTCAGTTGGGTGGGCAGTTCTCATGTGGCCAAGACAGTAGGCTACTAAATAAAAATGACATGCAATTTTTATGATCCCTCGTATTTCATTAAAATGAATAACATTGTACATATTCTGCTAGAGGAACATAAACATATGAGCAGGACTGGAAATCTCCAGTTTTTTTTACTGTGAAGCGGCTTTGAAATCTGTATTGTATAAAACACTTAAATAAAGGTGACTTTACATATTTGTTGCTTTGCTCTTCATTTCTCATTGCTGATGACGAACATTTGGTAGCTGGCAATGTTTCATCGCAACCACCTGGCACCTAGCAGACTGATGTCGTATCAAGGGAAGGAAGCCCACATCAGGGGGGAGACACCAGCAGCTTCTAGGGCTGAAAGGTGTTAGAAGAAAGATTAAACCTGCCTCTGAAGTTTCAGCCACACAAAAACAACCTCTTCACAACCAGATGTTGCATCCATCTAGTCACGCAGGGCTTTAAAATGAAGGATGCCATTAGCATAGAAAAAAAACAAGACGTCAGGAGCACAGGAATTCTGATGCACGTCAAACGGCGGTGACGGGCCAAACTAAAAATAGCATTCAGAGTGATGTAACAAACTGCCCTTGTTTATTCGGGAAGTACAGCTATGATTTTTGAATTGAAATGCTCTCATTTAATGACTTTGCACTTGACTAGCTAGATAAATACTTGAGTACTATGCAATTTTTATGATATCTTCTGGAAGAGACTGATTATGTTTGACTCAACAGAGTGTCTACATCCCATGGGACCACACGTTTCCCTATCATAGATGAAGGATAATTCATGATAAAGGGTAAAAACATATGCCCTTGTGAAAGTAATTGCAGGTCTTCTAACCCTCTCCTCCACCTCTCCCAATCACATTTCCTTTGCATAAATTTAACTATGGTACCAGCTGTAGCTGTTTACGGTAACAGCTCACAGGGAGAAGATGCCAGTTCACTGTGTTATTGAAATATTTGTCCCTGGAGGATTTAACAATTAAACTTCATACGCAAGACAATTTATCTGGAGACAAACAGCTATGATAAACATTCTTTAGTGTAGTCAGTGTGTAGTAAATAACACACCGTTATTAGCGATTGTTATTAGGATGGATTGGTGAGATGGGATGAATTGCCTTCATACTAGTTGTAAACCATACCTGAAATTACATAAACAGCACCTCAGACCACATTTTCAAGGTGTGGTGTGCTGGTGCAAACCCAAAGTAAAAAAAAAAGAAAAAAAAAGTTTATTTTCTGTTCATGATCTGTTCATTTTATGTAATTATTTATTTTAATATTGTCCGTTTTGTACATTTACAATCATTTTTTAAAAATAAGAAGATAGTGTTTATCTTGCTATTTTGACCAAGGGGCCACACAAATAAAATTATTTTTATGGCCCCATAAAGGCTTGGGTCGGCCCTGCTCTGAGATGTCTGAACCTACTCCTGGGCTGTCTATTTGGAACTGCAAGACAAGTAAGAAAGTTTTGGGTTAATCAACAAAGAATTTAGGGTTTATGTGACAGGATGTTAACCCTGATTTCTTGAATACTCCTTGAGGCGTTCACAATAACAGCAAATGACAGAAAACAACGTAACCAACCTTTGTGCCAAGGTTGATTTAAATGGTTATGTGGGACTTCTGATCAAACATCTAATCAATTAAATGGGATACGTAAACATGCTTAGAACCTCACAGAGTATCCTCCTAAGTGTGACTGACTTCAACATTTAGCATCAGATTTAGAAAATTCAATTAATACAGCACATTTGCATGGCATTTAAAGGTGGTACAGAGGATGTTTTGTTTTATACATTTTTGCAATATTACTTGAAACTGTCTTTACTAACTGATAAAAGACTATTTATTAGGTGCACTGAAAGGAATATTATTAATATACATCATCTGTGCACGAGGTAGGGCCTTAAAAACATCAGCCAATCGTTTACGCGATCATCGCGTAAACGATTGGCCCTCTGGCTTGTCAATCACTGCCATGACGTTCCTTGTGAGAGACGCGCGGCTGCTCGCTCCAGTAACTTTCCACACTCCACAGGCGCCGCATGCAATGTTTTTGTCAGGAGACAGGAGTAACAACTGCAGATTACTAGTTACCTGCGGTGAGTCCGACATAATGAATCCACTAAGTGTGTGCGCGCCTTTAAGTCGCGCACACACTTAACGATTGTAAGGCCGATTATGAATGTAAATTGATACTTATTCAGAGCCTCTGATACAACAGTCAGAGCCAGTTGCGTTCAGTCTGCGATTACAGTTGGTGTTCAAATTCCATGTGAAAGTATATAAATCTGCTTCAGGAGCAGGAAACAATCGCTGTATGTTGAGCATAGTCTTAGAATGTTTTAGCTAGTCGTTAAATGTGTGCCCGGCTTAATAACACAGCGAATGCCGGTGGTAAACACTCGTGCACGAGTTTTGGGAGGCGTTCACTCGAAATGCATGCGCTCATTTCAAAAACTCAGTCGACGAAAAGATCCTCTGTACCACCTTTAAGTGTAATTGAGTGTTTTTAAACTTTGTTCCACTGAAACACACTGATGTTGTACGTGATATACCTGTATGTAATCATATAATTGAAAATCCTCCCATTTAGGAAATCTGATCTCAAGTGGTCGCAGGAGATGCATTTGAGACGCATGTTAGCAGGTGTAAATAGCAGTTTGTCTCAGCTTACCACATGTGATCGAATTACACTAGGCCCTGTTTACACCTGGTATAAAGATGTGTTTTGGTCGATTGGATCACAAGTAGACAAGGGAGAAACATACTGTTTACACCTGGTGTTTTAATCTGTCTCTTTTGGCCACTTTCGACCACTTCTGTCCTGATTTGTTTCGACGGGAGGGTCTATGTGTGGGTAAATATATGGGATTTTTCAGATCTTTCAATCTAATGAACAAAATAAGCTCACAAATTTGACATATGGACATATCCGGAGACGACGGAATAACATACAGAGAGCAGCAGCAGCTTTTGTTTTTGCTCTGTTAGCCGCAAGACCACGCCGAACGCTGTGAGTGTGTGTTAGAAATCAGGAATGGCGAGAAAACACTGTGCATGGTACGTTTTTCATCTTCAAACCAAACTTTGGTCTTCAGGTGACAAAGTTTAAATCCCATCTGACTTGCACGCTTCACATATTTTTTACACATTAAGTCAGTAGGCAGAGAGAAGGCGTTATTTGAGGCCGTTTGAACGCATTCGACCACATGAGAGTTTACAATACAAATGCAGTTCGGTCGAATGCCCTGTTTTCGACTACCTCTGGAAGTGGTCGAAAGTGGACAAGCTTTAGACCCCATTTACACCTGTGTTTAGTGTCGTCCACTTGTGATCGGAATTGATGAAAACACATCTTAATACCAGGTATAAAAAGGGCCCTAGACAGGGTGATTACCAGGTATAAACAGGGCCAGAACTCATTCAGAGTAATATTTAAATTCTACTCTTCACTCAAACTGTGGAAAAAGATGTGCTCCTTTAATGCAGTTCACATGAGGTGTGCCCCTGCAGCACTTGGATTAATTACACAGCTAGGGACTGGCGTTATGTTCTCATATTGCATAAATCCCAGCATTAATTACAGGCTATACAGTTTTTAGGCATCGATCAGTGGAGCTTTTCTGTCAACTTGCTAATGAAACCATGGAGTGGGTGTTCTAAAATGGCTCCCCGAGCACCTCACACCACTAATTCATTACCAACACCGGTCCAGCATTACTAAATGCAATGCGATCTGTATGCGGTGCAGTTAGAGGCGACACATTGAGACAGAAGGTCTTTATAGCAGCAAGAAATCTTTGAAAAGACACTCAGCTAGACTGCACTAAGAATCTGAGGGCTGAGCTCAAAGCTCGAATATGCTGAAAGCTGTTAGGATGCCTAATTGGATCAAAATTCTTGATCCAATGAATAAATCATTCAGTGCTTATTGAATGCTACGTATCAATGCTGCCAGACAGCAAATGTCAGTGATGTGTTCATTTAGCATGGGGTATATGGCAAACACATGATGGCTCAGATGGCAATATTTGGATTGTTTGGTGAAGCTAATCTTTTGAAGATATTTGCAAACATATCAGCTAGGCCTTGTGATGTCTTGGTGTAAAACGTGGAGTAACTTTGTAAGCTCCAGTATCCTCAAAAGTGAGTAGTGCAAAAACCATGCTAATCAAGTAACACAGAGCTTTAAAACACAGCGCTTCAGAGTTGGTGTTAGATTTATCTGACTGTAATTGTTTTGAGTGATAATTTATGAGATGACTGTGATGTAAAATTAATATTATGTTGCGTCTTTTGTAAAGTCTTATTTTTGTGAAACAATTTGTGCTGCCTGTCTTGGCCAAGACATAAAGAGATTTCTAAACCTCAAGAGTTTTCCTGGTTAAAAAAGGTTCTCATCCTCTGGAAGTGTGTGGATTCGCTTTGGCAGTGCAGAAATCAGCATCTTCTCAACATGTCAACAACGCGAACCAAACTCTTCCAGGCCTCAAGCTACACCTACAGTGTTTGAGGGTTAAAGAAGACATTGTTCGAGGGCAGCCAATGAAAACCATAGGCTGGTGTTGTGCAAATTTGCTACAAACCTACGTAGATTCATGCAGGAAGTAAAACTGGAATTACTGATGACTTGTTTTAGGCAGTTCAGAATCACTTCTATCTTTTGGGAGACAATAACTCCCTTTATCTTCACTTTGATCTTTGAAACTTTGCAGACCTTTTACCTTCACAATCAGCTATATTACACACTACATGTAAGGTAATATCCAAAAAAGCATAATAGGGGGGCACTTTAAATATTGTTAAATATTTTTAAAATAGTTTTTCTGTGTACACATACTCTGGGAACAGGAATCTTTAGTCATTGTGGTGCCTTTTATTCAGAATCTCATGACATGAGTTAAGGTGCTGTTAGAGTTAAATTTTGAAAAATATGTATTTTTCTGTTCCAGTGTGAGGTGCTCTGTCTAGCTTTATTAAATGAGCTTTATGTAGCCAAGTGGGAGAACAGAACATAATACGAGGCATAAATTGGTTGTGGGTCTTGTAAGAAATGGTGTTTCTTTATGGCAGTTCCTTGTGCAATGCATATGTGCCGATTTCAGTGAAGTGAGAGCAGTGATTGCACACGAGAGCTCCCAGTTTTGTTCATATAGGCCTATTACAGATTTTGCAAGGTAAATATACATTCTCATACCAGTGAATGAAATGTGTGAATTAGGTATTTGAGTGTTATGTGTTTAATGGTGAATGTTCTATCGATGGTCTTTTAAGGATGCCTATGATTGTATGTGTGAGGTGGATCGGGTTTGATCATGTTTTGGACACCCAGTGCAAGGACTGTATATGTAGAATACATGTTAATCCAATTTTGTTTGCTTTATTCAAAGCCCAGTGTGTTTCCCTCTTAAATGCGAACATGTTTAAAATGGAATGTGCATGTTAAAAACAGTTGTGAGTGTTCTTAAAACTTTAATACCTGGTTAGAACTATTGGAATGCATTGAATGATGTTTGAATGGTATTCAACATGTGTTCAGGTGACTGTGAAGTATAATGAAAACAGTTAAGTTTAATGGTAGGCTAATGTACTGTTTTGCTGTCATTAGGATATTAGCTTGTTTCATTGTTTTTCATCTAATTTAATTTAACTTCATTCAGATTTGTTCTACTATTTATTTTTCATATCAAATAAGCACACCAAACAGATCAGATTGTATTTATTTTATTATTTTCCGCAATCCTTTCTCCCATCGAATGCTGTCATTTCAGTAGTCAGAATAAAGACTCAAGAGTATCTGTCTGTCTGTCTGTCTATCCATTCATCCTGTGCTGTTTCATTCAACCACTGGCTACATTTAAAGGTGCAACATGTAATTTTTTGCAGTAAAATATCCAAAAACCACTAGGACAGTGTTATATATTTTGTTCAGTTGAGTACTTACAATATCCAAAATGTTTCCAACTATTTGTTAATCGTGTGAAAATTGCAATTTTAACCAAGGCTCCGGGACGTATATTTGTAGACAGAAAATTATTGTTATATAGCTCAACACGTTTAGTCTTATTGTGTTACCCTCGGTTTCCGGTTTTATTTTGTAGAAACCATGGAAACACCAAAGACGCTTTAATATATTACACGTTAGACAAGGGAACATCTGTTTTGATATATTTATAGACAGAAAATGAATTGTTGTTATATAGTTCAACACGTTTAGTCATTTTTTAAATCAATTTTTTTGATTGTTTGCGAGTAACATGCTTTACCATGCCTCAGAGAAAAACACTATTTTAGTAGCTAACATAGCATAATCAGATGCAGCTTTATTTTTAGTAACAGTAATACACAATTTTCTCCATCATACAATACGTTTTAAAATGAATTGCATTTATCAACACAAGCCATCCAGTATTTAATATGATATTCTAATATCGATCTAGCTTACTGCAGTGTGTCTCAAACAAGTGTCTCACAGCAGCCGCTGAGCAAACGCACAGAGTAACGTTATAACAAAATTTTTTATAACACTCTCAAATGTATCTAATATGATAAACAGAGCTGCATTACCTGCATTACCTGCATTACTCATGACCGGAAAAGCGGAAGCTGCGCCGGCGACTGTGGCATAATAAAAGTTCCGCTGCTCGTGAGGCGTGTGTTGCGCAATCGCTCCAGCGGCCTCGTACAGCTCCCACAACACTCGGTCCTGCTCTTCTTCATACTACAGTAACGTTAATAATCACATCCATGAACATGTTTTCTTCCCGAGTCCTATCCCTATTCGTTTGCACCGTCCGTTGAGGTGAAGACCACATGTCTCAAGATTCCGCACTCAAACTTGGCGTCATCAATCTACGCCTTTGTTTTGAATAGGCCTCTAGTGGCCTCTAGCGGACAAAATGATTACATACTGCACCTTTAAATTAAATTTCTTAGAACCAAAATGAAAAATAAGTTTTCCCATGTGGCTTGAAGCCACAAACAGCCAATCGCATTGCAGAATCAGAAAGGGGCCAATTTGTAAACCCCTCCTGCTCATGGATTAGAAGGTGCTATTAATAGAAAAGGAAAAATAGCTTGTTGCGAAATGTTGCAAAGTCTTAAGAAACTCTTAAGTCTCTGAAGCTCCAAAAAGAAACTGAAGCTCAAAAGAGAGAAGAGTTCCAAGTGCAGAAAAAAATACATTGTCTTCCATAGTATGGGAAATAAATAGTCAGTGGGGCCTATCAACTGTTGTTACCATCATTCATCAAATATCTTACTCTGTGTTCAGCAGAAGAAAGAAATTCATACAGGTTTGGAACAACTTGAGGGTGAGTAAATGATGACATAATTTCATTTTTGGTTGAACTATCCCTCTAAGTGGTGTGTGACCAAAACCCACAATATAAATGTAGTGCCACTTATGAGACCCACTGCGTTCTGGTACCCAGTTGTAAGAAACTGCTATGTCAGATACGAGTCCCCTGAGAAAAAGATTGGGAACCATTGACATAGCACAGAAATACATTTGGGTAAATTCACTAAATAGTTACTCCATTTTAGCACAGTTTGGCAGCATCCATACAGTACATGCATACATATATTCATATACAAATACCACTATGGTCCAATATAACCAGGGTCACTCTATATGGCAAATAATTTTCTTTCTTTCTTACTGAACAATCATGGCTTTTTTTCTATGGAAATGAGGCTCATTATAGAATGTACCACATTCATAAAGGTCAGAGCAATTTGACTTGCCTGTAAAGTTGGTGGTAAATGGAGGTATATTGAAGGAAGCTTATGTATATTTTATAGTGACTGTTTTTTTTTGTTTTTTGCAATCAACACTTGATTAGCATAATTCCTTTAGTAAATCATGAGCAAATACACAACAGCATAATGGTGCAATTCATTTGTTGGTAAATCTTACCTATTACATACATAGACACAAGCAGAATACAAAACACACAGTACATGTTCAATGTAGCCCATGCGGCGCAGATATTCAAAAGAATAATCATCTCCAATCTTAGCCTCAATCACCCCTGTAAAGCTTTCATCACCCTTAAAAATTCAAATAAACTCCACATTTGTAGCTGCCCACCACTATCACACAATCTTTCTCAGCTGGATTTAAACTCTGAATGCTTTTAAGGGACAAAGATGAGATGAATATGTAGCGCTGCCTGAACCAGTGTGCACAGTGCTATTGTTGAAGGCACAATTAGATCAAGAGAAGCCACGGGAGGCAGCACTGAATTCATAGGGTAATGGTTTTGTGTAGCACCACTCTCTATACGCTGCAGTCATTTATCACTGATGCAGAGGTCTCTGGATGTACAGAGGTCCGGGACAGGACCAGCCTTTCAGTCAGTGTGTCTTTGACCTAACGACCTGCAATTCATCCCAAAAAGCAAGCATATTTAATATATGTGACACCTAATTACATTCACAGCAGATTGCCAATTAATCTCTGCCCCTAGTGAACCCCAAGGCTTAACACAAGAGCCATTTCTCAGATGAAAATCACTCGCAATTATTTGTATCTTGACCACAGAAGAAATTATTCTCTTTAGGCTTTTCTTGGAGAGTTTCAACTATAATATATTTCAGATTTTCTGCCAAATTGCATTGTGGTACACAGTAAATTGCAACATGGTTTATAAGAATTTAGAGTTGCGAGTCTCAGCCACATTATTCTAAAGTTATTGAAAGCTCAAAGAACATAATATAGCATGTCCTTTTAAACACCCCCTAAATTGTACTGTCTTAGGAAACCTCTTATGCCTTGAGATCTTAGTTTTACAAGCATGTAGTATCTCCTAATCCTCCTAAATATAGAGGTTTTAACATGGTAGCTGTCCAGTTTTAGGTTGGACTGTCCGGTTTTGAAATGACATGTCCGCTTATTGGTGCATGCCTTGAGCCGTGTGCTCATTTGTCCTCCTTTTCTTACTGCTAAAAATTATTAAATGTAAATAAATAAATAGGCTATGTTTAAGTTAATATTAACTGACAAACATTTTAGACACAGTATTGTCAATATTGACAGTTTTTGCTCCATTTCACCAGCAAAAATAGGACCATACAAAGCGAAAGAATAAACGTTGCATCTTTGATCAACGCAGTGTTTTGTTCCTGAATGATTCAGCTTTTTTGAATGAATCAGGTGAGTCAAAGATTCATTGACCTATTCATAAAGACAAGCGGCAACCTCCCCCAGTTTCTCTTGAAGCCAATACAGAAGTGACTTAAACTGCAATTCATCGACTGGCCGCTAGGGACAGGCTCCAAAAGAGAGCAGAATCTCATTGAGTCCCATGTTAAAACGGCCAACTTTACAGCAGAAAAAAACATGTTTACAGCCTGGATCAAATTGTTGTTTTGGTCTATACAGCTAATTTTGCCCTTCATGAGAACTCTAAAGGGGGTGAATTTTTTTATAACTCGTCCGTTTAAATTATATTAAGCCTTAAAGTTCTGCATAATTAAGGGTGTGGTCACTTGAGTGACATGTGGATTGAGCTGCTGTCTGTGAGCCGTCATGTTACCTCAGCTAATTCCAGCTGCTGAATTTGGCATCTCTGCCGTGTTTGTGCTTTTTTTCGGGATTACTTTAAACAATTAATAATAATATATGCAATTATAAAATAATATGGCTTGCTGCGTTAATGGTCGAGACTCCAGACAGATGTGCATCTGTGTACATGTGCACGCATGCGGAAGATAAACAGAACACACGTTGTTG
This sequence comes from Anabarilius grahami, assembly GCA_003731715.1. Classification (NCBI taxonomy): domain Eukaryota; kingdom Metazoa; phylum Chordata; class Actinopteri; order Cypriniformes; family Xenocyprididae; genus Anabarilius; species Anabarilius grahami. The sequence goes on from RJVU01078462.1 coordinate 921,164, forward strand.
GATTGTGGCATTGGCTAAAAGTTTTGTTCCTGAGATATACTACAATGACAATGGCGGGAGGATATAAAACTCCGACAGCACTGCTTGGATATTATAACTAAAACTGCTGCATTTTAAAAAATGTACTTTGGACGCGGGCTCATTTGTTTGTGAGATATATACAATCATATACAGTTTTACAACATAAACACTGCTCAGGTTGCATAATTTCTTGAAGAACGATGATGGAGAGCAGATCATTCAGAAGAAATGTGAAGCAAACAATGGACAATATATCAATATTTCATGGATCTAACGCTTTTGTGGACAAAAGGTGTTGTTGTTTGTTTTTCAATGGACACTCATGGACATTTGACCCAAGTGCCACGGATTGGATTCATCTCGCAATCGCTATTTCATTATAAAGGTGAAGTCCCGTTTCATTTTTCATGTTGTTATTTGCACACCCCACACAAATTGCAATTACTGGTGCTGGAGCATCTATACCGTAAAAAAAGACACCGCAGACTGACAGTAAACCTTTAGAATTTTCAAATGATATAACTTGTTATCTTTATTAATCTTTTAGATAGTATCTTAGGTAGATAGAAAGCTCCTTTGCCTGCTAACATGATCACGACACTCTAGGCGGGCGTGGTTTCAGTAATCAGGCACCTCAGTTCCAACCACGTCCCGCCTCTTTGCCCATTTTCAGTTATCCGGGAGTGACATGCGGTGACGCGCTTATAAGATGGCAGCGGCCTCATTTTCGCTTCAAAAATGCTCTTCATAAATCTACGGGTGACGTCACGGACACTACGTCCATATTTTTTTACAGTCTATGCATAAAGACAGTGGCTGCATCCTAAATCGCATACTTCCCCACTATATAGTATGCGAAAAAGTGCAAAGTTCACAGTATTCATAAAACAGTATGTATCTGATGGACACTTTAATATCCCATTAGGCCATGGGAGAGGATTTATGTATGGCAGTAAATCGACACAACTCACACCATAGGTCACATGACAGTGACAACATGTAGTCCGTCCAAATTTAATTCATTTTAAATTAAACACATTCAAACTATGTAGACCATACTTTTTTAATGCTTGCAGAGTACCTAGTCAGAGAGTATGAGATTTCGGACTTAGCCAGTCACTTGCTTTGTTCCTAAATGAATCATTTTAAACTAATACAGTGACTCACACATTCATTTCTGTCACTGCTTATAGGTTTGTGATTATTTTTCAGTTTTTATCCTGGCTTCATTAAATCCTGTGTCCTCCTTTTTGGTGTTATAGAAATCGCCATTCTAATGGTAGCACTTCAGGTATCAATGAATAATTTACAGTTACAGTGCTCAGCGTAAATGAGTACACCCCCTTTGAAAAGTAACATTTTAAATAATATCTCAATGAAAACAAAAACAATTTTCTAAATGTCGACAAGACTAAGTTTATTATACCATCTGTTTAAATAATAACATGAAAGTAAGGTTATTGATATAACTTAGATTACACATTTTTCAGTTTTTACTCAAATTAGGGTGATTCAAGAATGAGTACACCCCACAACAAAAACTACTACATCTAGTACTTTATGTGGCCTCCATGATTTTTAATGATAGCACCAAGTCTTCTAGGCATGGAATGAACAAGTTGGCGACATTTTGCAACATCCATCTTTTTCCATTCTTCAAGAATGACCTCTTTTAGGATGCTGGATGGAGAGTGATGCTCAACTTGTCTCTTCAGAATTCCCCATAGGTGTTTGATTTAGGTGTTCTTCTTCAAAATCCAACAGTGGCCTTAGATATGTGTTTAGGATCATTGTCATGTTGGAAAAGTGCACGACGACCAAGGGCACAGAGTGATGATAGCATCTTCTCTTTCAGTATAGAACAGTACATCTGTGAATTCATGATGCCATCAATGAAATGCAGCTCCCCGACACCAGCAGCACTCATGCTGCCCCACATAAGGACACTCCCACCACCATGTTTCACTTTAGGCACCATGCATTTTTCTTTGTATTCCTCACCTTTGCGACGGCATACAGTTTTGAAGCCATCAGTTCCAAAAACATTTATCTTGGTCTCATCACTTCAGAGTATAGAGTCCCAGTAGTCTTCATCTTTGTCAGCATGGGCCCTGGCAAACTGTAGGCAGGCTTTTTTGTGCCTGGGCTTTAAGAGAGGCTGCTTTTGTGGACGCCACCCATGCATGCCATTCCTCTGCAGTGTATCCCAGGTGAAAAAAAGTACACTTTTATAATGTACTTAAAGTGCTCTATTTTTGCGCATTAATTTTGTACTTAATATACAAAAAATTATTCTTTAGTACTTCTTAAGATCATTTTAAGAAGTGTACTCAACTGTGCTATTTTGAAACACCATAAAATATGAACTAAAATATGCTTTTAATATACTATCTCTGAATTTTAAAAATATATTTAGGTACCACTTGTAGTACACTATGGGTTCAAATAAACTATAAGTAATATCTAAATATATATTTTTAAATACAGAGGTAGTATATTAAAAGCACATTTTAGTTCATATTTCATGGTGTCTCAAAATAGCACAGTTGAGTACACTTAGATTTTCTTAAGATGATCTTAAGAAGTACTAAAGAAGAATTTTTAGTATATTCAGTACAAAATTAGTGCACGAAAATAGAGCACTTTAAGTACATTATTGAAATGTACTTTTTTTTTTTACCTGGGATGCCGTATTGTGTCACGGGAAATAGTCACCCCAGTTTGGCTTTCTACTTCTTCAGATAACTGCAGTGAACTTGCATGCCGATTTTCTTCAACCCTTCTCATCAGAAGATGCTCCTGTCGAGGTGTTAACTTCCGTGGATGACCTGGACGTCTCTGTGAGATGGTTGCAGTTCCATCTTTTTNAGTCTATGCATAAAGACAGTGGCTGCATCCTAAATCGCATACTTCCCCACTATATAGTATGCGAAAAAGTGCAAAGTTCACAGTATTCATAAAACAGTATGTATCTGATGGACACTTTAATATCCCATTAGGCCATGGGAGAGGATTTATGTATGGCAGTAAATCGACACAACTCACACCATAGGTCACATGACAGTGACAACATGTAGTCCGTCCAAATTTAATTCATTTTAAATTAAACACATTCAAACTATGTAGACCATACTTTTTTAATGCTTGCAGAGTACCTAGTCAGAGAGTATGAGATTTCGGACTTAGCCAGTCACTTGCTTTGTTCCTAAATGAATCATTTTAAACTAATACAGTGACTCACACATTCATTTCTGTCACTGCTTATAGGTTTGTGATTATTTTTCAGTTTTTATCCTGGCTTCATTAAATCCTGTGTCCTCCTTTTTGGTGTTATAGAAATCGCCATTCTAATGGTAGCACTTCAGGTATCAATGAATAATTTACAGTTACAGTGCTCAGCGTAAATGAGTACACCCCCTTTGAAAAGTAACATTTTAAATAATATCTCAATGAAAACAAAAACAATTTTCTAAATGTTGACAAGACTAAGTTTATTATACCATCTGTTTAAATAATAACATGAAAGTAAGGTTATTGATATAACTTAGATTACACATTTTTCAGTTTTTACTCAAATTAGGGTGATTCAAGAATGAGTACACCCCACAACAAAAACTACTACATCTAGTACTTTATGTGGCCTCCATGATTTTTAATGATAGCACCAAGTCTTCTAGGCATGGAATGAACAAGTTGGCGACATTTTGCAACATCCATCTTTTTCCATTCTTCAAGAATTACCTCTTTTAGGATGCTGGATGGAGAGTGATGCTCAACTTGTCTCTTCAGATTTCCCCATAGGTGTTTGATTTAGGTGTTCTTCTTCAAAATCCAACAGTGGCCTTAGATATGTGTTTAGGATCATTGTCGTGTTGGAAAAGTGCACGACGACCAAGGGCACAGAGTGATGGTAGCATCTTCTCTTTCAGTATAGAACAGTACATCTGTGAATTCATGATGCCATCAATGAAATGCAGCTCCCCGACACCAGCAGCACTCATGCTGCCCCACATAAGGACACTCCCACCACCATGTTTCACTTTAGGCACCATGCATTTTTCTTTGTATTCCTCACCTTTGCGACGGCATACAGTTTTGAAGCCATCAGTTCCAAAAACATTTATCTTGGTCTCATCACTTCAGAGTATAGAGTCCCAGTAGTCTTCATCTTTGTCAGCATGGGCCCAGGCAAACTGTAGGCAGGCTTTTTTGTGCCTGGGCTTTAAGAGAGGCTGCTTTTGTGGATGCCACCCATGCATGCCATTCCTCTGCAGTGTATCCCAGGTGAAAAAAAGTACACTTTTATAATGTACTTAAAGTGCTCTATTTTTGCGCATTAATTTTGTACTTAATATACAAAAAATTATTCTTTAGTACTTCTTAAGATCATTTTAAGAAGTGTACTCAACTGTGCTATTTTGAAACACCATAAAATATGAACTAAAATATGCTTTTAATATACTATCTCTGAATTTTAAAAATATATTTAGGTACCACTTGTAGTACACTATGGGTTCAAATAAACTATAAGTAATATCTAAATATATATTTTTAAATACAGAGGTAGTATATTAAAAGCACATTTTAGTTCATATTTCATGGTGTCTCAAAATAGCACAGTTGAGTACACTTAGATTTTCTTAAGATGATCTTAAGAAGTACTAAAGAAGAATGTTTAGTATATTAAGTACAAAATTAGTGCACGAAAATAGAGCACTTTAAGTACATTATTGAAATGTACTTTTTTTAAAACCTGGGATGCCGTATTGTGTCACGGGAAATAGTCACCCCAGTTTGGCTTTCTACTTCTTCAGATAACTCCAGTGAACTTGCATGCCGATTTTCTTCAACCCTTCTCATCAGAAGACGCTCCTGTCGAGGTGGTAACTTCCGTGGATGACCTGGATGTCTCTGTGAGATGGTTGCAGTTCCATCTTTTTAAAATTTTTGTACCACTTTTGCTACAGTATTCTGACTGACAAGCAAAGCTTTGCTGATCGTCTTGTAGCCTTCACCTTTCTGGTGTAAAGAAATTATTTTCTTTCTCAGGTCTTGTGACATTTCTCTTCCATGTGGTGCCATTGCTGACAGCATGAAATGGGAAGGGATTTTAACACCCTTTTTCAGTCAACTGTCTGCTGGACACCTGTGTAATGAATAATTAGACTCACCTGTGGTTGAATTCTTGTTGAATTAGACATTTGTAGTCTAAAATTTAGCTTTGCTCAAGAGACTTTCAGTGGGGTGTACTCATTTTTGCATCACCCTAATTTGAGTAAAACTGAAAATTTTGTTCTCTAAATTTTATTATTAACCTTACTTTCATGTTATAAGTTAAACAGATGTTATATAAAACTTAGTCTTGTCAACATTTTGGAAGTTGTTTTCATTGAGATATTGTTTAAAATGTTACTTTTCAAAGGGGGTGTACTCATTTACGCTGAGCACTGTACAATTTACAATTTTATCTTAATATATAGTCATATGAGGCTATTCTATCATCCCTGTTCATTTTAATGAATATACTCTTTTTATTTACACTGAGCTTAAGCAACAGAAAACAAATGCATTCCCCAATGCATTTGGATAGAAAATATGAATGCATACATCACCTATAACACTATTTTCTAAAACCTTTGAAGGAGTCAATACTTCCTACCCCAATGCAAAATGTGCCATCTGTCACAAGATCAAGATGAGGGAAGATGGACTGAAGATGGGGTTATCAAATATAAACGGGTTTTGATTCACAATGAAGGCAGGAGTAACAGGAATATTAACATAACATAAACACTTCCATAAACAATCATCAACCAACAACCAAAGACTGAAAACAGAGGAACTTAATACACAGATATAACGAACTAAATGACATACAGCTGTGGTGGAAGATTAGTGTCCAAGGGAACTGAGGAGTGGTGGGAAACAAAGACAAAGAGACATGTGACTAATGAAAACAAACTGAAAGTGAAACTAAAAATAAATGAGTCCAGATATCCATGACAGAACGTCCCCTCCCAGTAGGCACGACCTCGCACTTTAGTAGCAGAGGTGAGATAGGGGTGGAGGGGGCTTTGGAGGTGGCCGAGGCAATGACACAGGGAGGACAGGAGATGATGAGGGGATGGTGCAATATGGATGACGAGACCCTGGTGGTGATAATGAAGGGCGTCCGACGGCACAGACCCAGAGCCCAGAGGGGACAACTGACGAAGGCGCAGCCGATGGATCCCAGGGCGCAGACGGAGAGCCAATGGAGAAGAGCGACATTGTTGGCACAGGAGGCCTGGGCGCGGCAACGATCGTCTGAGGTGGAGCCAGACTGCCTAAGGACTGAAGCGACTCCGGTGTGATGGAGGACTGAGGCATACCCAAAGGGAAGGAGGATCCCGCTGCAGCCATAGGGGTGGAGGAACGGATTGAGCGGAAGGTCGTATCCAGATGAGATGAAGGACCTGCGCCTAGACATGACTATAACGCAGCCCTGACGTTTCAACTAAATTATCCCCTGCGAAGGCCTCCTTCCCTTTCCTTTCCCTATGTATAGATAAAACGTTATCAAAATTATTCCAGTTCACATAGATCCACGGACACAACTAATTTTTCTGTATTATGCGGACCAGACAATTAATTTGGCAAACATCACTTAAAAAAAAAGAAAAAAAGACCAAGCTTCTACGCACATACACACTCAAACATGCAAACCTATAGACTAAACACGTAAATGAATGGCAAGAATGCATTAAAGGTATTCTTTTTTCTTTTTTTTTCTCAGTAGGAAAGGTGTCATGTAAGAGGCCCCTAACGTAATAATTAACAATTTTTACAACTGAAGTGATTCAATCAAAAACCAACTTTAGCTCGATAATAATTTTCCTATTGTCACTGTGAAGCTGCTTTGAAACAATATGTATTGTGAAAAGCGCCATATAAATGAAGATGACTTGACTTGATAAGTAATAGCTCACTATTCAAGATGTTGCACAATATAAACTATCATTCATGCTTGCACAAATGTTGCAAGGTGAGTTAAATGTCAAAATCCATTTTTTATGGTCAGAAGATTCCACAAATGATTAAAGTATGAGCATTAGTAACAATGAAAAAAAAAAGAGAAGATTTTGGAACATTTTTAAGCACCTCCTCAATTCATTTAACCCACTGACTTCCACTTAACACTTAATTAGTACGATGTTAATTACTGGTTAATTACTCAGTAAATAATTACCAATGTAAGATGGTTCTGTTTGTGAGAGTTAGTTCCACACTACGTGATTTCATCTTAATGACCTCAGTCCCCCACCTCATTATTCACTGCTCTAGCTATTAAAGTTTGTGCAATATCCCTCTTCTCACAGGCTTAAATACAGTCCTGATACCAGTTTCATCATTACTATTAATTTGAGTGGAACTTGGAGTTTAACCAAACTTGTGATCCTTATATCCCTATAGTGTATGAGACGAGTTTCACAAGTTCACATCTTTTAGTAAGAAGTCCTCCTGAACTTCTTAAATGAATCAGAAATAAATGTGGAGATGGGGTAGTGGAAGGATTCCGGAAGAATTGTCACTGGAATGAGATAAGTAGCCATTTAAATATGATGTGATTGGCAGGAATACATGAACATGCATCTTTTGTTTTGAAATCAGTTTTTTTTTATTTCTTCCAATGAAGGATTTAATGGAAGTAAAAATCACATTAATTTTTTCCCATAGAGAAATAGTTAACTATTACATATAAACCTTTCAAGAAGACACACTGAATACTGAAGAGAGATTGACCAATCAGAGAAGTCACTGTTACCATGGAAATGAGAACTGCAGCAGAGGAGCTCAGCAGCGACCAGCCACTCCTATGAAGTCTTGCAAATGACATAATCCAATCATTCTCCCAACACTCTTAAACTGCTTATATATTTGCATATATGTCAATATTTTGCAATACACCGAAGTAAAATCAGTTATTTATAATGAAGAGTTGATTGAACTGTCCTTGTTGATTTTATTATTCATTCGCAGTGATTCATAGGATGAGTAATTCATAAATTTTTTTTTTTTTTTACAATCACTTTACCACTACTTTGATGCGAATAAAAAAATAAAAAATAAAAAATGCAACCAATGATTTTATATCAGAGCTGGTTCATGGATTGAAACTCTTTATTGAAGTTTTTTTTTTTTTGAATGAATGAATGAATGTTTCTAGACACAAGGCTGCTGAAAACTCTATTTAACTTGGCATTTGTGCTCAGCAGCTGTGCCAAAATAATAATCATCCTAAGGGTATAGTTTCCCTCTGTTAATCACTGAAAAATGCAGCTGTCGAAATACACAAATTGAGTACTTGAGTAAAAGTACAGATACGCTATTAAAATATTACTCCAGTAAAAAGTATTAAGTGCTCCTTTACAATTTTACTTGAGTAAAAATACAAAAGTATTCCAAAGAACCCATAAGGTTGACTGTTTCATCTTAACAAAAGTTTATTTGTGAACTCTCCATTACACTGTGCCTTGTTTACAAAACAATCTGTAGTCAAATTCTCTGAACAAACATGTAATCCTCTGATGCAATTCAGGACACCATTAAAATAAACCATCCACTTGTTTCTGAGGCTGGGATCCTTCTGAAGTCATCGCATCCAGTGTAGGGAAGTGTCAGACGTTAAGGCCGGGACACACCAACCTGACGTCAAAGAACTAGCAGCAATGAAAGACGATGGTGTTGTCGCCTCATGTCAGCTGACGAGGCTAACTTCAGCCGACAGTGCGGAACATACTGAAAAACTTCCCGACGGCCGACCGGCTTGGTGTGGGCGGGGCCTATAGTGTGATGATGTAAAATTCTAAAGGAAGTCATGCAAATTAATTTACCTGTGTGACGTTATAAGTCCCCCAATATCCAACGAGCCTTTTTTTTGGAGCTTGATTAAATAAATGCTTTTATTATTATTATTATGAGGAGGATGATGTTTTAAGCTCTGAAACTTGCAGTATGTTTTAATAGTACAATTTAGTACAATGTAGTTTAATACTACTACTAGTTCAAGTGTGCAAACAAGTGTAAATAACAAAATATACCATATAGTATAGAAATGAGGAAAAACATAACGTATCCAAATGTGTGTTGACAAATATAAACATACAATATAAAAACAGATGTCAGTGTGTTAGCACATAAGATAAATGCAATGCAAACTAGTTTTATATCATTAGAAACTGCTATGGTAGTGGGGATGCGTGCCGTGGGCATTAAAGGGGACCTATTATGCCCCCTTTTTCAAGATGTAAAATAAGTCTCTGATGTCCCCAGAGAGTGTATGTGAAGTTTTAGCTCAAAATACCCCACAGATCATTTTTTATAGCATGTTAAATTTGCCATTTTTGTGGGGTGAGCAAAAATGCGCCGTTTCAGTGTGTGTGTTCTTTAAATGCAAATGAGCTGCTGCGCTCTGCCTAAGAGGGTGGAGCTTCAAGAGCTCGTTCTTCGGTGTCAGGAGTCAGTCAGGACGCACTATAATGTCAGATACTGCGAATATATGCTGCATGGATTCAGAACAGGTATAGTTTAGTTAAATTACGGTTATAACTTATATTGTCTGCTTGTTTTATCCACTATATTAGTACAAGCCTGTTTACCGAGTTGTATAACGTCTATTGTACTTAACACAAAATATGAAGCGTCTGTTTTCACTCTAGAAAATCACTGTAAGAGCTTAATAAAACACAGTACAAGTGTGCATTAAAATATTATCCATAAAATCTTTCCCTTGCATTATCATCAACATACACAGCGAAGTACACAGAAACACTCTTTACAACTAACAGTAAACAAATATATAAAGACTTTATGCCTTTTCGGGTGGTGCTTAAAGAATTAGTCTACTTTTAAATAAAATGTTCCTGATAATTTACTCACCCCCATGTCATCCAAGATGTTCATGTCTTTTTTCTTCAGTCGAAAAGAAATTAAGGTTTTTGATGAAAACATTTCAGGATTATTCTCCTTATAGTGGACTTCAATGGCCTCCAGACGGTTGAAGGTCAAAATGACAGTTTCAGTGCAGCTTCAAAGGGCTTTAAACGATACCAGACGAGGAATAAGGGTCTTATCTAGCGAAACAATCGGTCATTTTCGAAATAAATACAACTGTATATGCTTTATAAACACAAATTATCGCCTTGCACGTGCTTCCGCTTTCTGTATTCTTCAAAAAGCTTTTGGCGTATGTCCTACGCCTTCCCTATTCTACTTACGGAAAAAAACTAAACTGATGCCGTGTTCGTTCCGTAAATTGAATAGGGAAGGCGTAGGACATACAGTGTAAGCGTTTTGAAGAATACGGAAAGCAGAAGCACGTGCAAGGCGATAATTTGTGTTTATAAAGCATATACAGTTGTATTTTTTTCGAAAATGACCGGACATAAAGGAATTTCGGTAGAGTTGAGGGAGCATTTTCTTCGAAAACAAAATTAATCCACCTCGTCTTCAGTGGCTCAGATTTAGGGAGTAAATGGAGAGAGCTATGTGGATTAATACATCCAGCTACAGAACACCTAAAACGCTTGGGAGACATTCTCTTCAGTGCGGACTGTACAACTGGCTGTGAACTCGCTCAGGGCGGTTCTATGTTAAAACAACGGTTCTATGTTTTAATGTTTTGTTAGCCTATCCAGCTGAACCTGCTAAATACGGCGCTGCTGAGTTGTTCAATCAAAACATTGCAGAAATAGAGAAGCTCAATGCAGAGAAGATCTTGGTTACGTCAAAACCGTAACCAAGCTGTTCACATAGAACACATTTTCTGCACTCCTTTTCCATTGTTTTCTAGGTAAACATGCGCTAGATGGACATCTTTGGCCATTACATTCACAAGAAAGCTGCATGTTTAGAAAGCCATGTAAAGTTAAAACTTAAAAAAAAAAAGTATCAAGACTTTTTTTTTTTTTTTTTTTTTTCCCCATTCCACTGCATCTCATGTTTTTAAACTTAAAAAAGTGTGACTGGCCAACGTGATCTCATTAGAGTACGTTTGTATTTTTACGTAAAGTGTGGTTCTTCAACAGGTACATTTACTTCCGCAATAAAATGTAAAATCATTTATGTATCAAAGTGTGAATGTGAATGAATTCTAATATATTAATATTAAATCATGGCATTAATGTTTTAAATTTGTTGTATTCAATTGTCATATCAATACATGTTTTATTCAAATTTATTGAATGCAGTTTACTCATCTACTTAATATGAAATAACATTTCTGTTCGTGACTTGTGCTGCAATCTCGTTTCGGAGGATTACACAATGTTAAACAAGACTACAGTTTAAAACCTTAAAATTAATAAAATTTATTTAATTGTTTAAAGGCCTGCTGAAGTGTCTTGGTACGTGCAGCATTATTCAGTGTGTTGACGTAATTTCAACTGAAACAGGAAGACAGGGCAATATATCAAACAGCCCTGCCCCTTTTTTTAAATAGCCAATAGCGTTTTGTTTATATCACAGTTCCGCCAGAGCCGTTAAACTCAGTAAAACCTCTGTTTCCCTTTAATATCTAACCGTTTATCCTCCTAATCTCCTCTAAATCACTTTAAAATATAGCATTCTGTGCAGAATTTAAATTGGTCCGATACCTTTCATGGTCTGTGCCGACTTGCAGATATGATCCGCTCTGTGCTCTTGTGTCCCTGGGCCATAGAAGACTGTGCTCGCGCTGCGTCGGTTCATGTTATACTAACGCAAAAACGGACTTCATTCGCGTCAATGGAAAGCATAATCGTTCTGAATCGTTCCCTATCCCCTATATAGTGCACTATGTGCACTTTACCATGTAGAAACTAATAAATGTGTGAACAAATAACTGATTTCAGCTGCAGCTTCAATGTCTGTTGATAGTGTAGGAGGGGGCGGGACTTCAGATTCTAGAGAGCATTTGATTGGACAGAAGATTTGATGAGAAGCTGAAGTGCGATGTGATGTCATGAAAATCCGTGAGAGACTAAGTTTTGAATGCATATATCTCCTAAATTTGAATTTTGTCATTGTTTTGGAACACACCAGCTTATTCATAACATTAAGGCTAACATATTCATACTAAAAGCTATAAAAGTAAAATTTTGATTTCAAGGGGACTTGAACCATTTTGTAATATTTAGTTTAGTTTACAGAAGGCGTTTTCTTCTATGCAGCGACTGACAATACAACCATAAGATACACCAAAGCACAACATAAATTCACAAAACACATCAATTTTATTTGCTGTACTCTAAATCTTTAGAATCCATATTTTTGTAAGGAACAGATCCAAATTCAGCCCATTATCCATCAATCTTCATCTTCATTCTCAGCACAACCGTCACGGTCAAAGCCTGTGCTCGTTATGATTCAAATTTAAAAGTTGCGCTCTCGAGAACCTTTAAGACATGGTTTACGGCACTGATATCGAATGCTCATTGGTTCTCATCTGCTTCGTCACAGATTGGGACATGCCGTGTTTTCAGTGGATTGACATTTGAAATGAGTGCGCGCCTTTACGGAGAGAAGACGGTTGATATTTTCATGGATTAATAAGTTAAATTCTGCTCTGTACCCTTTGTCTGTTATTCTTTTATTTATAACATTATAGTTTTAAGAAATTGTTATGGGTAGGTTTATATAGTGATATAGATATATAGTTTTAATGTTATATTTTTTACTAAAATTGTCATTTTCCTACACATTTCTTTCCATTACGTTTAATTCTATTAATATTCTGTATAAAATGCGTATGTTTAGGTTCGTGATGGGGTTTAGAGATCTTACATTTATCTACAAAACGATAAAAGAGAAAGGGAAAATTAAAAAATAATTTGAATATTAATATTAAGTATATTAAAGGTGCAATATGTAAGAATTTTGCAGTAAAATGTCCAAAAACCTCTAGACCAGTGTTATATATTTTTTTCACTTGAGTTCTTATAATATCCCAAATGTTTACAACTATTTGTAAATCGTGAGAAAATTGCAATTTTAACCAAGGCTCCGGGACATGTGAGGAGTCGCCTGTCAATTGCATCATAACACCAATGGAAACACCAAAGACGCTTTAATATTTACATGCTTTAAATAGACAAGGGAACAACTGTTTTGATATATTTGTAGACATAAAATTATTGTTATATAGCTCAACACGTTTAGTCTTATTGTTTAAATCTAATTTTCTTGATTTTTTGCGAGTACCATGCTTTATCATGCCTCAGAGAAAAACACTATTTTATGATAGCTAACATAGCATAATCAGAAGCAGCATTATTTTTAGTAACAGTAATACAGAATTTTCTCCATCATACAATACGTTTTAAAATTAATTGCATGCCATTTATCAACACAAGCCATCCAGCATTTAATATGATATTCTAAAATCGAGCTAGCTTACTGCATTGTGTCTCAAAACATAGTTCTCACAGCAGCTGCCGAGCGAACGCACAGAGTAACGTTATAACATCATTTAAAATGAATTGCATTTATCAACACAAGCCATTCAGTATTTAATATGATATTCTAATATCGATCTATCTTACTGCAGTGTGTCTCAAACAAGTGTCTTACAGCAGCCGCCGAGCGAACGCACAGAGTAACGTTATAACATAATTTTCAACACTCTCAAATGTATCTAATATGATAAACAGAGCTGCGTTACCTCATACTCATGACCGGAAAAGCGGAAGCTGCGCCGGCGACTGTGGCATAATAAAAGTTCCACTGCTCAAGAGGCGTGTGTTGCGCAATCGCTCCAGCGGTCTTGTTCAGCTCCCATAACACTCGGTCCTGCTTTGCTTCATACTACAGTAATGTTAATAATCGCATCCATGAACATGATTTCTTCCCGAGTCCTATCCCAATAGTTTTCCACCGGTTGTGAGGTGAAGACCACATGTCCCAAGATTGTGGAAATATTACATATTGCATCTTTAAGTACTTAGTTTTTCAGCAGTTTTGACTGCCTTAATTGCCTCATTGCTATTTTTTCTTTATTATTACTTATTTTTTTTTTAAATATAATTAAAATATATTAAGTGTTATTAAACATGCGTACAAAGCATACAGCACACAAAGCCATGGCAAGAGAAAACAAGCATTAGTGTAATTAAACTTTTTACTCCAAACCTCATAAGTAAACAGAGAAAGTAAGTAAGTAAACATAAGTAAACTCAGAGATAGAGTAGCTTGGTCTCCCCTACTGTACATCCCTGGAAGAACAGAAATATTTGAAATCCAGATTTTTGTTGTTGCTGTTGTTGCTTTATAACCCAAGGCACTGGGGAAGACTCCAGCATCCTTGTGACCTCACACAGGACCAAGGGTTTGGAAAATGGATGGATGGATGAAACGGGTGATTTTCTAAAGAAAATGTCCTTTAGAATAAATCGAAGACTTAAATTGGACAACACTGACATGTTATATACGTACTGTAGCAGTTTAATGTGGAAAAGTTTGGAATTATTCAAATTAAATTGTCATTATCTGTCCTTATCATTTCATTATGTAATTCATTGACATTTAAAAACACTTTATACAGACCTTTGGTGATCCTAATCCTGATGTGTCTGATTCTTTCCTGCTTTAAAAGCTTTTCTATGTGGGTTGTAAAGACACAAATAAGCACTCTCATTTTCCCAGCTAATGTCAGCTCTCGCACATAATATGAGTCATGCTTCAAAGTTGTAATTTAAGGCTGTAATGTACCTAACAGTCTTTAAGGTTTCAAGACATGAAAATTGATTGTTCTCTGAGGGGGCTTGATGGAATGGATTTTTTTTTTTAATTGTTATTTCTTTTCTAGAAGTTTCTCTCAAATTAAACTAAGATTCTAATACACTGTTTAAAAGGTCTTAAGGTAACAAAACATCTAAATAGTCTAATATACTTTAATTTATATTTAAATTTCAGTCTATGCTCAAGACCTATGATATCCGAAGACACAAATCACGGGGACAACTTTTATTGCTCTTTTTCCAGTCATATAACTGTTTTAAAGCAACATTTCCATGACAAAATATCACCATACAGGTTAGGAACGAAATTCATTTGAATGGTTGAACTATTCTTGTAGGCAATCAATTGGGTGTAATATTTAATTTGTAAACAATATTATTGACCAGCGCTAATCCGCTAAATGTGACTATAAGGCATGAAGATATACATATATTCTAAACATTAACATCATGAATATCTGTACAGCTGTTTGCAACAATGTTTTGTAAAATAAATAACTAAATAAAAATTTAAAAAGCTATACACATAAAATGACTTGAAGATAAAAGGGCAATTTGCCATAATGCTTATTCCAACTGAGAGTGTAAGCATATTCCTACATATTCCTTTTCATACACTGTAGTAGAGAAGAGTGTCCTTTCATCTGAAAACATCCCAGAGCACAGGGCCAATATGGACTCTGAATCTTGACAGATGTCACTGACAGATGGCAGACCAGATTCACACATGTGTACTCTTAAAGGCATAGTTCACCCCCCAAAATAATAATTTATTCACCCTCATGTTATACCAAACCTGAATGACTTTCTTTCATCACACAAAAGAGGAATGCTCTTTTCCTTGCAATTACAATGAATGGGGACTGAGCATCATAAAAGTAGTCAATTTGTGCACTATATTCCTACAAGGGCCTATTTACACTTAACAAGCTATCCAATTTGTTAAATCTTTTTCAATTGTACGTGTCCCCCTAGCCCCCCGCCCCCCAAGTATATCGAAGAGACATTTATAGGTGTTCACTGTAAAGTATCAAGAAAATACCATACCAAACAATACCATAAAAAAGCACTCTAGTCTACCCATCCAGGTGAAAAAATACTATAGTAATTTATAGTAAATACTATAGTGTTTTTGAACCATACTATAGTAAATTGTAGTATACTGTATATATTATAGTATTTACAACACTTTGTTAATGAATGCTACAGCATACTGTAGTATTGACTATAGTGAACTGATAAACTGTAATAAATACTGTAGTATACTTTAGTTTTTACTACAGTAAACTGTAGTATATATATTGTAGTATAATATACCCAGTACCGTCGCAAGGGCTGTGTGAAGCGTGCTACCGCACAGGGCCGCACGCCTCCCCAGGGCCTTGCGCCAAAGTAAAGTGACACCTGACTTGATGATGTTAAGCCAATAGTTAAAGTTCATGTTTTTGTTCTTCAAAATACTATAATAGTTAAAAGACAGAGCTAAAAGTGAGATCAAGAATGTGCATTTTATTGCATGGACGGAGAAACCATGGACGCCTGCAGGATTTCATCTGACGGTATACACAAAGAGTTTTTTTATTTAACACTAAAAAGTTAAATAAGTATATATAGCATAACTATTATACACTTTTTGGACCATCAGTGAGAGCAACGATACCGCAGAATGAGTCTATCTCTAGACATCGTGGCCTAATGGATAGAGAGTTGGACTTGTAACCCAAAGGTCATGGGTTCGAGTCTCAGGTCCGGCAGGGATTGTCGGTGAGGCGAGTGAATGTCCAGCGCTCTCCCCACCCTCAATACCACGACTGAGGTGAGACCATTGAGCAAGGCACTGTACCCCCAACTGCTCCCCGGGCGCCGCAGCAATGGCTGCCCAATGCTCCGGGTGTGTGTTCACTGCTGTGTGTGTGCACACTGCTGTGTGTGTGCACTTGGATGGGTTAAATGCAGAGCACAAATTCCGAGTATGGGTCACCATACTTGGCCACATGTCATGTCACATTTAAAATTTTTTTTTTAAATCCAAAAATTTCAAAAAGCAACAAAATTGTCAGACATTCATTTAGCGCATGTTCACAGAGGAAAACAATTGAAAAACAGCGCTGGTTGTTCTTTCGATACTGTGTGTGTTTCACTGACTGAGAAATCGCTTCAGGTTAGGCTATTCAGTGAGAGAGTAGTCCAAAAAAATGGAGTGGATTCATACCGTTTTGCAAAAGCATTTGACCAATTCATTTAGAACATAATTTAAGCATCAAAAATAATGTGCGCAGTTCAGTTACACAGCTGTTAAACTGAATAGGATATGCAAAGCAAAAAATTTTTTTAAAGTCGTCATGAAATCAAAATTGACACTCTTTACTTAGTTAGTGCATATTACTAGTGCTGAACGTCTCGGTTATGTATATAACCTTAGTTCCCTGAATAGGGAACGAGACGCTGCGTAGTCACTATGGGAACGCCTCTGCGTGATGTCGTCGTGAAGCACGTATGAAATCTGTCCAATCGGGAGATGGAACGTCATAGGCGGGTGACGTCACTGACCAGGAACTATAAAGCCGGCCCGAAAACACTCACATTCAGCTTCTGAAATACTGAAGCAAGTCGCTTACGGGCATGCCGGGAGTATGGCAGGGTGACGCAGTGTCTCGTTCCCTATTCAGGGAACTAAGGTTATATACAAAACCGAGACGTTCCCTTTCAAGGGAACTCGCACTGCGTAGTCGCTATGGGAACGACAATCCCAACGTCGCCATATGAGCATGTGACCGTTCGTGTGAAGCCGAAGCGCACAACTCACAGTAACACCTGTGCCCCTGGAGTGGAGCCGAGGTCTAGTTCATAGAACCTCACAAATGTATGCGGTGAGGACCAGCCTGCAGCATCACAAATGTCACTTAGGGAAACCCCTGAAATTAAAGCCTTGGAGGCAGCCATACTCCGGGTCGAATGAGCCCTAACAGCCAAAGGTGAAAGCTGTCCAACTGACTCATAAGCAAGTGAGATAGCCTCGACCACCCACTTGCTCATTCTCTGTTTGGATGCTGGGAGACCCTTCCTAGGTGCTCCGAAACATATAAAAAGGTGTTCAGCTTTTCTCCACATGGCAGCTCTGTGGACATAAGCAACCAGTGCCCTGACCGGACACAGCAGGTTAGGACTTTTTTTTTTGACCGGACTTTTCCTGGTCCGAAGACGTAAAAGGAGGAGGACAGAAGGCCTGCAGCACGATAGGTCTCACAGGATTAGTGAGGACCTTGGATATATATCCCAGTCTGGGATGAAGGAAAGCCTTAACATTACCAGGCGCAAATTCAAGGCACGATGGAGATACCGACAGGGCCTGTATGTCTCCAATTCTCTTGAGAGACGTGAAAGTAAGCAGAAACACTGTCTTTAGTGTTAGGACCTTTTCTGGCACCTCTTCGATGGGCTCGAAGGGGGCCATAGAAAAGCCTTGCAAAACAATGGCCAAATCCCAAGCCGGTACTCTCGTGCGTAATGCAGGTCTAAGCCTCAAAGTGCCACGGAGGAAACGAGTAATGAGCGGGTGTCTCCCCAAAGATACCCCACTGAAAGGAGCGTGGTAAGCAGCTAAGGCCACCACGTACACCTTTAGCGTGGAGGGGGATAACCCTGAAGAAAATCTATCCTGCAGGAACTCCAGTACTGCGCTAACCGGGCAGTTAACTGGATCCCACTGATGATTTTCACACCAAGAAGTGAATAATCTCCACTTCAAGGCGTAGAGGGAGGGAGCTCTGGACTGGAGTATGGTCTCAACAACCTCGGTTGAGAGTCCGGAATCTATGAGCTGTGCCCCCTCAGAGGCCACGCCCACAGCTTCCATAACTCCGGGCGGGGGTGCAGTATTAGACCGCCCGCCTGAGAGAGAAGGTCCTTCTTGATCGGGATCTCCATCGGAGACCCGTCGAGGAGAGATACCAGGTCCGAGAACCACACTCGGGCCGGCCAGAACGGGGCCACTAATAACAGACAGGCCCTGTCCTGGTGAACTCTCTCCAGAACTCCCGGGAGCAGCGCAATCGGGGGAAATGCGTACAGCGGTAGCCTCGGCCACAGCTGTATCATAGCATCCAGCCCAAGAGGTGCTGGGTTTGACATCAAGAACCACAGTGGACAGTGAGTCGTCTCTTGAGACGCAAACAGATCCACTTGGGCTTCGCCGTAGTTCTCCCATAAGAGCTTCACCACCTCGGGGTGAAGTCTCCATTCCCCAGGCCTCGGCCCCTGCCTCGACAGGATGTCTGCTCCCACATTCAGGTACCCTGGGATGTACACTGCTCTGAGGGAGAGCAGTTTCCCTTGGGACCACAGGAGGATCTGATTCGCCAGCTTGTATAAGGGGCGTGACCTCAGACCCCCCTGATGATTTATGTATGAGACCACCGATGTGTTGTCTGATCGAACTAACACATGATGGTCCCTGAGGTCTGGGAGGAAATATTTCAGTGCTAGAAATACCGCCATCATCTCCAGGCAGTTTATGTGCCACGAAAGATTATAGTCCTGCCACAGATCTCGAGTTGAGCGAACACTCATGATCGCCCCCCAGCCCGTGAGGGATGGATCTGTCGTTAGCGTGACGCGACGACTGAGAGCCCCCAGCACAGGTCCCTGGGACAGAAACCAAGGTTGCTTCCATATGACTAGAGCACGTAAACATCGCCGCGTGACTCTGATCATACGAAATGGATTCCCCCTCGGTGAGAACCCCTTGGTTTTGAGCCACCACTGAAGTGGTCTCATGTTCAGCAGGCCAAAAGGTATCACGTTGGACGCTGCTGCCATAAGACCTAACAGTCTCTGAAACTGTTTGACAGTGAGTGACTGGGCTAGCTTTATGTCTGAGACAGTAGTGAGGATTGATGTTATACGAGCCGGAGATAGACGGGCGCGCATAGTCACCGAATCCCATACCACTCCTAGATAAGTGGTCCTCTGAGCTGGAGAAAGCACACTTTTCTTTGCGTCAAGTCTCAACGCTTAACCTTCTCATGTGAGCGAGAACAACATCTCGATGTTGGACCGCCATCTGCTCTGATTGAGCCAGAATCAACCAATCGTCTATGTAGTTCAATATGCGGATGCCCTGCATACGCAAGGGCGTCAGAGCCGCGTCTACACATTTGGTGAAGGTGCGGGGTGACAGTGCTAGGCCGAAGGGAAGAACCCGATATTGGAATGCTTCGCCCCCGAAAGCAAACCTTAGGAACTTCCTGTGATGGAGGATTGATACATGGAAGTATGCGTCTTTTAGATCTATCGTCACAAACCAGTCCTCGGACCTGATTTGTGACACGATGTGTTTGATTGTCAGCATTTTGAACTTGAGCCTTGCTACCGTTCGATTCAACTGACGAAGATCTAAAATCGGACGCAATCCCCCGTCTTTCTTTGGCACAATGGAATAGCGGCTGTAAAACCCTGACTCCCTGCTGGGAGGAGGAACCCTTTCTATAGCCTCCTTTCGCAAGAGCGTCTCTACTTCCTGTGCCAACACCAGAGCCTGCTCGGGCCTACCACCGTGGGCAGGACCCTATTGAATTGGGGTGGGTGTGTTCTGAACTGAATCGCATACCCCTTTTCTACTGTGTGCAGGACCCATTGAGATACTTTTGACAGATTTTTCCACTCTGACAAAAAATCTACTAAGGGAACCAGCCTCTCGAGGCTGGCCTCTGGTGGAATATGGGCAGCGACTGGCTTGGCTGCAGAGAGAGCGCGCCACCCTCGGGTGACACACAGGGAACTACTGCGCCCCAGCATTGCGGCGGGGTTGGCAGAGCGCCCCCCTGAGGGCACCGAAGACAAGCGGGCACCATAGAGAGAGGTGAATGCCGCTTGACTCCGGAGGGGACCACCCTCAGGATCCTGACTGTTCTGGCGTCAGGATTTCTTAGACGAAGCCCTCTTAGCGGCAATGACGGCCCTCAGATCCGTCTTGCCCTTCAAAGGCTTCGCCTGAGAGCGTTGTCCCGCATCCCAGCTCCTCGGAGGGGGAGTATGGGTAGCAACGCTCTGCTTCTGGTGTTGTCTGTATTGCGAGGAGCTCGTACTCGGCTTTGGCTGCTCCCGCCCAGCAGCCGAAGGGACTTGGGTTCGGCGGGGAAGAAACTGCTGCAATGCGGCAGACTGTTTCTTCGCCTCCTGAAACCTCTCGGTGACAGATGTTATCGCATCACCGAAGAGGCTGGAAGGATTGAGTGTCTTTAATCTCGGTGAGATTAAGCCACAAATGCCGCTCCGTGTCCACCAGGGCTGCCATAGAGCGGCCAACTGACTTGGCCGTCTCCTTGGTGGCACGGAGGGCTAAATCGGCAGAGAGACGCAACTCCTGAATGAGGTCTGCACCCACTTCATCACTTTCCCCCAAATCCTTCAGCAGGTCAGCTTGGTATGCTTGCATGATGGACATAGTGTGCAAGCACGCCGCAGTACGCTTTGCCCACTAGCGCTGATGTTGTTTTCAGTGGCTTAGTGGGAAACGTCGGGGCTTTAAGGGACGATGCTGCCTGCGGAGAGAGATGGCTTGCAAGCGTCTCTTCTGCTCTTGGCATCGCCCCGTACCCGTGTTTTCTCAAACCAACCACATTGCTGTAGATGGAAGTCTGAGGTGTGTAAACACGGGTAGACACCGATCTCTTCCACGACCTCGACACCTCGGTGTGGAGGTCGGGAAAAAACGGTAGTGCCCGACGTGGAGGCTGAGCAGATCTAGATGGTAGGAAACGTTTATCTAGTTTGTTTAACTTGGCAACAGCACGAGAAAGCACCTCCATGAGTTCCTTGCTCGCGGGAGATTGAAGTGGCGAGTCTTCAGATTCTCCCGTTGCCACGCTGACAACATCCAGCTCCTCAGAATTAGACACCATAAGCGTGACTGTATCCACCGGAGCGGAAGAAACCGCAATGCGTGCTTCCTGCCTCCGGAGAGATACATTGGATGCAGCAGGTGAAGGCAGAGATAAGGCTGGGCCCGTCTCTAACCCCTCTGCTACATCCATTTCCGAATAGTTTTGTCTATCAAGATAATCTTTACAAGTTAACACAACATTTATACATTTTGAAGCCTAAATAAAGTCGTCCGATATAAAAAGCTAACAGTAGGCTATAAACGGACTACAGCATGCCATGGTCGCGGATCAACGTCACCACCACCAAGCTTCCTCAAACTTTATTTAAAAAACAACTTTATTTAAAAACATGCTCGCTGATTATGATCTGCCCTGTGTATGAAAACTTATCCACTTTTTCATGAGAATTGCTGTCCAAATGTCCTGTTTGTCATGATGACGTCTAAAGTCCCCGCCAAAGGAAGTAGTCCCTTTTAGCAAATTTTTAGCAACCGCCGTTTTTAAGACCCAATAAAGGTTTAAAAAATCACAAGTGGGTTATAACTGATGTGTTTTATGTCATAGATCAAAATGTGAAAATATTTAGAGGCTTTGTTAACCACAGACCTTATTTCATAAAAAAAAAACCATAGACTTTAGGGCGATGGAACCAGAAGTCCTAAAATGCTAACTCGCTTCTGGGTTTTGCATACAAAAACACGTCATCGCTGAGGTACTCTATTCCGTTTCACTTGGAAATATGTCACAACACTGGAGAAAAGTCATTTGCAACTTCCGGTTCACGGAGACTTTAAATATCCACAACACATACAACAAATTGTTCATCATTACATCAACAGTAGACCAAATAACCAATGCCAATGTCAATACTAAACTACTGCACAAAATGTAAAAACACAAAACTACTCATCAATTTTTCCAGGCCTTTCTTTAGGCAAATTCATCCACAATGTCCTTGGTGTTTAATTCACGGCTTCGTGCATTCTCAATGGAAAGAATAATTGCCAGTCCCGATAGTCTGTTCTGCGACATGGTGCTCCGCAAATAATTTTTATTAGCTTCATTTTTGAAAATGAGCGCTCCGCTGAAGCAACAGCAACAGGGATGGTAAGAAAGAGAACTAAAACTGTGCACATGTCGCTGAAGCTAGATGTGATAGAGTTGTTCTCAACAATAAAAAAAATGACCAGAACTTGAACTGTTGTCGTCCCAGAGATTTGTCTTTTAAAGGCTGCACGGAATGTAATCAGTTGCTGTGGAATTGCTGGAGACAAGTCTTGTTTTATCTCTTCACTAAGCTCTCACACAGAAATCACTTTACTTGACATGTATACAAAATATATTTATCATGGCCACAAATTAAAAGTTAATTCCCTCTTTCCCCTTGGCGGGCCCCCGATCCGCCCGGGCCCATTTGCCCGTTCATACCCTGCATGCCCAGACGCTACGCCACTGGTTCTGTTAATAACCCTCTTTCAATCAGACTATCCTTAGGCGGGGATAAAATAATGCAGAATCGTAAAAAGTATAATCAATAGTTTTCACGAAAGCCCTGGAGCTGTCAAAATTCGCTGGATGACACAAAACACAAAAAAAAATTAATTTCTCAGTCCATATAACATGGAGAAAGAGTAAACCTTGTTGATTTACATACTACCAACATTGTAGCAATTCAAAGCGGGTTGAAAATCAGCAAAGTACATTTTAAATCTGATCAAATCGGATCAGATATAACTCATTAAGTGACCAGGTGTAAAGCAGGCCCTTCTGAAGTAATTAAGTCATAAGCTCTGTGAGAGACAGACAAAAATTTCTCCATTTGTTTGTCCAATTCCTAAATGTAGATATTCAGTGAATATGTTTATCCAATTTACAGACAGCCGGGATGATTCACAAAACATGATTTTAACTCAATTATCCAGTCACAGCTAACTGAAGGGAAAGTTTAACATTTAAAAATAAAACTTAAATTTCAGTCTGTTTCTTCGAGAAAAAAAAAAGCTATCATACAATTTCAGAAGACGATTGCATCAATTTTTTATATTGTTTTTTGATGACTGTTGATTGTAATTGTATGGAAACAGTCTTTAGAAATTCTTCTTTTGTATTTCAAAGAAACATGAAAATCTTTTGGGTTGGAAGACAAGTTATCCCCAAAAGAAAAATTCTGTTGTTTACACAAATGACAGAATTTTTCTTTTGGGGAGAACTAGTCTGAAAATAGACTGCGCTGTGGAAATGATGCAATTGGACATCCTAAACAGCACATAAAGCACCAAATAAATGGAAATGCATGCAGACAGCTAGCATGAACTCCTCTATATCATTATGCATGCTTTAAGCAATGTCATGCAATGCCTTCCCCATTGGTCCAGGGAATTTTATGCCCTTCCAACACAAACACAAAATGGCAGCACTGGAAAAGGTTGGTGCAATCAATCACATCAGTTCTTGAGTCAGCCTCACCGCACGCCACACACATCTGATTTTCCATCTCCAAGATGGAGGCGCTGCAGAAATCTTGAGTATTTATGAGCAGATGTCTAGTTTCAATGGCAATCATCAGATATACGATTGAACGTTATTAACGCTTGTGCTTCATCTTATTCACGTGAACATATCATTCATTTCCCATGCATCAGAGAGCTCATGCTGCCTCCAGTATGAACTAAGCACATTGCTGAGATGTATGGTGCTCACGTACCTGGTGTCTGTTTTAGTGTTGTAATTTGCCTAATGTCATTACTCTAATTGCTATACTCAGTGAAATTAAGGGCCAGCAGAAAATGGTGCCTGCATGCTCTGAGCTGAGCACATGGTCTTTGAGTGTGAGCCCACTGGAATACATGAACTTTATCAGCACTTCTGTTTTTAGCCCCAGAGCTCACAGTGATACAGTTTTCACAACCACAAATTGTATTTTTAAACAACATGCATCCACTGAGCAGATTCAAGGTAGACAACATAGAAATGTCCAACGTGATCTCATGAGAATACGTATGTATTTTACATAAAATGTGGTTCTACCACACATGTACATATACTCTTGTTTGCATAGACACTGAAATGTGCAATATTGACAGAATATAACAGATAAAGTATTTAGATATGAACAACTTTATAGATGTGCATGTTTACAAAGCCTTAATTACTGAATATTAAATTCATGGATTTAATCATTCATTGATACTGTTGTTTTTATGATCGTTGATATTATGTTTTCAGTCACGTTTACTGCAGTTGACCCAGAATCCATATGGTTGCTTTTTGTGAAGAACAGACCTAAATTCAAGCTTTATTCAACAATTGTGACCATAATCATCAAATTTCGCATTTGTTACAAATTAAAAATTTGCCATCTCCTGAATTGTTGCCAAGGAGGTCAGAAAATATGTATTTGCTTATCCTTTATTTTGATGGCTCACTTTAGGCATTCTACTAACCTTGTAACTAGATGTCAACTAACTCTCAATAATTTGCAACTACATGTCAATAAACTCTCAATAGAGATTATAGTAGACTGGTAGGGTTAGGTTTAGTAGAATAAATTAACATGTAGTTACAAAGTTGCTTATCAGTTGACTGTCTGTTGGGGAGCATCCAAATAAAGTGTTAGCAGAGATTAAGCAGTGTAACACGGTATGTTGTTCAGGGAAGAAGGTGGTGGAAACCGGCGAATGATTCAAACACTATAATTATAAAATAAACAAAAACAAAACGATAGTAAAGGCGGCAGCCCCTCATGGACGACTGCCGCACATAAACAAAACATAATGTAAATAGTCCAGGCTTGGTCCTCTCTCGTCCTTCACTGTCGTCGGCTCGTCACTCCTCCTTTTATGCTTCCAAGTTCCTCTGTGAGATATGAGACCGAATGCTAGATGGCAGTGTTGATATCTCAGAATGTAAACTGCAGTTGTGTCCCAAATGATGCTCTATACACTATGTACTTTTTCTTTTTGGAATTTTTAGTGTGAGCACACAACTAGCACCCTTTATACTACAAAACAGCATATAATAGAGCATAAGTACACAAACTGGGGCACACCTTGTGACGGAGAAGCCACTAACATTGTTTTTATTTATTTATTTGTTTTTTGCATCAGCAAACCCAGCTCACTATAGTTACCACCAATGGAAGGCGATCTTGATTTATGATTTTGGATGTTGCAGGGACTGATAAATGCAAATGCAGATCCCCCTGTTCTGATTAAAACAAACAAAACAAAACAAAACAAAAAAGGTTTTATGCATGGCGTGTTCTTTGACAATTTTTTTTTACAATTACTCCTGAAAAAAAAAAGAAATATCACAAATATCTGAGTTTTGCAGTGTAGCTGTATATAAGATCATATTAGGATGCTCAAACAAATGTTCTGATAGAATAACAGCGTTACACTTTTCAGGGGAATCCATCTTCCATGGCTAACTTATATCTCTCTCTGTATATTAAGTTAAGTCACTTTATGCAGCTTCCTGTTTTTTTTTTTGTTTTTTTTTTATGTTTTCAAAATGTTTTTGTAGGTCTGTTTCTGAAGCGTCCAAGTCTTACATGTAGAGTGGACAGAAGAGAAGCAGAAATTACTTTAAGCAAGACAAGNAAAAAAAAAAAAAAAAAAAACCTGAAAAAGAGAAATCCATTAAATTCTGTTGAAATATTAAGTGAATATATCTATATGTTTTTTTTTCCTGCATATCTCTTTTCCATTTTTATTTTATAAAAACCTTATGAAAGATTTAACTAGTATTGGATTGTGCTGCAGTAAAAGGCATGGTGGGATTGAATAGTCCTGTTGTCCCTTTCAAACCTTTCAACTTTATCTGTCTTTTCTAGATTCACTATTTGGGAAACAAGAAATCCTAATTTAGTTTAATATGTGAATAACATTGATTCATATTTTTTTTCTTTATTTTTTTTTCTTCTTACAGTTAAAGGTGAACATGTACAGTAAATGGAAAGATGCATAAAATGTCCATATGACATATATTGTCTCGCATAGCCAGACCTTCAGTCTGACGGCAGAAGGTCTGAACTCTATCAAAGCTTTCATTGGCTAAGGACCGCCCAAGAGGACGTTTGACTGACTGTAACGCAACCATTCACAGTTCGTTTTGTTCTGCGTCATGTTTAGGGATGTGAAAATGTAAAGTCTAATAAATTATTCATTCAAGAATGTTGTGCAAGTTTACTGCAACAATGGAGCCGTGAACTTCACATACTTTTTAAAATCCTGGTAACCACTCATTGTCACAGCTGTAGACAGCGTTCTTCCATGAGGGGGTTTGGCGTCACGGCATTTGTTTCTAGGCGGACCATTAAAAAATGTGACACGCTGTAACAAATTAGCTCAAAAGGGAAATATGAATAATTAATCATAACTCATTATAATTAATTATAAATAGTTGAATCAGTTAACGAATTAACTTGATGTAGCTGAATTAATATTACAATCAATTAATCTGTTCGGCCAGCAAACACTCAGTATTGATCGTCTATCAACTCTTCAAAAAGGATATTTTCCGTGGCCACAGAAAAATAACTCTTTCTTAGCATGTTATCATTGACATTGGTTTAGAATCAGATCAGAATCAACTCGCAAGAATGTGCACAAAGTTTTATTTAACTAAATCACGAACACGTAGTTAAACTAAACACACACAGACATACAAATCACACATACATAGGAAATGAGAGAGTTGAAATTAATTGAACCATAGCATAGCAGGGGAAAGGAGCTGGAAGAACCATCAGTCTCTCACTATAGAGCACCACACCTTAATACTAAATCGCCATTTAGTGTTCAAATGTATGATACTTGCAAATGTCTTAACTGTTGAGGAGCGTCCAGATATGCAGTCTCAGGAGAAATTCTTGATGCTTCGGTCCGATGGTGCTGAAGTGTAATCAATATCTTATGCGTTGAGTGAAAAAAATGACAATGAACTTGCGCTGTTAATTTGACCCTGTTGTCGAGGAAGTTGCGCATGGCTTGAAGTGAATGAGGCCTGTCGGTGTGGCTGCGCGGGCCGGCTGGCCGGGTGAGTTGACCAGCAATCAGCAGAATCAGCAAGAACAAAGGCAGGAGACCAGAAGGGAGCAGTGCAATCTGCGTGGGGGCTTTTTAACATCAACAGCAGTCACACCTTTTGAGTTTTGGCTTGACCAATGAGAAAGGTGCAATTTCCAAGCAGGAAATGTTATTTTGTTTGAAAGTGAACTCATTTGCATGAGGGGAGTAAGCTGGTAGTTTTTGTCCATTTATACCCTGATAAATTTAACAAAAATACAATGCATTCTAACAGATGGTGATGTCGACCAAAGTGTGAGTTATTAAATGGCGAGTATTTTGATATGAAACACCACCTAGATGTGCTACATTATCTAGTAGTTCTATTATCAGACATGCATAACCCTATACAATAAACAAAAGAACAATACACCCAAAGTAATAATACACAAAACGTACTGGAGAAATGCATGTTCATTAATTTAAGCAAATTTATCAATGAATTAGTGGAAAGGATTCAAAAGTCATTTCTATGGGCTGCATGTCTGATTTTTTTGAGAACAATCAATGTCCCAAGTGTCTTTGAAGTGTGTGAGGGAAGCAGAAGGGGGATAGTGCTCAGTGGGGGAGCCAGACATTATGGAGTCTGCATGGGTGAAGGGTTGGAAGATTAACTTTTTACAATTGTGTGTTTGATCAATTCAGTCATTACAACACACATCTCCCGGACATACTGTAGAATTCAACCAACCAGATGATGACTTTGAAAATTCTGGAGTGTTTCCAGTTAAGTTTGCCATATGCGTCAGACGTTCAGCCAACAGGCAATGGGTTCTGCATGATGTCTGAGGCTGAGACTAACTGATTTTTTTTTAATCAACAAGATTTTAGGCAAAAAATTCTGTAAATGAAAAATGTATATTTTAGACTCTGTCACTATTTGGTTTTAATTCTTTTCTTTTTCTTTTGTTCTTTTTTTTGGCCTTCATTAACAAAATTTAAATGTAAATAATTAGCAAAATGCATTTTTTGCACAAGCTTATTTCATAAACTTATAAAATATAAATGTAATAAGGAATTTAAAAAACAAACAAATTAATTAATTAAAGTAAACTTATCAAGTAACTTTTGTATTATCAAAAGAGTATCAAGAAGCCATCTCGGGTTACTTGACTGTAACCCTGTTCCCTGAAAAAGTGTGAACGAGATGCTGCGCTGATTTAAGTGCTGTCTTTGTTTGACCGGTTGTGAACACATGTAGCTAATGGCGCGTGCCACACCTTCTGCCCCATGGCTATCCGATGTTCTCTGTGAGCATCGATCTAGACTCAGGGCTGCAGAGGAGGTGGCACAAATCTAAAGATCCTACTGATTTTAGCTTGTATCAGTCACTACTCTTTTACTTCTCTACAAATGTCTCCATTGCTAAAACCACATACTATCACAATGAAATAAACAATTCGAATGATTCTCGCACACTTTTCAAAACCTTCTCTTCTCTTCTCTTCTCTTCTCTTCTCTTCTCTTCTCTTCTCTTCTCACTTTGTCTGAAGAACATCCTGGACATGTACAGTATGGCAATGAAGTGCAGCATCTCATTCCCGCTTTTTCAGGGAACAGGGTTACAGTCAAGTAACTCTAGACATTCCCCTTCAAAAGCTACTCTCAATGCTGTGCTGATTTAAGCACTATGGGAATAAGAATACCAACGCCACTGCACTGGAAGTGTCTGGACCCCTCAAGGTTGTGTAGTGTGTGTGCCTCAGACATGGGCTTGGGATGTTGACTCAAAGACATGAGAGCCCGGAGTAACATGAACATCCAAAATATAGAATCTAATAAATGTGTACAGAGAGGACCAACCTGCCGCATCACATACTTTCTGCAAGGGGGCGCCCCTTGCCAAAGCCCTGGAGGATCCAACCCCCTGGTAGAATGAGCCCTGATGCCTAGAGGCAAAGCTTGACCATGCACCTCATAGGCTAGGGCGATAGCATCTCTCACCCAATGTGACATAGTCTGCTTTGTGGCGGCCACCCCCCGGTAACAGCCCCCATGATAAATGAACAGCTGCTCTGACTTACGACACTGGCTATAGTGCGGTGGATGTAAATCTGAAGAGCACAAGCTGGACAGAGTAAGTGGAATCTCTCCTGCTCCAGCGAAGTGAATGGTGGAGGGCAGAAGGCTTCAAGAATGACCGGATGCCCTTTGGAAGGTAATTGGGATGAGGGTGCAAAATAGCCTTGACTAGTCCAGGGGCAAAGTCTAAGCAGGAAGGTGAAACCAATAGAGCCTGCAAATCTCCAATTCTCTTTAGACACGATATTGCCATAAGGAAAAACAACTTAAAAGTCAGAAGCTTGATTGGCGATGACTCTAGTTGTTCAAAGGTGCCATCGACAAGCCCCTTAAGGACCACGGCTAAAGGCTGGTTCACACTGTGCGATTTTGGCCACGATTTGGTCGTCTGAGACAAATTTTGCAAATCTTAAAAGATTCCTATAATCCTAGCCTAAAACCTGTAGTCTTTGATCGCTAGTTTGACATGTTCACCGACAGCCGGTTAATGAGCGTCGCGATCAAATTTTACCTCTGACGAAGTTCTAGCAGTGTCAGAAGATTTGCCGCACAATCCTCCAGTGTGACTTCTCTTACGACGAACGTCAAATTTTGTTCGTTTTTCAAGACAAGCTGTGATCAAAATTAATGATAGAGATGTCGTTGTTAGCCACCATTTCAGTCCCGTGTGTAACGCAGCTCACTATCATCGAATGTGTATGTTTTGATGATGTATAACTCCGGACAAGTTTTCATGCGCGCGTCCGTTTTTAACGCATCCTAAATGTCGTGCAGTCTGACATTAATGACAGCTGAGATCCCACAGTGTGACATGAGGATCATGTTCGTACAGTCCGACAAGCAACCATCGTAAAGGACTATTATAAATCGCACAGTGTGCACCCAGCTTTAGTCCCACGAGGGAACTTTCACCCTGGTGAGTGGTCTCAAATGCCTAGCTCCATGAATGAAGCGGGCAATCAGAGGGTGTTTCCCTATTGAAACCCTGTCAATCAGAGCGTGGCAGGCTGAGATGACAGCCACAAAAACTCTGAGAGCAGCAGGATATGTGCCTGCTGACAGCTTCTCCTGCAGAAACTCCAGTACTGAAACAATCTGGAAGTGAACTGGGTTTGAATGATGTATAGTACACCAACTTTCAAAGACACGCCACTTAAAGGCCTACATTCTTCTAGTGGAGGGAGCCCTTGCACTGAAAATAGTCTCTATTACATCCACTGGAAGTCCAGCAGCTTTTAGCCGGTCCCCCTCAGGGGCCAGACATGAAGGTTCCACAGCTCTGGCCAGGGATGGAGTATCGTCCCCTGAGTCTGAGACAGGAGATACCTCCTGCTAGGTATCGCACAGGGTGAGCTGTCAAGGTGAGATATTATTTCTGAGAAACTCTGGTTGTCCAACAAGGCACTATCAACAAGAGGCATGGCCCTTGTTGACGGACCGTGGCCAGGACTCCCAGGAACAGAGCGATCAGAGGAAATGCATCTAGACGCTTGTTGGACCATGCATTTGCCATGACCCAGGGGGCTGGAGGAGTCAGTGAGAAGTAAAGGGGACATTGCGAAGCGAAGAGGTCCTCCTCTGCTTTGTAAAATCTTTCCCAGATCTGACTGACCAAATTGGGATGGAGCTTCCAATCCCTGTGTGTGACCTCCCATCTCGACAGTAAATCTGCTCCCACATTCATGCTTCCAGGAATGTAAATCACACTGAGGGACAGGAACATCTCCTGACCCCAAAGCAGAAGCTGCAGCGCTAGTTTGTTCAGACAAACACAGTCTGCCCTGGCGATTTATATAAGCAACTACCACCAAGTTGTCCACCCACACCAGGTAGCCTCTTAATTGCCTGAGGAAGTATTTCAGGGCCAGAAATACAAACCAATCTTTGTGCTGAATTTGAGACACAGTAATTTTGACCGTCAACATTTTGAACTTGAATGTTCTGAGAGAGCAATTCAGACCGCAAAGGTCTAGAATCGGACACACCCCCACATTTTTGGTAACCATAAAATAATGGCTGTAATAACTATATAATAACTGTTCTATGGCCCCTTTTTCCAGCAGAGTTTGCAATTCTTGTGTCAGCAAATACGCCTGTTCTGGTTTCACTGTAGTGGAGACCACGCCGTTGAAACGCGGAGGATGACGCGCAAACTGTATTCTGTTGCCTTTCTGTACGGTTCTCAACACCCAAGGAGATAGATTTGGCAGTAGCTTCCACGCTGCCAACTTCTCTGAAAGAGGCACTAAGCAATGTCGAGTGACACAATGTCTTGTTATGCAGCGTCAGGTGACGCAAGGTCACTCCTGTGAAAGAGATTTTTAATCTCAGTGAGTCTTTCCTGGTTAAATAAAGGTTAAAAAAAAAAAAAAAAAAAACACCAACATGGTCTGCAGGGCAACACCAGCCTGACCCACAGCCTGAAAAGCCTTCCCCACCAGCAGAGATATGATTCTGCATTGTCTGGAGGGAAGAACAGTCTTTTTCAAGGATGATGCGCTTCCAGAGGAGAAATAGCCCACAAGCATCTCGTCATCATTGTATATCCCTGTGCCTTCGCAACGACGATATTCGAGTATACCGATGTCAAGGGCACGAAGACACGAGAGGAATAGGGTTTGTTCCATGATTTTGATAGCTCATCATGTAGAGCTTGAAAGAAGAGGTTATTTAAGCCAAATTCTTGGCGTGTTTGCCACACGTGTTCACAACCGGTCAAACAAAGATGTTTTCCCATAGCGCTTAAATCAGCGCAGCACTGAGAGTAGCTTTTGAAGGGGAACTGCACATCTAAAACACAAATTGGGATCAGGTGTAGGACAATTTTTTCTATTACACTTGTTTTTTTATATTACAACTAAGCACAATGTTTCAACTAGTTAGTCTTCATCAGGCACCAGGTATAAGTTGTTCACTGAGGTCACTGATGATTCTGCACTTCAGTGTACTGAGCTCTGTCACCAGCCACCTTATTACATCAGACATGTTTTGCTTGGTTGTAATAAATAAAACATGACATCTACCTTTTTTTGTTTTAACTTTTATATTATCACTACCGCTCTCAGACATTTGGAGCCCTCTGTACTTAAATTGAAGACACACTCTAAACACACACACACACACACACACACATTGGGTTTCTAGGTTTTTTAATGGGAATTTCCAAAGACATAATGATTTTTATACTGTACAAACTGCATATTCTATCCCCTAATCCTAAACCTACCTGTGGCAAGCAGGACAAGGCTGAAAACCATGAGAACAGCAAGAGGCCGGTGGCGTGATTGATAATAAGTGCCACCTGCGCACCGCACCAGTCTCGTATCTCACAGAGGAGCTTGGAAGCATAAAAGGAGGAGCAACGACAGTGAAGGACAAGAGAGGACCAGGCCTGGACTATTTTACGTTATGTTTTGTTTATGTGTATGCGGCAGTCGTCCGTAAGGGGCTGCCGCCTTGTTTATTTTGAATATTACTAAAGTTACGTTGAACGTTCGCCAGTTCCCACCTCTTTCTTACCTTATCTGCTAACCTTGTTACACTACCCATCACAGAAAACTTTCTGCATTTTTTTACATTTTCAAAGAAAAAAGTGTTGTCCTCATGCGGACCAAAAAATCTCCCCACAAAGACAAGGAATTCAGATATTGCTATTTTTTGGGGGACATTTTGTCCTCATAACATAACATTACCAGGACCACACACACTTAAATCAGACATACACACATAATCACTGTAAAATTGCACATATACTGTACACACATGGATGGCTGTGGTAGTGAATCATGCAAATATCTCAAGCCAACACTGACAATGATTGAAAAGGACTCATGCAGTGTTAATTAATTGTCTAATCAGCATTATAGCTCTTGCTGTTATTTTTACACATCTTCAGGCAATGAAATTTGCAATCCATTTCCTTCTAAAGTACTGTATTTTTGCATGAGTATCTACCATTCTGCATTCGAGTATGCACTTAGCACTGATAAGATGTCTGTGACGTAGAGCAGAATCTATTCACAGATTTACTGAAACAAAACAGTGTTCAGTAACCAATGCAAGTAGATTTAAAATCAAAATAAATAGTTCCATCAAAAAAACAAAACAAAAAAACTGCAATATATGCACTTCACAGGGGCATTGAACTTGAATGGGTGCCCAAAAAACAAAATTACAAAAAAAAAAGAAAAAAAAATATCCTGCTCCTCTGGAACCACATTCAAATCAAACTGCCCTCTCCTGCCTCAACATGCTCCTTGCATTTTGTTTGCAGTTGGGAAATGACTACTTGCAGGTTTTCAAAGAATAGACCTCAGTCAGAGTCAACAGCATATTTAATTTGACAGGAACAAAAATATGGCTGTGAGGGATGGAAGTACAGTTTTTCTTTACAATTTAATGTGTTGTAGTGAGTGTCAAACATTCAGTCGACAAAACAATAAAAAAACATACATGTTTCAACAAATCTCTAGTTGACAAAGAGCTCTGAAAACATGAGTTGTGAAAATTAGACATGACTTAAGACATATTAAGGGGACTGGGACCTCATTTCAATCAATGTTGATTGAATAAATAATGGCATGTACTCTAACTAGTCTAAACTCTCAGAAGCAGTAGAAGTCTGTATTATTGGATCTTCTAGTTTCTCATCTGGAGGACTCTTAAGTGCTTCAACATGATGTTAACTTGAGGACATACTCCGGGTCACCACCTCATTCCTCAGCTGGGTTTTATAAAAAGGAAAGCTATTGCCTAGAAGAGTGGAATAAATCTAAGCAGAGTACAGTGCCTATAGAAAGTCATCATACCCTGTGAAAATCTAACATTACAGCCTGGTAAATAAAACAAATTAAGTCAAAAAAAAATTTAGCTGTTGGGTTAGGGTTAAAATAACATTTTAAAACATGCTGGCCCAGTTTCACAGACAGGGATAAGCCAGGATTAAGCCTTAGTTCAAATAGGATATTTAAGTAGCTTTTATAATCTTATTATTTTTATAATCTTGAGACAAAGCAATGACACTGACATATTTTAAGATATGTCAGTACAAGTTGCTTTCAGTTAAAACAGCTCAAACATGCATTTTAGTCTGAGACTAGCTTAAGCCTTGTCTGTGAAACCGGGGGTCTGGAGGATTGTTAAAAATTAATTAGTGAAATACCTGGGTTGTGATAAGCCCCTTAAAGCAGGGGTTCCCAAACACATTCCTGGAGCCTCCCCAACACTGCATGTTTTCCATGTCTCCTTAATCAAACACACCTGATTCAGATCATCGGCTCATTAGTCGAGACTCCAAGATCTGAAATGGGTGTGTCAGACAAAGGAGACATGCAAAATGTGCAGTGTTGGGGAGGCTGTGTTTGGGAACCCCTGCCTTAGAGTATACCATTATAAACTTGCTCATGTGCAACCAGTCAGCTTCCAGATCAAACACCAGGCTAATTGCCCCACCTGACATCAATTGTAGTGGTTTTGATTACTTCAGAATAAAACTAGCTGTTTCTTGAAGATTTAAGCCAGGAGGACATTGTTCAGAAAAGCTACTAAGAGGCTAAAGGCAACTTTGCAGGACTTACAAGGCTTTATGGCTGGGACTGGTCGGTCTGTGCATGTGACAACTAACTCTCAAGCTTTACACAAAGCTGGCCTGTATGGCAGGGTGGAAAGAAAGAAGCCTTTTCTGAAAAAGTGTCACACTCAGTCTCATTTGCGCTATGCAAAAACACACCTGGAAGACTCTGATGCCATCTGGCAAAAGGTGCTATGGTCTGATGAGACCAAAATTGACCTTTTTGGACTGAACTCCAAACGCTATGCCTGGCGGAAAGCAAACACAGCACACCACCCAAAACAAAATAAACATACTGTGAAGCATGTTGGTGGCAGCATTATGTTGTGGGGGTGTTTCTCTTCAGCAGAGACGGGGCGATTAATCACGATTGAAAGGAAAATGGATGCTACCACGTACATCCAAATTCTTGAGGAAAACCTGCATCCCTCTGGTAGACAGTTCAAGAGGGGCAGGTCATTCACCTTCCAACATGACAATGATACTAAACATAACGCCAAAAGAACAATGCAATGGCTTAAGGATAAAAAGGTGAATGTCCTTGAGTGGCCAAGTCAGAGCCCTGACTAAAGGGGTTTTGACCTTTTAACTGATTTATTGCAAAGGTGGCATCCTATCACAGTACCTCAGAATGACCTTTTTTTTTTTTTTTCACAAATGTTTTTAAATGCAGACAGCATTTACTGACCCCAAACTTTTGANTTTGAACTGATTTATTGCAAAGGTGGCATCCTATCACAGTACCTCAGAATGACCTTTTTTTTTTTTTTTCACAAATGTTTTTAAATGCAGACAGCATTTACTGACCCCAAACTTTTGAACATTATACTGTTACAAAAGCTTTCTATTTCAGATAAATGCTGTTCTTTTTAAACTTTTTGTCACTGAAGACTGGAGTACTGATGCTGAAAATTCAGCTTTGCCAACACAGGAATAAATTGCATTTTAAAGTATATTCAAATAGGAAAAAGTTAAATTGTAAAAAATATTTCACAATATTACTGTTTTTGCTGTATTTTGAATCAAATAATTGCAGCCTTGGTGAGCAGAAGACACTTATTTTAGAAAATGTTACCAATATAAATGTTAAAAAATGTTATCAATCTAAAGCAGATGATATAAATCAGATGTGTTAAATAGGACAGTAATCCAATGTGCAGTGCTGGGGATTGACAACCATTGCTTTGACCTCTCTTGTCAGTAAAAACATACTTCCTTACATCACTGATTATGCATCTTGCTCCCATGCTACTGTCATTTTTGAGCAATGTTCCAAAAAATCCCTTTATGTATGTAACAATAACAATTTGTTACATTGAATTTGCTTGTTTCTAACCCAGATACTTTTATTTGCACCTAGTAGTGCAAATAAATAGTGTAGGGTGGAACTTGTTGATCTATAATGTATACAAACATTATTTTCGTAAGAATAACATGCATTGATGAATCATGCACAGTGAGACAATGGACATTAGTAAAAAAAAAAAAAGTAAATACAATCAAGTTTCATGTTGCCTTTAATATAGCATGTGAATTAGCTCATCCAGTTGCAGATATTCTAGTGCTGTATTTATAGCAGTAAGAGTTTGAGAGTGAAGCTGTAGTGTTGATGTGGCAGTGCTGTGAGTGGCTGCTCTTTGACCATGGTAAGAGCTGTTCTGTTCCAGCTCTGAGTAGGTGGACTCTCATCCACAGTTCCCTCTCTTTCTCTCCGTCTGTGCACAGTATCTTTGTTTTCATCTATCCTGCTATGAGTTACAAAAGGTTTCCATGGGAACTAAATGATCACTCAAAAAAAAAAAAAGTAGTTAAGGCCTTGCATAGACTGTAGTGTGGTGGTAGCCAGAGGCTTTGCTTTGCCATTAATGGAGTTTGTAGATGATAGGTACATACATAGTCAACCACGAGCAACAGCTTTGAATAATTCCCTGACCTACTGATTGTAATTTAACACAAATTTGGAAACTAATCTCTTTCACCAAAAATCTTTACTTTGCATTTAAACAAATGGCCCCACGATGTAATAAAAACCTGAGTTCACCTACATTGTGGGGCCCAGCCAGCGGTCCCCACGAGGGAAATGGATTAATAAACATACTAAATGATGTTTTTTTGAAAATGTAAAAATGCAGAATGTTTCCTGTGATGGTTAGGTTTAGGGATAGGGGTAGTGTAGGGGGATAGAATATACAGTTTGTACAGTATAAAAACCATTACGCCTATGGAGAGTCCCCACTAAGATAGCAAAACAAACCTGAGTGTGTGTGTGTGTGTGTGTGTGTGTGTGTGTGTGTGTGATTTTAACACTTTTTTGCTTTGCTTAACTGTCATAAAAAAATAATACTTAATGGTCCTAAAAATAGGCTATGTGCAAAATATAACGCATGGGTTTGTTTTAAGTCTTATCAGAAGTGATGGCATGGAGTCTAATGGCGAGGCTGTTTCACAAATCCTGAATAACCACATAACAATTTTTATTGCTAATCTCAAATGCCATCCAGTGTAATTCGTGAAATTGGTGAGTGTTCACTAGAGTGGGTGTGTTTTGTATAATAGCCCTCTGTGTGTCACTGCACTGCAGCTCTCAGCTGCGTCTACTGCATTTGCATCAACTTCAGTCTGCAATCAACACTATATGACACACCAACCTACTGATATGCCTGTACCATTCTGTTTAGTTATACAAGCTATACTCTGTCAAGAAAAATATATGGGTTTTGCTAAAAATGTTAGCTTTGACCTATTAAGGTAGATCATATTTTCCAGTTATAAACTAGTTTTTA
This sequence comes from Anabarilius grahami, assembly GCA_003731715.1. NCBI lineage: Eukaryota > Metazoa > Chordata > Actinopteri > Cypriniformes > Xenocyprididae > Anabarilius > Anabarilius grahami. Next base: position 959,264 of record RJVU01078462.1, read on the forward strand.
AACTGTATTACATTTTTATTTTATTTTTTTCTGATTATAAATGTACTTCATAGTGTTGTAGCTAGTACTCGAGACCTGACTCAGTCTCAAGTCTGTTTCAAGTCCAAGAACAAAGTTTCACTGGGGAGCATGTGGACCCGGCTGGACTGCAGTTCATTTTTATGGTCTGTGCCGACTCACGCATACTTTACACTCTGTGTTACCATGTCTCTGGATCAGAGCACATTGTGTGTGCACTGCGAAGATTCATGTGACACTGACACAAAACCAGGCTTCATTCACTGCAGGCATCGGCGACATGACCATATTCTGATATGAGAAATTTTGTTTCACGATAAAAATATATATAACCATATAGAATTACCATATATGTAATTTTTTTCAATATAACAAAAATATAAATTAAAACAAATGAAGTTTTTCAGGTACAATAGGTTTATTTAACATGTATTTAGAATTAGTACAGAAATGTAATAACAATGTAAAAAAAAACTATATATATATAAAAAAATTCATATTGCATAACCTTCACTGTGATTTGATTAACTGTGAATGAATTAAATATAAATGTATTCTTATTACAGCTAAAAATAAAATAAAAAAGTTATTCAGTGAAGAGCAGTAAGTTATTTTCTCTTTTGTTTGATTCACATTAATGACACAGAGCAGCAGGTAGGAGTATTAGGCTGCTGTCACTTTAAGACCAAACGCACGGATCCATTATACAGATACACATCCGGTTTACACCCAACTGTTTACTTTCACTTGAGACATAAACGACTATGTTTACATGAAGTGCATTAAGATGTGAAAGAGAACTAAATTGGAGATCACATGCTGAGAGATGCGGCTTTCTGTGCATGCGCTTAAGCTTTGTGTCAGTCAGCGCACACGTCACAGTTCTTTTTAACTGCTTATTGTGCTTAACATTTTTTTTAAATCCCAAATCCACCATCGTCTTCTGAAAAAGGCAGCTATGTGTGTGTGCACACTTTGGCAGTGTGCCAGTCAGCACGAGCACTGCACCGAGTTCCTTTTCTGGATATATTGCGCTTATAAGTCATTTAACATCAAGCACGTCCCGATCTTTATATTCTCATTCATGCATTTCATCACTCTGAAGTTTCAATAGTGCTAGGCCTATATATTTACATACAGCGATATACACAATATAGCAAAATCTCAAACAATAGACATTTTATACCATGTAACAATATAAATATCATCATACTGACCAGCCCTACCTCAGCAGAAAGAATATGTCTCGGATTTGGTCTCGACCTGGACTCGGACTTCTAATGAGCTGGTCTCGACTACAACACTGGTACAACACTGAAACCATCTAAATGAACTTTTTATCAAATTCAAATTCTTTAATTTTACTGAAGGAACATTGGGTTACAATAACTAAAGTAGGTTAAATGGGACAGAAAAGTAAAATAATACATTTGTGCCAATGTCAAAATAGATAATTCAGTTCTTTGTTCAAAGACATGTCTTATAGTCACCAAAAGGCCTGTTTGTCTAGAACAGGGATGGGCAACTTCGGTCCTGAAGGGCCACTGTCCTGCATGGTTTAGCTCCAACCATGATTAAACTCACCCTGCCTGTAGCTTTCTAGTAATCCTAAGACATTGATTAGCTTGTTCAGGTGTGTTTGATTAGGGTTGGAGCTAAACTCTGCAGGACAGTGGCCCTCCAGGACCGAAGTTGCCCATGCCTGGTCTAGAACATCCCCCTTGATTTATTATCATCTGTCCTTTGACTTTTTCAACACCTACAGTTGAAAAGCTTGAGTCATGTTTCTAATTTTAACCCAGCCTCTGACCTCTCATGTCATGTAGAACCCAATAAAGACTTAGAACGTGTCCAGACTGCGAAGCCAGCAGGACCCTTTCTCCGAAGGAGTCAAATACAAAATCTCTGTCATCCTGTCATCTTGAAACTTGAGTAAGGGCTAATGTACAGTCAGATGGTCATTAAAGGAATAGTTCACCCAAATACTGTAAATGATAGAATTTTTATTTTTCCCATTAATGCAAATAAACCCTGACAAGTGATCAGAGGCCTTATAAGTTTCAAGCTGACAAAACCAAACAAATGCCACCAGGTTTAAGAGGTATCACTACACTCAAACTAAACTTTCTCTGTCAGTTCTGGATTGGATCCTGAGTTTGTGATTAGTTCATCAGCGTGCACAGTGAAGCATTACATTTGCAGCAAACATCCAGTCGCAAGACAATACGATCCCCTGCTGGTGACAGTTAGTGCAGTATATTTCTGTGCTGCTAATGAAGAGATAATTATGAAGACTATGAAGAATTACAACATATCTACACAGCAACAGAAAACATGACTGCTGCCTGGAAATCTTGAGAGGAATGCTGAAGAGGGGAAAATAGTGAAATAAAATATACAAAAATTCTGTCAGTGAAAGTGAATCCAGATTTTACTAAACTAAACAATTTTTTTTTAATTAATTTATTTAATTAATTTTAATTACAATTATTACATGTTAAATCAGCTAGCAAAATGTAAGGCTAAGTACAAATATATCATTAAAAAAAGGAGAGTGTTTGTAATTACCAACACACACAGGTTTATTTTTGTGAATTGTGGGGACATTCCATAGGCATAATGGTTTTTATACTGTACAAACAGTATTTTCTATCGTCCTACACCTAAACCTACCCATCACAGAAAACTGCATATTTTTACTTTCTCAAAAAAAAAAAAAAAAAAACATTCTGTATGATTTATAAGCCTTTTGAAAAATGGGGACATGGGGTCCTCATAAGTCACCCTCTCCTTGTAATACCTATGTCATACCCATGTCATTATACAAATTTGTGTCCTGATATGTCACAAAAACACACACGCGCACGCACACACACACACACACACATTAGTGAAACATACGTTGCATAGACTTCCATTGATTTTATATCAGGTTAATGATATTTTCTATGGCCTAAACCAACCCCTACCCCTACCCCTAAATCTATCACAGAAACATGTACAAAACACTACATTTAAAAAAAAAACATGTTTTGGTTGATTTATATGCCTTTTTGACTATTAAGGACCAGTAAAATGTCCTCACTAGTTGGTTGTCATAATATTTCACTATATAAGTGAGGACATTTGGCCCTCACAGGTATGGCCAAACCTGTACACGTACACACACACACACACAAACACACACACACACACAAACACACACACACACACACACTCACACAAACATTTTCGATACATCCATCCATCCATCCATTCCAAACCGCTTGTCATATGTAGGGTTGCAGGGATGCTGGAGTCTATCCCCGCATTTCAGACTGTAGCCAGAGAAACTCTGTGGACGGATGGCCAGTCAATTGCAGATATTTTTAATATGTAGCTTAAAATTCAGAAATTATTCTATCGAATAAATTATTGTTATTAGTATTATTATTATATTAATATTATTATTATGATGAATAGTTATAATTACAACATAATGGAAATATAAAAATATTTTGGTAACACTTTAGTATAGGGAACACATATTCACTATTAATTACAACTTTCCCCTCAATAAATTCCTAATTTACTGCTCATTAATAGGTATTGGGAAGAATTAAGAAAGCAGAATAAGGTCATGTAGATTAAGGCATAATAGTAATATGCAAGCTAATAAGCAAATAGTGAAAATACCCTAAAATAAAGTGTTACCAATATTTCTCTCTGCAGTCAGCTTTAATCTGAAGAGCGAGAGAAACAGAGAGTGACGGCATCAGCAATGTCACTGTGCTAACAGCTGATTGGTTCAATACCAGATTACGAGCTGAGCAACAACCAAACCTGCTATGGAGCAGGTTAGCAGTGGAGCTTAAGTTAATATTGGGATGGACACCAGTAAAAACTAACCTGTTTTTGTGGTATCCAAAATCCAAGGTTGGTAAAACTAATCTAAAATGTACCTTACTAAGCACCTAAACAAGCATTGTGGTTCAGACCACAGGTCTTGTCTCACCCCGCATGGATTTATTTTGTGATAATGACTGGCAGACTGCAAATTTGTTTACTAAGTATGACTGCTATTTCACATGAAATATGAACATAAGCTAAAAAATATTGTATTTTGTGAGAATAAAATCAGTTATCATAAGAAAGTGCCAAGTAAACTGAGAGTTGTTGTCAACTGTCGAATTGGATAGTGATACTAGTTGGATAGTGATAAAGTCCATAAAGTAGCAACATCTTATACTCCAAATACTCCACTAATTAATAAGTATTGTCTGAAGTATTGTAGAGTACTATGTAAATGTCATGGTAAATGAAAATGGAAATCATTCAGAACCATGCAGCTATGTATCATTGCCATTATCACTTGATCCCATCACTGTACCTTCATACTGCCATTGTACATTTTCCACCTGCTATCTGTCCCCTTCAAGCCGGTGACATGGCCATTCTACAGTGTGCTGCTCAGCAGTGTGATGAATGTTGCGCACAACAATGGCAGACACCTAATCTCTACCAGACCTAATCACCTCTAAATGCAACATTTCTACACAGGTTTAATCTTGGAAATGCACTATGGTGCTTCCTTATACCGCCATAAACTTTTATCGTGTTGTACTATAACTGAAAATCGACAGATTGCACTGGTTTGTAGTACGCATTTACATGCATATGAGCTGCTGTGTCCAATTCGGTATGTTGGCCAACCATTGCGTTAACAACACACTGTAGATCATATAACTGTGTTGTCCACAGGAGACCATATGACAGGTTTAATCATTTCAAATGAGATTGCATTGGACATGTGAGTAAACGTGGACCATAACAGCGAGCCTGAGAGCAAATCATTCACTGAATATAGAGGACATGATGGTGCAGTTTTCAAAGCTGTTGAGTCCCCAATCAAATTCCACATTCATTGGTTAAAGTAAAGGAAAAAGAAGACTGAAATCACTTAGTCATACCTTCCTATCCATTCTCAACATGCACAACATGAAATTTCCACTCTTCACTTCACATCATTAATCTCTGCCAGGCATCAACATTTCCCCTACAGTAAAATACAGAAGCGCATCCAGTTACAAACAAAGATTTCCTGAAAGATTGCCAGAGATTCATCTTTAAAAATCATGCATCATTATTCATAATGATGTAAGAAAATAAACATGCAAATGTAAACACAGCTGATTTTGTGAACTGAATGTGGTTATTTAGTTCATTAGCACAGATTGCCTGCATTGAAATTGTGAGCCGAGGTACAATATACATGTGTAAATCTCTCACCGGCACTAAACTGCAGCCGAGAGACCCCCACACCCCCACCACAAGGGATTCACAGAACCCCAGCTCAATGCAAATTAAGCATTTCCTCAGTCAATAGTGCATTTAATGCTTGCTAACTGAATATTCCAGTTCTGTAAATGCAAGGCAAGCTGAAGTGAAAGGTTATGTCCACTAATCAAAGCCACCAGACAATGTTGTTGACATCCTTTGGTTGGCATATTCAGAGTTCATTGATGAGGTAAATGAGTTTTAATAATGATTATGCAAGAAGACGACTGTGGCTGACATTACTGTTCATTTGAGAGTAAAGTAGATATGACTGCTTAAGGCATAGTTCCTTTTTTCATTTTACTGTCTGCTTTGCCACACACACTGAATTTTAATGAGGATCTTTCCCAGCATCTCCAAGGCATGAGTTTTGATTACATGCATCTTTTTTGTATTTTCAAACTTCGTTCGAACCATGCTCTCGCTCAAACATGCCAATCTCACAATATGTACAGTTTCAACAAGAACGAGAACCGAACGAGAACCGAACGAGAACCAAACAAAAACCAAGAACGACAGCTCGCAAAGCCCTTCCTCCCCTATGATTATATTGATCCTTTCAGAGGTTAAATCTGTTGAATTAGATGGCAGCTTGAACCTTACCTATGTCTGAAGGAGCGTTTGCATGCAGCAGCCGGTTTCAGCCCAACCAGTCATGCCCTCCTATTTGGGCAGCTCGAGTGCTTGCTGGCAGCTGCACAGGTGGAGGTTGACAGAGAGCTCTTTCCCATTCACCCAGGTCATTGCAGCTGGCCCCGGTGTCTTCTCGAGCAGACAGGGGGATGGGTGGCCGCTCGGACCTCTCACATCTCTGGCGGATCCCTGCCGTGTGCGTTTGCTCTTACTGACTGCTGGATGGAACTTTCCCCCGTATTCTCCACCTCGCTGAGTTTGCATGCATTTCCCTTCCTTTTGTGAGATCCAGCGAGTGTGACTGAGATGCAGGGAGGGATAGAGCGTGAACACAGAAGAGGAGAGAGAAAGGGAGGGAGAGAGAGAGAGAGAGAGGGACAGAGGGAGAGAGAGAGAGAGAGAGAGAGAGAGAGAGGGAGAGAGAGAGAGAGAGAGAGAGAGGGAGGGCGCAGGAGAGAGATGCTTCATTTACTGGCATAAATCAGAAAGGGAGAGAAGAGGAGGGTCTGTGGAGAGACTACAGAACATGTCAGTCTTGTCCACATTATAACGTGTGTGCACATCCCAAGAGATGCTCTCTGGACATACGTGATTATGGGTAATGTTGCTTTGATATCACTGCATGCAGGGGTTCCCTGTCTGTCCTTGTGCCGTGACACTGATTGTACTAACAAAAATCATATACGTGCCAAGACTGGATGATCAATCACATACACGAGCACGCACACAGGGAATGCACTGAGGCAAAGAGGCTGTATGTCTCCCCAAGAGAAAATTCACATTAAAGACTTCCACAGGGAATATGGGATGGATGTGATCTATCCTGCGGGCTGCTCTTTGAAAACCTCCTGGGAGAGGACAGAAGGAACACTAGGTTGTTAATCAAATAACCCAGCAAAGTAGCATCTTTAAATACTCAAACCAATGCAGGATAGTGGAGTAAAGACAATCCCTCAGTGAGGCAATCTGGTGTTTCCTATTTGTCTAAGACCTTGAAGCCAACATTAAAAGGCTTTTGCAAGCCATTATCCTTCTGGAATGCACTTCTGAATATTTTTCAAAGAGTCAAATAGGTGAGAATGAGGCAGCGATTGATTTTTTACTAAAGGATTTGATTGGATTGTTAATTGCAGTCAGTTATGGAGGTTTACAACTCTCCAGAAACACCACCAGCACCCAGTTTTGAGGAAGCTTTTTGACTGGGACATAGAAGCTGAATGTTAAGTTCACCCTCAAAGGCATTTCGGTAATGATATATGTTTTTCAAATCTATTTTCTTTTATTGTTATAAGCTTTGTAGATATTTGCCACCCAAATTTGTTGTGTCTGTTTTTGCAAAATGACATTGTTGCTTTTTACAATGCATGTATTGAGGTAGTCAAGAAATAAAATGTCACCAAATCTTACTATAAACCAGTGGTGGCTCATCAGAGGATGCAAGGGAAGCAAAGCCTAGGCAAAAAAATGTATGCGGAAAATAGATGAATAACAATTTACTATTTAGTTAATAATTTAGTCATTAATTTCATTTAGTTATTTGACTTCATGAGAAATTGCTTTTCATATTTGTGATTTCACCATTGTAAACTATAAAATATAGTTAATTAACACAATGCAAGTTAAACTTCATATATCTTTGGAATAACATGCACCAAAGAATCACAATAAGAAAATGAAAATGTTCAGGTTTGATTTCATGTTTCAAACATAGGAAGAACCACTGAGGATGTGACACTCAAGACATAAATGATTGTGTATGCAGGAGAGATGAAAAAGCATGAGACAAAATACAATGCAGGATACATTTACAGAGAGCATGTGGCCGGATACAAAGCAGTTTGCCCAACTCTCTTTTCGCTTGTCAATCAGCCCCTCAGGTTGGGTCAGCGTAATAATTCCAGAGCAGTTTTGATTTACACAGGCTAATGGTGCAGACATACCTTTGTGTTTAAAACTGACAAAACATGGGGAATTGAAGGTTCTGCATCAGTTGTTTTAATTTGGCTTTTCAGACATGACTAATGATGGTTGTTACCTTTTAAACGTGACTAGATGTGCACGCATTGCACACCCGAAATGATCTTGATAGAGGACCTTGAATACAATGATAAAGCTGACAATTAATTTGTGAAAGTTTACCTATTACTTGTTCTCTTATCAGAGCTTCCTCAGGCAGCATTCTCCACCAGTTGTAAGGATCTTGAAATTGTTGTATATATTCAGGAAATGATGAACTAAATACAAACTTGCTTGGCCAGGGCTCCAGCTAACCTTTCCATTAGACACAAACTAAAGAACTCACCACTTTCTTCTTCATCTGACAGTCGACATGGATAGGAACATATCATCACACTCTAAAGATTTGTTTCATAAGCTGCCAAATTGACATGTTATCTCACATTTGCTGTCTGTTGCCATGTCAGTTGTCTCATGCCAACACCTCCTCAACCCTTAGTTATAAAAAAAAAGCCAGTAGTCAGGATATGAGAACTACTGGGTATTTGTTACCAGGTCAAGAGTGAAAACGACTGTCTGTAGCTTTGATCAGTATTTGAATCAGTATCAGCTCTTACATAGATGGAGTTTGTGTGGAGCAGCATATACAATGAATGAGCCACTTTGAGCCACTGAAAATACCTGATTTGTTCATGCGAGAAAATAACTTAGTACCTCAAACATGTAGCATGTCAGACTGAATATTTATATAATGAATTAATGTTACTGTCAGGTTTATATTGTGTTTTTATGGACTTTCAGTTTGTTTTTCATTTTCCCCTTGTGTTTCAGTGCCTGTTTTCCCGCTTTGTTTAGTTTCCTTGGTTACTCATTAATCCCTAGTTTATTTTTATGGTTACCAATTGAGTTGTGCACCTGTGTCTTGTTCAGTTAATTGTTATCCTGTGTATATATGCCCTCAGTTTGTTCTGCTCTGTGTTTGGTATTGACTTTGTGTTTAATGCCAAAGCTGTTGTGTTCTTTCTCTGTATTTGATTACCGTTTTTTGTTGTTTTTGTAATTAAAATGTTAATGCTGCAACAAGATCCAACTCTCCTAATTTTTATCTTCCTGCTACGTGACAGAATACCAAACCTTAAAAAAGAAGAAAATGTAATTTGCAGTAACTTGCCTCCACCCAGAGGACTGTATTATGGAGCTTATTTTAAATGGTCTATGTGTGTACAGTACAATCCATGAATATCATGGGGAGCTACTGTAGGCCTTTGCCAACCAGTGTCTCCACTGTGATTTCTGGTGCTAACGCCAACAACTTCTTTCAGTAGATTTCTATTTGTATTAACAAACGAGAACAGTGTGTATTTCTGGATTCATTTACATCACTGAAGCACATGTAATAGTTTTGGATGGGTTTTGGGGGATTGAATGGTCATGGCTGCACTAGTGAACTTGCTCAGGAGTAAAACGGTTCTGTACTTTTGAAATACAACAGGTGCACTTTTAAACTCCTATGGTATCACCAGGTACCTCCAAGAACCACCTCAAGGAGATTTAGAGTGGAGTTCAGGGAGTTCAGCAGTTGGTAATGTGGAGGAACTTGGAATATTGAAATATTGTAATGTAAATTGAAACCTTTTTTTCAAGAGTCGTTTTTAACTATTCTAGTAACTCACTGTGATACCCACAGTGATTGACACAAAATGTACATCGGTATGCATGTGTGAGGGATTTTATCTAAATGAAATGCATACATCTGTGGTCTGCAAACATGGTGCCATACGTTGCACACCCCTGCCATAGCCTATCAAAGCCTGGTACCTTCGTCTATTTTTTATTTTTTTATTATTATTTTTTTTTGCACCCCTGCTCTCATCTACCTCCCTACTGCCATTTCATTTCATTGTAAGCGCCACCTGAACTAGGACACCACCTCTGTCCTCTACACTGCTCCTTTTCCCAGACTTCAGATGAAAAGACCAAAATGTGCAGCCAGCAAGCCAGATGTGGTACATTTTAGCACCTCTGATGAAGGTGTCAGAGTGCTGGAAGACATTCTGCAATATTCCAGTGCCAAAGTTGGAATGTTCCAACCAGGTTACAAACCAGTTGCTCTCTCGCTCTTGTGGACCTTTGAAAGGCTATTCTTTATATTGCTCCAACTCCTGGTCACAGCCCATCTGGATGTACAGCGGTTTGCATTCCAGGTGTGTATGACACCCATGATCTGCACACTCCACAGGGATCCATCTGGATACCACTGACCACTGTCAGGAATGTGTTCTATGGCTTTTCCAGCACCTTCAAATCCATTCTGTTTTTGCCACTTGGGTGCTGTCTCATGGCAATGCATGTTGATGCCACCACTGTGTGCCTGTAACTATGGAAACAGATGGACAATTGCCTGATACCTGGGACCTCTGGTGGGGGAAATGTGAATCTCTGTTAATATTTGTTAAATTTCCTCCCTTTGCAAGTGACTGATTAAATGATTGATTGGTTTAGTCACTTTTCACTGTATCACAAGCAAATACTGGCTGCATCAGTGTTCTGTGTCAAGGGCTTCCCATCCATTGTCATGGGAATAGTGCTAAAAATAGCCTGCTGATTCCAGCCAGTTAAAGCTCACAGAGCAAACAGCCATGACATGTAACAGGAACATAAGTTGTAAAGTCTACAGTCAGATTGGACCCTGAGATCATAAAGAGTTCATAACCCCCTTATAAGTATTTTCAACATAATATTTTAATAACTAGATTTATTAATATAAATGACAATATTTAAATGACAATAAGCCATTTATTTCATTTTGGAAAGAACATGATCATGACGTAATAATGTTTTATACATGTCTTTAAATTTTAGGAAGGGGGCTCTTCACAAGAGGATAATATTTGGAGGACCTTTTCATCAAAATGTTTGAAAAGCAATGGCCTACATTATGCATTACGGTACAAGTAAGACATTTTTTTTAAGCTAAAATCAATGCACATGCATGCATAGTTAATGCCATTCAGTCATATTTGCTGGAACTTCACCAAATATTACCAATGAATCCAAAATTCCAGCATTTCCTCCATAATGAATTAACAATCTGAAACAATCAAAGAAAGCATTTGATCAAAGTCCTGGTATTTTACATTACATACCCCAACTTGCCACATGATAACCTTCATATCTAATGCATTAAAAGAGCTGCTAAAACAGATTCTCTCAAATGTTCTAGAGCTTGCCATGCCTTTCATGAAGCATATTTCTTTGGGGGTAGTCAAGGAGGAACTACTCCAAAACGAAAAACCACTTTGCTTTTACGCTCCTCATGTGATGTTGATGTATTTCTATTAGCTTTGAATTTCACCCCAGTGAATTTTTACATTGTCAGATTTTTGACTCTTGTTATTATGTTTCCTGTACAAGCAGAACACCCAAACCCCCTTTGTTTATATTTATAATGAAACTGCTGCCCTTGCAGAATGCCTGCGAATGCACTTTATCAGTGCTTTGCATACTGACTGGGAACCAGCACTGTTTGTGTTATCAGGACAGACATCTGACTATAGCATTCAGCCAATCTCTTGAGAAACATGTGGAGATAACTGTCCTAACTGATAACTTGCATATGAAAATATATTTTGGTCAAGCTGGTTGTTGATTCTTGTGCCTAGATGCAAACTGATTGACAACAAATGTTTTATGCTGCTGGGATGGCTCAGACACGAAATACTGCATAAAATCTGTACTAAAATATACCGTGTGTGTACAGAATTTGGATGTAACACAATGTAAAATATCCATATATTTATCACTACACTCTCAGAAAAACAGCTGTCACTGGGGCAGTACCCTTCTGAAAGTTATTAATATGTGCCCTTTTGGTACTAATATGCCCCCTTTCGGGGTAAATAAGGCGCAAAGCTGTACCTTTTGAAAGGGTACCATCCCAGTGGCTGTAGCTGTACCATTTTTTTGTGTAATATAGGCTCAATGTACCTAGTTTGTATACAAAATAAAGGTTACACAAATGGATAAAGTTGAATTAATTAAATTAAAATGTACTGGCTTAGAACTAAAGGGGTTCCAATGAAACATATTTCTAAAAATAATTTTGTAGTTCTATTGCATCTTATTCTACATACAGTAATCACTCCCGCTAAAGCTGATACTCATGAAGTCCATCTACTCAAATACAGAATATTGCTTTTAAATAAAAAATGCATCATATCAGGTTGCATTTGATTGATTAATCTCTCAGTCTTTGGAACTCATCAATGCCAGTATCATCATAAGATTCTAGAAGGGGTTTTTGGAGGGCTCAAACAGCAAGTTGATACAAATCACAACAACTGGTCTCAAATAACTCAGTTAGTAAAAATACATAAAATGACAGTAACAAACATGCATTTGATGTGTAACAAATAATTTATCTAATGCTTTCAGTTTTTGTCTTAAAGCTCTTCTGTTAGCAAGTGGGCTTTTTAGGATCACATTGTCTAATTTGTTTACTCGGATGCATTTCTCCGGACTTTTTTTTTTACTTATGATTTCAAACCACAGAAAATTATAAAGATGCATATGGCTCAGTGATATTGTTATTAAATGTGTTTCTTTGAATCATTTATTTTTAATAAATTGGTCAAAAGGATTCACAAAATAGTCTGAACGAGTAACAAATCGAACTCAAAAGTGAAGTGCCTCAGATGGATTTTCACAGGAAAATCTAAATAAAAGAGACTGCCATTGTAAGCTGATAATGGGTTTTCAGCTTTAAAATACCAAAATGCAGATTAAGTTAGATTTGTTAATGTGACAGAAGTCTCCCTCTCTTCTGCAGAATTGCAGTCATAAAAATGTCAAACATTTTTTCCAGAGAAAATAAACTGTATAGTTAACATTCAAATGTATATAGGTAAACATCTCACAACTACGGTATGTGTAACATAGGCCTAAATAAAAAAATACAGTATTATCACAGTATATATATATATATATATATATATATGCTAGCAGTCAAACATAATGTAGACAATACTTGTATTATATTACATTATTGTTGAGACAGTGGCTTGCTAGCAGGTTTTCTCTTCAGGCAACGAAAAGTAAACATTAAACACATCAAAGTCTTCGTAGTAGAATTTACGCTGCTGCTTTCATTTCTTCAAAGCCCCCAGGAGGAACTGAAAAACTAAAAATGGCATTACTCCATATGTCAGTCTTATCTGTTATGGTTACTATGATGATGATGTCATGATTTCACCTTTAAACGGAAGACAGTCTGGCGGAAGCTAGATATTTTACTTCATAATTAATAATGGATTTTTTTTACACAAATGCATCACTTTGCTTCAGAAGGACTTTTTTACCCCCCGGAGCCACGTGGAGTACACGTTTATGATGGATGGATGTGGATGGAAGCACTTTCTTCTACTCATACTCGTTGGTCCCATTCACTGCCATTATAAAGCTCGGATGCATCAGGATATTTATTAATATATCTCCGATTGTGTTCATGAGAAAGAAGAAAGTCTTATACACCTAGGATAGCTTGAGGGTGAGTAAAGCTTGGGATAATTTTTATTTGAAAGTGAACTAATCCTTTAAAGTTGACATGAAGAAGTCAGTCAAGTTAACATTATTTAGTAAACTGATTTTCACTATAATCAAAAATTATATAACAAACACGATAATTGCAACCATTTAAAAGAAGAAGAAAAAAAGTTTTTGCCATGATCTTGCAGTACTACAACTTGTGACGTCACTGGATTGGTTGTCTTGCCTTAGTTCAACAAATATAACAGCAGAGAGACAGTTAAAGACAAAGAGTGGAGGACAGATAATGAAAGATAAAGAGATAGTGAAAGATGGAAACTAGAAAGTGACGGGGCATCATAAGACAAAAGGGAGGCCACTATTGCATTGCTTCTCAATGTAAAAATGAGTTTTACAGCAGTACATTTTCATAAACTGCCACTGAAATGGAGAACAGTACTATAGTGGCAGAATGTGTAGCCAAATTCACATGCATGAAACTTCATTCATATGCACAGGAAAAAAAAAAAGTACATCAAATAGTAGAAAATTAGAGTCACACTTTAGGGTGCAATTCTCACTATTAACTAATTAACTTTGACATTTGCCTCAATAAACTCCTAATTAGTGCTTATTAATAGTTAGTAAGGTAGTTGTTAAGTTTAGGTATTGAGTATGTATATGGTCATGCAGAATAAGGCATAAATATGTACTTTATAAGTACTAATAAACAACTAATATCATAGTAATATGCATGCTAATACGCGGCTAGTTAATAGTGATAATCGGACACTAAACTAAAGTGGGTAACACTTTATTTTAAGGTGACATTAATACAGAGTAATTACCTCATTAAGTACTTAGTAGTAGACAGTGTAATTACATGCAACAAAATGTACTTAATATGTAACTAAGTTATGGAACAGCATGTACTTACAGATTGTAATTATGCACATGTAATAGGCAGCAACTGTTACACTTATGTAACAGGGCAAGTCAGTTACACAGCTACCTACTGATGTAACAAAAGATCTTGTTACATATNAGTTGCTGCCTATTACATGTGCATAATTACAATCTGTATGTACATGCTGTTCCATAACTTAGTTACATATTAAGTACATTTTGTTGCATGTAATTACACTGTCTACTACTAAGTACTTAATGAGGTAATTACTCTGTATTAATGTCACCTTAAAATAAAGTGTTACCCTAAAGGGTTACCAAAATTAGTATGATTCATTATCATTATCTTGAATTTACTATCAGAAAAATCTGATTTATGAGAGATGGCAATACAGCTATTTGATTTGTGATCGTGCTGTGCTCATTTCATTCATAGAGTTAACACTTATTCACTTCACAAACTCGTTATTATAGCATAGCGATTTTAGAGGTTTATGTATAATATTGTGCTGATTTCCCCTGGCTCACCTGTTATCCAGAAAACACAAGGAGTGGATATGTCTGCTGAATATTTTTTCCTATTATTTGGTAGAATTTGTTGTGAAGCCATAATCTGTGCCTTTCTGAATAAGGTATTCAGCTTTGGGCATATCCCTAGTCTAGACCCGGAGCAACTTGGGTGCAGCTGGTATATCCATGGCGTGTTCATTGGCAGAGAAAAGCAATTTCCCCATTGATTCCATCACAACTGCTCTGACAGTCACTACACTGGATGCAAGACCACTGAGATTAGCAGAGGTCACTAACTTCACTGTGCCCCTAAGTCTTATCTCCCAACATCAGGAGGAGATGAGTTTTCACCTTATTCAGTTTCATCGCTACAACACCCACCTTGAATGGTTCGTTGGATCTGTCCTTTGATGGGAACCCAGTGGCGGAGCCAGGATTTTTTCATTGGGGTGGCCAGGCAGGGGCCAGAAACCAGTCTGGGGTGGCACAGAAATCTTCATTATTTCAACATAAAAATTTGTCCGACTATAATGTACTGGACTGTGCCTACAACACAGCTGAATACAGTTATTTTGTAGCCAACTTAATTGTAATTGAGATAGTAAATTTGACCAATTTTTATTTTTTTTTATTTTATTTTTTTTTATCATTCCTCACCTGCAGGCGTATTAATAAAGGGGCTCACACTATAGCTAAATTTCAGCTTGTTCAGTCAGTTCTGGTTATCAAAACCCCCAATAGCTTGTTCTCCATTGTTGCATCTCCATGGATGAGAAATGCAGATAACTACATACAGTAGTTCAAAGATTATTCAACCTTCATTGAATTTTATGTATAATCAATAAACTTCAACAATTCTGAGTTTGTCTGTTTCAAAAGCTAACCAAAAATGTAAACACTAAATGTTTAACTTTCTACTGTTATGATACAGAGGGGTCGAACACAGATGTAAACAGGTAAGCAGTCTTTATTTAAACCAGTGAGCAGATAAGGCAAGCAGGATAGAGCAGATGAACAATGGTAATGGCTGGTGATAGTTACGGTCCTTTTTGTGATTGCAGATGAGAGAGTCTTGGAACGGAATGGAGCTGGAGAACGTTGGAGACGAGGGAGCACTCACACACAGACGAGGAACACACTGGGAGATCGGGATTAACAGGAGACAGGTAGGTAGCGAGCGAGGAGTCCTTGAGGTAAGTATACATGTGAGTATAGCTTAACGAGACCGGACAGTGAGTGTTGGGTGTGAGTGCTCTTTATGGTGGTGTTGATGAAAATGGTAATGAGGTGCAGGTGGCGGTGATCAGTACTCCGGTGATTGAGTGCGTTGTGATTGGTGCATGGTGGAGCCTGACGTGTCTGTGACATCTACAGTATATTGTCAAAATAAATAATTGCAACAGTTCTATCATATCTATCTATCTAAATTAAACTCAGTACACAGAAAAAAAAGTGCTCTTTTGAATTCACATTTGCTGATGAGGAAGCGGAAGTCAACAGCACATGCCAGAATGTACAAATACAAATGCACAGTTCTCACACTAACATAAAAAAATTACATTTCCCTTTCAGTCGGTCACGTTCGACGTACGTCAGTAGTGACCGACGAATTGGGATATCGCTAGAGCCCTATCAGCTTCGAGTGAACTAAAACAGGCCAATGGAATTGTCGTGCGATATTTGCATAATACGCACCGCCTCCGACAGGTGTATAGGAAGCAGATGCAATCGCACTCTGTCTTTCGCTTCGGAGCCAACCGTTTGGTGTTCTCCAGCTTTCAGACTTTGAAGAGATTCCAGAATCTTGTGTTGGTGTGACGGCACAGCAGCGAGGTCGCAAGCTTGCTGAGGAGCCTGAGCAGTTTAAGCTCTCAACTGCTGTTATCACAGCAATTTGTCCCATATTAAACCTCAGGTTTCTGTTGCAATTTGGGCCGGTTCCTCCGTTGTGTTCGGGGAGTGGTGTACCCGAACACATCGTGAAACTCCCTGTGTGCTTCGGCACGAGAGAGCTGATTCTTCCCCTTCTAAAAAGAGCTTCACAGACGAACCCTGCATCTTTATCAAGATGTCATTTCTTCTGTGCCTTACTGGGTGCGGTCGTTCCCTGGTCCCCGCTGATGGGCACAATCGCTGCATCACGTGCTTGGGCGTTCAGCACGCTGAAGCGGCGTTTGTAGATAGTTCATGTTCTCATTGTGGGAACATGACTATCGCAGTCCTGAGATCTAGACTCTTGTTCCTTGGTTCTCAGGGAGCGGGGGACCCTCCCCTATGCCCCGTGTGGCCGTTTTCTCTTTCTCGATTGGTGCCTTTCTTCCCGGAAGTGAACGATGAGGTGACCAAGTCCTGGCGGATGCTGTATAGCGTCCATTCGAGACCTGGACCCTCGTCCGCCTTCACCTCCCTGGATGGCAGAGAGGCTAGGAGATACACGTGGATTCCCCCAGTCGAGCGGTCTGTTGCGATGCAGCTGTGTCCAACGGCCGCTGGCTGGCGCGGTGAACCGCGTCTCCCATCCCGGGCCTGTAAATTCTCGTCAGGATTGACGGAGAAAGCTTACAGAGCCTGTGGACAAGCTGCCTCCGCCCTGCATGCCATGGCCCTTTTGCAAGTCTATTAGGCAAAAGCGTTGATGGAGATGCCCCAGGGAGGTCTTGACCAACAGTTGCTTGGGGAGCTGTACGCGACTAAGGTGACGGCACATTCTACTGGTCATGCGATGTCTACTCTTGTAGTCCAGCAGCGCCACCTTTGGCTGACCCTGGCTGATATGAGGGAGACCGATAAGTATCGGTTCCTGGACTCCCCCGTGTCTCAGGTTGGCCTTTTCGGCGACGCGGTGAAGAGCTTCGCCCAACAGTTCTCCGCCGCCCAAAAGCAGGCTGAGGCTATCAAGCATGTCTTGCCCCGGCGGTCCGCTGCTGCCTCCACCCCGCCAGCGGGACAGCCTCAGCCTGCTCGTCGCCAAGGGCGCCCGCCCGCGTCATCCTCTGCTCCTGCTAAGTCGGCAAAGCAGCAGCCTACATCCGCCAAACAGCAGGGAGCTGGTCGCAGACGCGGTGCTCAGCCCGCTTAAGCCGAGCCAGGTGGCAAGCGGTCGAGGAAGTCACGATCCTGAGACGGGCGACCTGGAGGGGAAGGATTCTGCTCTTCGGAAGAGGATTCCAGCATCTCTCCCACCCCCGGAGGAGGGCCGGGGGGAATTTGTGTTTTTGTCTGTCCCGCCGCTGGCTCTCCGGAGTCCCGCGGTACCCACTTCCACACAAAAAGAGCAGTTTCCCAATCCATCAGGTCACAAGAGGGCGCGGCTGTCAGTGTCGGGTCCCAGCACTCTGCTTCGCTGCCCCACCCCCGGTACGTCTGTGGTGCCTTTGGTCCCGCTGGCTCGGTGTCTGGAAGCCTGGATAGCGCTCCCCAGCCCGTCCCGCTGGCTCATTCGTACTATCAGACTCGGTTATACGATTCAGTTCGCCCGGCGTCCCCCGGTGTTCAGGGGTGTCCATTACACTCGTGTGTCCCTGGACAATGCACCTGTTCTCCGGGCGGAGATTGCTGTCCTCCTGGTGAAGGATGCAATCGAGCCGGTCCATCCAGCCAATATGAAGTCAGGGTTCTACAGCCCCTACTTCATTGTACCCAAAAAGGGCGGTGGGCTACGGCCAATCCTGGATCTGCGTGTCCTGAACCGGTCCCTTCACAGGCTGCCGTTCAAGATGCTTACGCAGAAGCGCATTTTCGAATGCATCTTTCCCCAGGATTGGTTTGCAGCGATTGACCTGAAGGACGCGTACTTTCATGTCTCGATTCTGCCTCGCCACAGACCCTTTCTACGGTTTGCATTCAACGGTCGAACGGATCAGTACAAAGTCCTGCCCTTCAGGCTGGCCCTGTCGAGAGCAGTTGTGCTAACACAGGGACTTGGTGTTAGCTCACCTCAGCCGGTTGGGTCTTCGGGTCAACTGGGACAAGAGCAAACTCGCCCCCGGGCAGAGGATCGGTCGCCCAGACAGCGTGCCTCACCGAGGAGCGCGTCCAGTCGGCGTTGAACTGCCTGAGTACGCTCAAGCGCAGGACGGCGGCCCCACTGAAACTTTTTCAGAGGCTCCTGGGACATATGGCATCCGCAGTCGCGGTCACGCCGCTCGGATTGCTTCATATGAGGCCGCTTCAACACTGGCTCCACGGCCGGGTCCCGAGATGGGCGTGGCAGCGCGGTACGTTCCTTGTCCCCGTGACACCGAACTGCCGTCGCACTCTCACCCAGTGGTCGGACCCTTCGTTCCTGCGGGCTGGAGTTCCCCTCGAACAAGTGTCCAGGCTTGCTGTGGTCCACACAGATGCCTCTGCCACTGTGTGGGGGGCCACGTACAACGGGCATGCAGTGTCGGGTCTGTGGACGGGGTCTAATCTGCATTGGCATATCAATTGCCTCGAGTTACTAACAGTACGTCTTGCACTGGGCCGCTTCAAGGAGCTGTTGTCAGACAGGCACGTTCTGGTCCGCTCGGACAGCACTGCGGCCGTTGCGTACATCAGTGGTTCTCAACTCCAGTCCTCGGGACCCACTGCTCTGCACATTTTGTATGTCTCTCTTACCTGACACACTCAGTTCAGGTCATGGAGTCTCTCCTAACGAGCTGATGATCTGAATCAGGTGCGTTAAATAAGGAATACATACAAAATGTGCAGAGCAGTGGGTCCCGAGGACTGGAGTTGAGAAACACTGGCGTACATCAACCATCAGGGTGGTCTACGCTCCCACCGCATGACGCAACTCGCCCGCCATCTCTTGCTATGGAGTCAGAAGCATCTGAGGTCGCTTCGTGCCATTCATGTCCCAGGCGTGCTCAACTGTGCAGCCGACGAGCTCTCACGGCAGCCTCCGCTTGCGGGCGAATGGAGACTCCATCCCCAGGTGGTCCAGCTGATCTGGCAGCACTACGGCGAGGCTCAGATAGATCTGTTGGCCTACCTGGAGACTGCCCACTGCCAGTGGTTCTATTCCCTGACCGGCGGCACGCTCGGCACGGATGCCCTGGCACTTGTGCTGGAGCCTTCTCGCACAACTCCTGTGCAAGGTCAGGGAGGACGAGGAGCAGGTCTTGCTAGTGGCTCCGTATTGGCCCACTCGGACCTGGTTTTCGGACCTGATGCTCCTCACGACAGCCCCTCCCTGGCCCATTCCTCTGAGGAAGGACCTCCTGACTCAGAGACGGGGCACCCTGTGGCACCCGCGTCCCGGCCTGTGGAACCTCCACGTGTGGTCCCTGGACAGGATGCGGAGGTTCTGAGTGATCTCCCGCAAGCGGTCGTAGACACTATCACTTCCGCTAGAGCTGATTCTACGAGGAACCTCTATACGTTGAAGTGGAACCTGTTCGTTGAATGGTGCTCCTCTCACCGAGAGGACCCCCGATCATGCTCGGTCAGATCTGTGCTTTCCTTCCTGCAAGAGGGCTTGGAGAGAAGGCTGTCTCCCTCCACCCTCAAAGTGTATGTTGCCGCTATCGCCACACATCACTATGCAGTTGATGGCAAGTCCTTGGGGAAGCACGATCTGATCGTTAGGTTCCTGAGGGGGGCGAGGAGACTAAATCCGCCTCGCCCTTCCTCCATACCCTCTTGGGATCTCACCCTGGTACTTACATGTCTCTGGGGTCATCCCTTTGAACCTTTGCAATCAGTAGAGTTAAAAGTACTGTCCCTTAAGGCCGTCCTCCTGGTTGCATTGGCTTCCCTCAAGAGGGTAGGGAACTTGCATGCATTTTCGGTCGACGAATCGTGCCTGGAATTCGGGCCCGGTGACTCTTACGGATACGTGCCCAAGGTTACTACCACTCCCTTCTGAGATCAGGTAGTGAACCTGCAAGCGCTACCTTCGGAGGAGGCAGACCCAGCCCTAGCTTTGCTCTGTCCTGTCCACGCTCTGCGCCTGTACATGGACAGAACGTGAAGCTTCAGGACCTCAGATCAGCTCTTTGTCTGTTACGCAGGCCAGCAGAAGGGAAAGGCTGTCTCCAAGCAGAGGATGGCCTACTGGATAGTGGATGCCATCGCCCTGGCATACGAATCCCAGGGCGTGCCTTGCCCGCTCGGGTTGAGAGCCCACTCCACCAGAGGAGTGGCTTCTTCCTGGGTACTGGCGCACAGCGCCTCGCTGACAGATATCTGTAGAGCTGCGGGCTGGGCGACACCTAACACGTTCGCTAGATTCTATAGCCTTCGTGTAGAGCCGGTATCTTCCCGTATACTCGCTTCCACCAGCCGGTAGACGCGTTGAACCTGTTCTAAGTGTCTGCTTGCAATGCCACTCCCGCCCCCTGGGCCGGATACGTGCATCCTTTACTCCAGTCGAGTTCCCTGCTTGGTGAACCCTGTAGAGTTCCTCCGCCTCCCCCTTCGTGGAGTGTCTGATGCCAGGCCAACGTCCGTCACCGACGTTGATGTTGGCTGGGTTCCATATGTCACGACCCCTCTACGTGAGCTGTCCCATATGTGTATTTGTCCACGGTCAACTCCCCACGGTGAGCCCGTGTCTTTCCCTTAGCAGAGCCAGCTCTGCTGTCACCTGTCAGATTAGCCTCCCCCTACCCAGGTGGAGCCATCCTAGGGACTCCATATGCGTACTGCCCACGGCCAGTCCATATGTGTACTCTCCACATAAACTCCTCCCCCGCAGGGTAGGTAGTGGTCTCCGCAGTGTCCCCTATGGGTTCACTTCCCCAGTGCAGTCTAGTTTACTTAGTGGGTATTTCAGAACAGCAGTAGACTCTCTCGGTGTAAGCTCGCCCCCTTCCCTGTCCCATTGGTGCGCCGGGTGGCTAGAGCTTGCGCTGGGTACTGGAAGGGGCTTCGTAACTGTGGCGCTTTATTTGGGATCCCATTTTGTCAGTCACTACTGACGTACGTCGAATGTGACCAACTGAAAGGGAACGTCTCGGTTACGTATGTAACCCTCGTTCCCTGAAGGAGCGAACGGAGACGTACGTCCCATCACCACAGTTTCTGTACCCTCGCTGCAGTGCGGACACCAGTTGTCTCCTCAGCGATAAACAGAGTACGATTGCATCTGCTTCCTATTTATATACACCTGTCGGAGGTGGTGCGCATTATGCAAATCGCATGCCAATTCCATTGGCCTGTTTTAGTTCACTCGAAGCTGATAGCGCTCTAGCGATATCCCAATTTGTCGGTCACTACTGACGAACGTCTCCGTTCCCTCCTTCAGGGAACGAGGGTTACATACATAACCGAGATGATCAGTTTGTGCCTTATATTATGATCTCACATAGCAGAATATTTTAGTCTCGAGACATGTGACGCACACACATANATATATATATATATATATATATATATATATATATATCAAATAGGCCTACATACATGCATGCAGTTTTAACGCAGATTTAATCACCTTTTTGGTTATTTCATGACTTAACAGACGACAGAACTACGACGTTGCATTCTTTAGCGCTTTATTTATAGTGAGTAATATACAGCGCGCCGTATTTGCGCTTGATTGAAAAGTGCATGGTCTTGCAACCCACCAGTTGAGAAACATTTACGTAAGCTATATAAAATGTTTGTCGTTGACTGTTGTTCTGCTGAAGCCCCTCCGCCCCTGTGGGAACCATCATGCCGCATGGTGGAGATATACGCTTCGGACCTTGGAGTTGGGGCAGTGCTAAAAAGGAGATGACTTGAAAAGTCTCTTTTCAAAGGTTTGGCCTTGTTTGTTTTGCCAGTAGGGGCCCTCAGATGTGTGTGTGTGCTATTAGTTTCCTGCCATTCTACACTATCTGTCACGCATGTGTCTTGTTTCTTCATGTGGATTTTAGTTGCCCAGTTTCTTTGCTTGGTGTGTGAATATTAAGCTTTCTGCCGGAGTCTTCCATTGGCCCTTAAGGAGCTCTTGTTTCATTGATTCTGGACCTTTCCTTTTTGGATTTAGTTTTTACATTTTTTGTTCTCTCGTGGATTTTAGTTTTTGCCGTATTTATTTATTTTATTAAACTTCAATTTGGACTTTAGTGCTAGTGTGTAGTCTTCCCTACTGGTTTAACTATCTTCTCTGTGGCTCATGGTGTGAGACACTGTCTCTCATGCTGGAGACTTGCATACCAATCCGGACCATGACAATTTCAGCATTGCCAGAGGCTGTTTATTGCTGCCTAAAGCCCCGGGTATACTTCGGCCGTCCACGTTAGTGCACCGTCCGCATGACGTAATTTTCGTCATGCGGAGGGCTCGCGGCCGGCCGCACACCCTGGCCGCGTGCAGGCCAAATTTCGAGACCGCGCGGACAGTCCGCGTGCAACAGCGCATGCGCGAGCAGTATAGAAGAGTCCACTAGGTGGCAAAGTAAAATATGGGAAAGGATGCACTTCTTTTCTTCTCCGATCATGCCCAGTGAATGTCAAGTTGATGACACGACTCAGTGCTGCTCTCCGATGTCTGGTAGAGCATAGAAAAAACTGTACTGCGCATGTGACGAACGCAGTCATCCACGCGCATCCGTGGTGTAGTATACTTTGAAAGACGCGCGGACGTGACTGCGCGCGTGACGCGTCCGGGCGCGGAAAGTGAAGTATACCCGGGGCTTAAGGTATCAGTTTAGTACTAGAGACTGTATTGTACAGAAGGCAAAACAATTGGTTTCAATCCAATGCTACACCTTAACCGCAAAAAATAATCTAAAATCTGAGAGTCTTTCATGAAGATGCTTAGGCTTCTCAAACATTTTCTTGTAGTTGGTTTTTCTCCATTAGTTTCTTTTAGGCCAAAAAAGGACATAATCATTATTTGAAAGTAAAGTTGGCTGTGGTGTCTGGCCCTCATGGCTATGAATTTATCTTGTCAAACTGTAAACTTACATTCTGAATTTTAATGCACACATTATTGTATGACTGTGATGGCCGATGACAAGGCCACACATTAATACGGTGAACAAAATAATGCACACATGCACACATCCTCCTCTCTTATTTGCCTTCACTTTATTTTGATTGTCCTTAGCATATTTAATGATTAAACACAGATTACAATATATTTCATAACATTGACAGACACAGATTTGGTTTTATTTCCAATTTACATTTATTTCATGCCTCATTTGAGTAGTTCGGGTGCAAACTTTCTAGTTAGTGTTTTGTTAATGTTATCATTTGTCTCTTTTGAGTTTAAGTTACCTGAGAGAGGAGGACAGAGGTTAGGTGCTGTCTGGTGGGACTGCTCTGTATTTCTGGCAGAGGTCTGTTTCTTTAAAGGACTGGCTGGCTTCAGTTGCCGTGTTTGTTTGTTTATTTGGTTACTTTGTTTACTATAATTATTTTATGTGCATATTATTAATTATTTTGTTTATGATTTTTTCTTTTTAAAAATTAATTAATTGATCTATTCTAATTGTTTTAAGTGATGTGTTTGTGTTATTCCCTGTGTATAATTGTCATTCACTAGTCCTTTGTGTAAATAATTTCCCCTTGTGTGTCATTTAGGAGGTCATGTTTTTGTTTTGGAAATACTGTGTTCCTTGCCTTTGACTGCTTGGTCCCTCACAATGGGCCTCATTTATCAATCTAATGTAGAAACAAGTGCAGATCCGAGTGCAGAAATAATCTTATGACAGGGTGCATGTGTGATTCATCAAACATTTGTATACTGGCAATCCTATCGTATGAATGATTGTACGTTGATAAATGTGGCGGCTGAAAACAATCGTCATTTAAATATTACGCCCTTAAGAATTCACAGTTTAGAAGCCTCGTCCCTAGAGTTTAGGACATGGAGAAACGTAACCCGGCCAAGAAGAGGAAGTAATCTCATGAAAGAGAAATTAATTTTACACCAAAAACACCCGTTAACCTCATATTTGCAAACAATTATATTAATTTATATGTATATACCAGTATATAAAACGAAACATTCAAAGGCCTATTGTACTGTAGTTCTCTCCACAACAAAACCTTTAAGTTTAACGGTATACAGAACAGAACAAGAATGAAAAAGAAGTTATAAAATGATATATTAAACTATAAAATAAAGCATAAATTAGATAGTCATAGTGGCATTCATTAAAAACAATATAAGTCAAGCCAAAATGAATTTTTTGGGGGGGAAAGCGAAACTGATGAGCTTGAGCCTCTCTCATTTGGAAAAAATCCAAATATGTTTCTATATTTGCATGTAACATTTAGCTAAATTATTTTTCATTATCAATATTAAGGCTTTGTACTTAAAACAGCATCCTTCACATGCACAAAAATGTGTGTGGTTGGGCACTGGGCACGTTGATTTACAGAAGACCATTGCATTTGAGCAGTGTAACTTTATGTTTGGTTGACTGCATTTTATTTTGATGATAAATGGTTGAAATGTCAAGTTATAAACGCTACAAGTAGTCATGCATCTGTAATAGTGGTGTAATGGATCAAATTACACACAGTTCAGGTTTTATCATGGTTTCTGTATGGTTCGGTATGTGCTATGTTCAAGGAAAAAAAGGCTACTGTCAAATAAAAATAAAGAAAATAAGAACAAATAATCGAACTACAAGCAACAGCACATAAATACAATAGAGCAAAGATACAAATAGGTTATTTAGATATCTTACAGTATTTTTCAGGTACAGGAAATAAAATGTAAAATAACATTGCATATAATCTTTGCTGTATAAATTAAATAAATACTAATCATTATTAAAGTTACAAAAGCTATTCGATCAAGAGCAGTGAGTGATTTCCTTGTCTTTTGTTGTTTGGTTAACATTAAAAACACAGACAGCAGGAATATTAGGCTGCTGTCACTTTAAGACATAATGCATGGATCCAGAATACTGATACTGATACACATGTGTTGTCTTTCTTAACTGTTTACCTTCACTTAAGACATAACCTACTATGTTTGCTAGGATACTCACCACGACGGGCATGTTGACAGGATTTTTGTGTGAATTTGTCCATTCAAATGCAAGACTTGAAAGAGAACTCAATATTTGTGAGCTGTCTGAGATTTGGCTCATAAGTGCAAACACAAATCTTCTCACAGCATCCGCTAAAGTTCTCTTTCATGACTTCTTGCGCTTGAATGTTTCAATTGGCAAGGCTTAAATTAGTTTATTTTAAACACAGATAGCAACATCTGCTGTTCAAGTTTCATTCTCCACAGAGAGCCAAGACCTACAGCAGACCCAGTGCCTGAGCCTGCGCCCACCACAAAACCAGAGCCAACAACCACCAAGAACCCAGATGGAGAAGGTCACTCCGGAGCTAGAGCCTGTAGGCGTACTCGTCCCGGAGCCCCAGCATGTCACAGGGTCTGACCAGGTGCAAGAGCTACCATGTTTGTCCCCTATGTCTGTCCTGGTGTATTTTGTTGTAGTTTGACTGTTTGGAGTTGGGAGTTGGGACCCAGGTGATGACGGCATAAATGACTGGTAATTTTAGAGGATACAGCACTCCTATTGAACAAAGTTTACAAAGAGTGACTGTTTTCTCCACTTTTTTTTGGTTTGTTTTGTTTTTTGATAATTTGTGTTTTTGTAACATATTGGCAAGCCAGAATGCATATCCATTGACAGAAACATACACTGACCAGGCATAACATTATGAACACATTCCTAATATTGTGTTGGTCCCCCTTTTGCTGCCAAAACAGCCCTCAAGGCATGGACTCCAGTAGACCCCTGAAGGTGTGCTGTGGTATCTGGCACCAAGATGTTAGCAGCAGATCCTTTAAGTCCTATAAGTTGCGAGGTGGGGCCTCCGTGGATTGGACTTGTTTGTTCAGCACCTCCCACAGATGCTTGATTGGATTGAGATTTGGAGGCCAAGTCAACACCTCAAACTCGTTGTTGTTGCTCCTCAAACCATTCCTGAACCATTTTTGCTTTGTGGCAGTGTTCATTAGTCTGCTGAAAGCCACAGCCACCAGAGAGTACCATTTCCATGAAAGGGTGTACATGATCTGCAACAATGCTTAGGTAGGTGGTACGTGTCAAAGTAACATCCACATGGATGGCAGGACCTAAGGTTTCCTATAGCAGAACATTGCCCAAAGCATCACACTGCCTCTGCCGGCTTGCCTTC
This sequence comes from Anabarilius grahami, assembly GCA_003731715.1. Classification (NCBI taxonomy): domain Eukaryota; kingdom Metazoa; phylum Chordata; class Actinopteri; order Cypriniformes; family Xenocyprididae; genus Anabarilius; species Anabarilius grahami. Next base: position 986,215 of record RJVU01078462.1, read on the forward strand.
TTCCTCCCATAGTGCATCCTGGTGCAATGTGTTCCCCAGGTAAGCACGGCACATGCACCCAGCCATCCATGTGATGCAAAAGAAAACGTAACTGAAAATTAATCAGGCCACATTCTTCCATTGCTCCGTGGTCCAGTTCTGATGCTCACGTGCCCACTGTTGGCGCTTTCAGCGGTGGACAGGGGTAAGCATGGGCACCCTGACTGGTCTGTGGCTATGAAGCCCCATACATAACAAACTGCGATGCACTGTGTATTCTAGCACCTTTCTATTAGAACCAGCATTAACTTTTTGAGCAATTTGAGCTACAGTAGCTCGTCTATTGCTGTTACAGTAGCTCTGTCCTCCTTATAACAAATCAACTTTGAGCACAACATGTTCACTTGCTGCCTACTATATCCCACCCACTAACAGGTGCCGTGATGAAGAGATTATCAGTGTTATTCACGCCACCTGTCAGTGGTCATAATGTTATGCCTGATCAGTGTATATTGGTGTCCCACCTGTGCCCCCACACGTGGCGTAGAGTTGCTCCCTCCCTAGGTAATTTAATGGACCCACCCAGCCTCAAGTCTTCTTCAGCACCGCTGGTCCCACCCAGCCTCTAGTCTCCTTCATTACTACTGGTCCCATCCAGCCTCCCACCCTCTCCTCCTCTGACAATGCCATTCAGTTCCTCAACCCAACCTCCACTGGTTCCCTTCAGCCCCTCAACTCCTCCTTCAGTGGCTCCACCCAGCTGCTTGGATCCACCTTAGGCTTTCGGGTCTCTAGCTCTGCCCTGGTGTGTTGGTCCCCTGGCTTCACCTTGAGGCTCTGAGACCCGGATTCCATCTCAGCCCTCAACCCATCAGGAACCCTCAGGCTCTGCCAGGCTCCATCATCCCTCTGGCTCTGCCTTGGTCATTCATCACCGTGGTTGCACCACAGATTTCCGGGCCTCTGGCTGCACCTCGTCCCTCCACCCTTCCAGCTCCACTGTTGTTCTCACTTCCACCAGGTCTGCCCAGGTCTGCCAAGTCCCCGTTCTCCACCTTGGTCCTGCCAGCCTGTGGTTCTGCCTTGGCATTCCAGTCAATCTGTGCCACCCTGGGTCTTTGTCTGCACGGCTCTGCCTGGGTCTCCACCTCTCCTGGTTCCACCTCTGTCAGTCGGGCTCCTGGCTCTTTCCTGGCTTCTCCCTCCAAAGATTCCGCTGTGAGTCTTCGCCCTAATGGCTCTGCTCCTGCCCTCATGTCTCCATCTTTTCCTTGGCTCCTCCCTGCATCGGCTTCTCCCTGGATATTAAATATTTGGTAATATAAGTGCAATAAAACACACTTTTATAGAGGTTGTTTTTATATTTTCATGTGTTTAAGGTGTTTTTCGTTATAAATCCCATAGATTATTATTATTAATATTATTGTTGTTGTTATACTGTAGAAACCATAAATCCATGGTAATGAAGAGCATGTTTTTTGTTTGTTTGTTTTTGCCTGTGTCATGATCTTACAGTTAAACTCTGTATTCTAGAATGGATTATTCAACAATCTCGGTGTGTAGGAGTCTGTAGGAAGCGCTCATCTAGCTTGTATTTCTTTTGTGCTTTTTGCTTCTCTAATGGCAATTCAAGATTTATTTTGGCCGCTGTTCTGGTCACAACCTCCATCAGCTCCTCAAAAGCAGGGGATTGGCAAGGCGAATCCTCAATCTCTCCTGCCTCGATGCTTAGAACATCTAGATCCTCAGAACTAGGTAATTCTAGCATCGGGTTCTCATCCAGGCTGGAAGAAGCCGCAGCGTGGGTTTCCAGTTCCTGAATGGGAACAATAGAGCTGACTGATGAGAGCTGAGAGAGGTCCGAAGCCATCTTGAGCTCGTCAGCCAGCTCCATTTTTTTTGATCACCGCGATTGTAAACTCTGCGCCGCTTTGGCAGACACGGGTCCTGAACCACGGGGAGCACGAGCCAGGCCCATATCATCATACAGAGCCAGCATGCTCCACTTCAAAGCACATCACACACAAAGGGAGTATGCATCCCCATCCGTAATATATCTGGGACAGGGAGACGTACTTCTCTTATATTGCCTCTCACTCACCATAAAACTGAAATAATGCTTTTTGCAACTGGACAAAGAACACCAAATAGGACTGACAACAACACAGAACGCTTGCTGAAAAGCAGAAGCTAACACTGTTGTGTGCTGGCTCCCCTTTGTAGCTTCAGTTTACGCCGTCACATGTGACATTATGTCGCAACACCAATTGAGATTGGACTAGTTCAACACATGCTTCAGATGCTGTCACACTGGAGGTGTTCCCCAAAGTGTCGTCTTTGACGCAGCGAGAGTTCCCTCGAAAAGGAACACTGTCCTGCAGAAGTTTGGCTCCAATCCTAATTAAACACACCTGAACAAGCTAATGAATCTCTTTGGGATTTCTAGAAAGCTACAAGCAATGAGTCTTTTTATCAGGGTTGGAGCTGAACTCTGCAGGACAGTGGCCCTCCATGACCGAAGTTACCCATCCCTGATCTGAGTTACATTATAACTGTTATAACTTCAATGGGACTCTTGATACACTAATCTGAGTTTAACTCCCTCGGGTCGGCGGTCACGCCGGCGATACCACCTCGGTTTTTTTCTTACCAGTGTGAAAGAGACTCAAAATACTCTGTCAATGTTGCACATACAATTAAGAGTTATACACCATTTTAATCTGTGGAATATATTCTTTTATTTGTGTACACTCGGAGTAAAAACAAAATGTTGTGCTTTTTGTAAAATAAAGAAAACTAACATGATGCGTGATCTGTCATCTCCCTCTGAACGAAGTCCAATCTGATAGTTCTCAGAAAATGAAGTGTAACTTAGTGAATACTAATCACAAAAAAATAGACTTATGGCTAAAGAAACATTGAAATGTCAGGTTTTAAATCATGTAAATCAAATCGAAAACAAAAAAATCTCTGTTTATGTAATCTGTATGAAAAGAGACACGTCAGACGCCCGTGATGCATCTCATTATCCGCTAATGCGGCCACGCCCAGGGAGCGAGCACTATTCAGACGCAAATTCTGAGGAAATGCATGTATACATCGTCTCAATCGTGTATTTTTTGTCTTGAAAAGTGTTTATCTGTATGTTAAAGAGATCTCTGGAAGCCTGTTAGTTCCTGGAATGTCACATGATATGCCTCTTCTTTTACTGAGATATTTGTGGACTAAAGGGGCAGAGCGCCCTCCGGCTGCAAGTATGAATTGAAAACACAGTATACAGCGCTCATAGTGATGACAATAAATATTGAATAAATATTACTCCTCTGTATAGAAAATTGACAAACATATGAGAATCCATCAATATTTCTCCAAATGTGCATGCTTTTAAGCTTAAAGGCTATATGAAATGCCATCGAGGTAACATGAATATTCAGACGCTTTGCATCACAGAAAAACATTATATTTTAAAGTATATAATAGAATACCATTTTTTAAAATATGTAATAATATTTCACAGTATTGCTGTTTTTTCTGTATGTTTGATATACACCATGATGAGCTTGAGACATGTTCACAGAGGGTTTTTTCACAGTCATTACAGCTCATTATGCGATTCTTTTGTCTTCTCAGGTGTGAATTCATGATGTTTCACGCCTCCAATCATACTGTGTTTCTTGACAAAAAGTGTCTTACAAAAACTAAATCTCTCTATTGTTTTATATGAACGAGTAGGCAGGATAATTTTACATCATTTTGAAGCAAAAACTCTAGTCTACAACCTCCAATACCCAGAAGTCTTGTGAACACAGATTTAATATATATTTTTTTGGCTTTATTTCAGTGACTCAAGTTTTTGGTTTTTCAAAATAACCACGGATAAACGTTATTCCTTCAAAAACACAAACATGTACATACATGTTCCTCACATATTATGGTAGCCTAGTTTGTGCTGAATACAGTGTAATGACACTTTTTCCATTAATATGTTTATGAACAACTGAAAAAAGCACAAATGTCAGGGCATGTCAAAATTTCTCCAGGGCCCCGAAAATCCTCAGACCCCTGAGGGTTAATGGCACTCAAGTCTGCAAACCCATTCTAATTATGAAAATAGCCTGCAGCAAGGAACAAAACTTTTTCCTGCTTGAAAATACTTATTTTTCATTGGTCAAGCCAAACTCGAGAGGTGTGACCTCGGTAGAAGTTAAAGCCACTATTTTTGTGACCATAGTTGTTCATGGGTGGAACACAGTTAACCCTCAGGGGTCAGAGGATTTTTGGGCCCTGGAGAAGTTTTGACATGCCCTGACATTTGTGCTTTTTTCAGTTGTTCATAAACATATTAATGGAAAAAGTGTCATTACACTGTATTCAGCACAAACTAGGCTACAATAATATGTGAGGAACATTTATGTACATGTTTGTGTTTTTGAAGGAATAACGTTTATGCATGGTTATTGAAAAAAACAAAAAAACTTAAGTCACTGAAATAAAGCCAAAAAAGATATATTAAATCTGTGTTCACAAGACTTCTGGGTATTGGAGGTTGTAGACTAGAGTTTTTGCTTCAAAATGATGTAAAAATTATGCTGCCTACTCCTTCATATAAAACAATAGAGAGATTTAAATTTTGTAAGACACTTTTTTCAAGAAACACAATATGCGTGGAGGCGTGAATCATCATGAATAATGGGTCATTTACACCTCGAGAAGACAAAAGAATCGCATAATGAGTTGTAATGACCTGCATAAATAATGAGCTCTTTCAGTCAGGTGAAAAAACCCTCTGTGATCATGTCTCAAGCTCATCATGGTGTATATCAAACATACAGAAAAAACAGCAATGCTGTGAAATATTATTACAATTTAAAATAATGGTATTCTATTATATACTTTAAAACATAATGTATTTCTGTGATGCAAAGTGTCTGAACAATTATGTTACCTCTATGGCATTTCATATAGGCTTTTAGCTTAAAAGCATGCACATTTGGAGAAATATTGATGGATTCTCATATGTTTGTCAATTTTCTATACAGAGGAGTAATATTTGTTCAATATTTATTGTCATTACTATGAGCGCTGGATACTGTGTTTTCAATTCATACTTGCAGCCGGAGGGCGCTCTGTGCACCTTTAGTTTACAAATTAATCTAAAGAAGAACCACCATGTGACTCTCCAGGAACTAACAGAGGCCAGAGATCGCTTTAACATACAGAAAAACACTTTGCAAGACAATAAATACACGATTGAGACGATGAATGCATGTATTGACTGAATTTGCGTCTGAATAGCATTGGCTCCGTGGGCGTGGCCGCATTAGCGGATAATGAGCTGAATCACGGACTTCTGACATGGCTCTTTTTTCATACAGATTACATAAACAGAGAATATTTGTTTTCGATTTGACTTACACGATTTAAAACCTGACATTTCAAAGTTTTTTTAGACATAAGTCTTATTTTTTTGTCATTAGTATTCACTAAGTTACAGTTCATTTTCTGAGAACTATCAGATTGGACTTCGTTCAGAGGGAGATGAGAGATCACGCATCATGTTAGTTTTCTTTATTTTGCAAAAAGCACAACATTTGTTTTTACTCTGAGTGTACACAAATAAAAGAAGATATTCCACAGATTAAAATGGTGTATAGCTCTTAATTGTATGTGCAACATTGACTGAGTATTTTGAGTATCTTTCACACTGGTAAGAAAAAAACCGCGGTGGTATCGCTGGTATGACCGCCGACCCGAGGGAGTTAAAGAGAAGTGGAGACATACAGTTTGACCTCAACGCTGTGGGACTTCATTGTGCCCTGGAGCCGGCGCAGCTGGGGCCTCAACCATAGCAAGTAAGCCATGTTTTATCTTTCAACCTGGGAGAGAGGACTCTCCTAACAATAACAAAGTCAAACTAACATTGCTAAAGTTCATCATTCTTCTCTCAAACCGGAAGAACTGATTGCAGCTTCAAACTACTGAACCATCAAGGCTTTCATCCAAGACTGCATCCGAATGTTCGTTCAACAACTAATGCAAATAAAGTTTACACTACAGGACTTTAAACATTGGCAGATCACTGTGCTGTTCAGACTACATGACTTGCTGTGGAGTCTTTAAGTCGTTGTGGTGTTCACACTACGTGACACTACGTAAATGATCTGCAACAGCGGGTTACACACTACACGAGCTGACAACAACTCTGTCACCCAGTGACTTTATTTGAAAATGGACGTTGGAAAGAAATTAGATTAAATTTTGAATTAAAATAACATTATATTAAAAGTTTACAATATTCTGTCTGACCTCCCAGAGTTAAGGCGACCATTATTTTAGAACGTTTCCCTTTATCGTTTCCATGATGACACGTCATGCTTGTCACGTGACACCGTGGCCAGCCACACTGTATGACAGATGTATCACTTTTCTCACCATATCATCAATTATCTGATATTCCAATTATCAAATATGTGCAAGTGAGTGTTTTGTCATTTAAAAACCTGTATAATGACCTTGATCTTAATATACCGTGTATAAAGTGAATTCAACTGTGATTCAACAGTGTAAACTTGGCATAAGGCAATTATGCAAGTATCGTACATTTAATTAAACTGAATAGAGGTTTAGTATAAGCTTGTTAACCCCATGACCCCTTGTTACAAAGTTGCTGGTGGTTGTTCAGGTAGTTAACTGACTTTCACATTTCCATAGCTTCATTCCCATTACCATTTCTCTTTGAGCTAATGCCAAGTTTACACTACAGGATTTTAAGCCCGATTTGCAAGTTAACAAGCTCGCCGACAGGTTGGGCTGTGATCGGGGGAAAATCAGCGAGTGATCGGCGCTTACCAATCTTTATGTGTAAACTATTCAACGACGCATCAAAGAGGCTCGCTGACGCGTCACCGACACCTCACTGACGTGCCAGACAAATATCTAGCATGCTAAATACAGGTGCTGGTCTTATAATTAGAATATCATCAAAAAGTTGATTTATTTCACTAATTTCATTCAAAAAGTGAAACTTGCATATTATATTCATTCATTACACACAGACTGATATATTTCAAATGTTTATTTCTTTTAATTTTGATGATTATAACTGACAACTAAGGAAAATCCCAAATTCAGTATCTCAGAAAATTTGAATATTGTGAAAAGGTTCAATATTGAAGACACCTGGTGCCACACTCTAATCAGCTAATTAACTCAAAACACCTGCAAAGGCCTTTAAATGGTCTCTCAGTCTAGTTCTGTAGGCTACTGTTACGCCCCAGTTCTATTATGTGAAGGGGCTGACGTGAGTTTGGTGGATAACGAGCAAACCGACTTCAGCCAACAGATCACCACACACAGCAAACTAAGATCCACAAATGATTTATTAAGGTGGAATACAAAGAAATTAAATAAAAGGAGCCATAGCTTCAGGGTGCCCCAAGGCCAAAACAACAAACATAACAGCTTACAAATAAAATAAATAAATACCCAAACAAAATAAACAAAAATACAATCAACTTCCCTAACTCCCTAAAGTAAACAAATCACAAACAAAGTCAAAATAAATGGCAGGACACCCCTACGCTCCTAAAGCATAAACACAAACTTATTTGGATCACTTTAAACAAAACAGGAACAGTGGTTCGCGATCTCCCGACGGGAGAAGGAATGCGGAGCTCCTCACGCCAGCAGGCCAATGCCAGAATGAGCTCGCCGCCCTTTTAACCGGAGCAGCGGCAGGCTCAGCCAATGGTGTTCTATCTACAGCAACCAATCCCTGCACAGACATTCAAAGAAAAACTCCACACACAAAACAAGACAGATGCCGAATATCGTAACAGCTACACAATCATGGGGAAGACGACCATTGACACCTAGCACAAGGAGGGCAAGACACGAAAGGTCATTGCAAAAGAGGCTGGCTGTTCACAGAGCTCTGTGTCCAAGCACATTAATAGAGAGGCGAAGGGAAGGAAAAGATGTGGTAGAAAAAAAGTGTACAAGCAATGGGGATAACCGCACCCTGGAGAGGATTGTGAAACAAAACCCATTCAAAAATGTGGGGGAGATTCACAAAGAGTGGACTGCACTTGGAGTCAGTGCTTCAAGAACCACTACGCACAGACATATGCAAGACATGGGTTTCAGCTGTCGCATTCCTTGTGTCAAGCCACTCTTGAACAACAGACAGCGTCAGAAGCGGCTAAAGACAAAAAGGACTGGACTGCTGCCGAGTGGTCCAAAGTTATGTTCTCTGATGAAAGTAAATTTTGCATTTCCTTTGTAAATCATGGTGCCAGAGTCTGGAGGAAGAGAGGAGAGGCACAAAATCCACATTGCTTGAGGTCCAGTGTAAAGTTTCCACAGTCAGTGATGGTTTGAGGTGCCATGTCATCTGCTGGTGTTGGTCCACTGTGTTTTCTGAGGTCCAAGGTCAACGCAGCCGTATACCAGGAAGTTTTAGAGCACTTCATGCTTCCTGCTGCTGACCAACTTTATGGAGATGCAGATTTCATTTTCCAACAGGACTTGGCACCTGCACACAGTGCCAAAGCTACCAGTACCTGGTTTAAGGACCATGGTATCCCTGTTCTTAATTGGCCAGCAAACTCGCCAGAAAATCTATGGGGTATTGTGAAGAGGAAGAGGTGATATGCCAGACCCAACATTGCAGAAGAGCTGAAGGCCACTATCAGAGCAACCTAGGCTCTCATAACACCTGAGCAGTGCCACAGACTGATCGACTCCATGCCACGCTGCATCGCTGCAGTAATTCAGGCAAAAGGAGCCCCAACTAAGCATTGAGTGCTGTACATGCTCATACTTTTCATGTTCATACTTTTCAGTTGGCCAAGATTTCTAAAAATCCTTTCTTTGTATTGGTCTTAAGTAATATTCTAATTTTCTGAGATACTGAATTTGGGATTTTCCTTAGTTGTCAGTTATAATCATCAAAATGAAAAGAAATAAACATTTGAAATATATCAGTCTGTGTGTAATGAATGAATATAATATACAAGTTTCACTTTTTGAATGGAATTAGTGAAATAAATCAACTTTTTGATGATATTCTAATTATATGACCAGCACCTGTATCTGGAGCTGTCGGCCGACTCGATATACTGTGGTGTCACGTGTCGCGACGAGCTACAGCCAATGAAATATACTCTGATGTCTATGGAAGCAGCAATAACAATCCATTCAAATATAATTTGCTGATGTTTATTCATATCAGATACACATTGTGTAAGTAACTATAAAGCTCACTCACTCTATTGTTCTCCCAGTTCATCGGTCACATGTATTTCGGGACAAATGGATGAATTCACATTATATATTAAAATCAAGGTCATTATATAGGTTTTAAAAAAGACAAAACACTCACTTGCACATATTTGAGAATCAGAATATCAGATAGTTGATGACATGGTGAGAAAAGCAATACATTTGTCATACAGTGTGGCCGGCTGGCCCGCGGTCTGTCACGTGACAAGCATGACGCGTCATCATGGAAACAATAAAGGGAAACGTTCTAAAATAACAGTCTCCTTAACTCTGGGAGGTCAGCCAGAATGTTTTAAACTTATGTGTGAAAGGGTTATTTTAATTTTAATGAAATTTAATTCAAAAGTTAATCTTATTTCCTCCCAACATCCATTTTCAAATAAAGTCATTGGGTGACAGTTGTTGTTAGCTCGTGTAGCGGATCAACCCCCTGTTGTAACCCCCTGTTGCAGATCATTTATGTGTCACGTAGTGTGAACACCACAACGACTTCAACACTTCACAGCAAGTCATGTAGTCTGAACAGCACAGCGATCTGCCGATGTTTAAAGTCCTGTAGTGTAAACTTGGCTTAATTTGCTACAGATGACTCCACCGGTTCCAGTTCGGTTCGAAGTCTTCTATATCAAGAAATAATCTAAAAACTTGTGAGGATCCATGTGCAGATAATGGTCTAAGCAAAAGCAGGGTTCAAAACCGTGAACAGCAATACAGTCCAACCAAACAAATCCAAAACAGTAGGCAAATGGCAAGATGGGGAAAACAGCAAAGGTCCAGACAATAATAACTTTAAAGAGAAAAAAAAAAAAAAAGCTAAAAATTGACAATGTAAATGGAAAAGACGACTTTGCAAAGAAGTTATAAACAGAAACTCAAACAAACCTGAATGACGCAGTGGAACAAACCTCTTGCGGAAGCTCAAACACGCTGTGTACCCAATGAGGTTCATTCTCATGTGTAACAGCATGTTCGAGCTTCTGCAAGAGCTCTGTTGTTGCACTGCATTCAGGTTCAGTTGAGCTTGTGTTTGTTCATTGATCAATCTTTATATTGTTTATATGTGAGTAAAAGCCTAAATGAAATCTGTTCATCATAAAAAGTGATTGAGTCTCTTCTGAAAATGTGGATTGAACCACTCAAATCATATGGATTTCATATCTCTTTATGAACTTTTTGAAGCGTAATTGTGTAACTGTCAATGGAGGGACGGAAAACTTTCAGATTTCATCATAAAGATCTTCATTTGCGTTCTGAAGATGAACAAAAATCAAAATAAATCTATTTTTGTTTTTACTTCTGAATCCCTTTATGCAGGTTACATCAGATGTCTTGGCATGAACGGCATGAGTGAGTCATTTGTAGCATTCACTCAGCCAATTCATTCACAACTTAAACAAGTCTTTACATAATTTATTTGCATGTACAAATCTACTAAGAGACTCCAGAAAGATCTAACATTTCCCATCAGTTTTCATTCACTTAAATGTTTTGTTCTGAGACAGATTTGTTCAAAGTTGAAACACCACTACTGGATGCAGCCTGCTTGAGAGACAGAATCATGTTATTGAATCTCACACAAAAGCTTAAAAAATTAACATAGCTGCTTCAAAAATAATATAAAACATAACATTTAATATTAGTTTAGTCTGGCCAATAGAATTTGGTTTTGTTCAAAAATCAGAGGAACACAAGATATCATGGCTTGTTTCTGGAGGTTTAAATTAAGGGTCAGTATTTTGCAATCTTACTGACCACAGACACAAGCATGTCTGTATGAACTGATCAGTGTTAGGTCAGGCATTTAGACTAGCTTTACTGGAGGGTCGGACTGCATTATAGCAAAATGAGGAGAATTAAAGACTGAAACAAACCAAATCAGGCCTTGCTTTACCTGTGCTGAATTAAATTCATCTGTAGGATTCATTAGATCTTCCACACACCTGCACAAACTCGCACAAACATACATCAGATCACTCAAAGTTACCTGTCTAGGACATAAAAAATGTCAATCATATAGAAAAGCTGGTATTAATATGCCAAGTAACAACAAGACCAGACAAAGGTGAACTGAAGAGTGACTGCTTAAGTAGTGTGTTCTGATGAGCTGGTGCAGGTGTGTTGAATCAGAAATCCGGTGATTTGGATCATGTGGGTGGAGCTGAGAGGTCTGGTGTTGAGGGTGTGACAGGCTCAGTGACAGTTACAGAGTGCACCTGGCACATAGCTGTGCAGGTAAACCTCACTCGCCTGGCCTCAAGAGGCATCTAGTGGCTGATTCTAGAGGCTGTGGTCTTTAGTGCCCTTGTTTGCATGCCTGACTCCCATGCTGACTGTTAGCGCTTTAAACACAGCACGGACTGCGCCAAGTGGAACCGATTACAGGTACAGTTGTTAGTTTTTGTGCATTTAACATTTTAAAATGCTTTGTAGTGACAGTCACCAATCTCATCACATTCTAAGATATATAAAGCAACTATTGCAACACCTTTTTTTTTTTTTTTAAGAAAAAAAACATTCATCCATCCATCCATCTCTCTCTCTNTTTTTTTTTTTTTTTTTTTTACTGTTACCTCCAATTTTTCAAGGACATGGGTGCTAACATGTCTCCTGTCTTGCTTTAGCTGTAAGATTATATTAGTCTTGTGAACTTGTACAGCTGAGATAGTGTGATGTGAATGATTATGTAATTAGCTGAGATAATGGAGTCACACTGTGATAATCTTAACAGAAGAATGAAGCATTATACTCTAAAGAGAAGCCCAGGAAGAGCAGTCAGTGTAATAACTCAGGCTGTCTGGTCAGAGCAACCTGTTCTCTTTTTGACAGGTATCCAGAATCATAATAATTACCCGTGGAGCCGTGAATTCCATAAGTAACATGTAAATGGAACTTAAAGGGTTCACGATGTGTCTCTCAATGAATGATTGCAAGTTTCACTGAGTAAGAGTCTGTCAGAGCAGAAATTCAATAAACATAGTGTGTTCAGAAGGGATAATAGCTCTGTCTTTCATGGATAACCTTTAATGGAAGAGAGTCTGAATGCAGAATTTGTTGAAAAAGGGACAAAAAGAGAGACTGCAAGAGAAAGGGCCACATTTCTGTCCGAGTGAATACTCATCTATCTCGTTTTTTGTGGGAAACTGAGACGTGATGGATAAAATGTCACCCAAGAATAAGGTGAGCTGGAACTAACCGATAAGTGCTTATTTGCAGTTACATGACAACAGGGTCCAAAATGAAATGAAAACTGTTTTGCCACACCTGCAAGGCAAAGGAATTCAACAAAATGACAACTGTATTTTGCAATTATTTAATTAAATCTAAATTTTAGTCTATTTAGCTGTTTTCCCAATATATTTGTGATTTTTGGGTGGTATTTTGTGTTATTTATATTTTGGGTGGTATTTTGGGTTAAGATTATGAAAACTACATTACCATGGTAAATACACAATACTAACATGAACTGTTAATAAAAAAAAAATATGTACACTGATTCTGATATAGAATGAAATGAAATCATACCTGCATCCAGATCATTCCCAGCTAACAAACAATGTACAAGTCATTTAACTTACCGGAACTGTTTTGTTAATTTCATGACTTACTGTTTGACAACATAACTATGACACTGAATGCTCATAATTTCATTTTCTCTTTATATATAGTGAAGTGAAATGCAGAACGCTCCTCCAAATTTGAGCACGCTGCAAGTGCAATACAATGTCTGACAGGACAGGAAAGTTGTTTTTCTTAGGTGAGAGTAATTCTGAGGTACTGTAGCCAAGTAGCTGTACTTTGCATCTGGGTCCTAATCCCCCTGTTTATTTTGCTGGCTGATTGGTCATTCTCCATTACATAAATGTATGAAAGAAAAAAATATAGTTATGTCTATTCCCTCTGTACAGTGTGTTTTATTTGAGAAGCTGTAGTCTATGAACAGCCCAGAACCACATGATAATGGGCTTGTACTATTGCAGAGACTTCGGCAGGATCTGTTGCTGTGATTGAGATGGAGGCTAATTTTAGCTGCCAAGGCCTGAGAAGACCAGTTCCTTTCAATCTGCTCTCTGACACATCAATATTAAGAATGCACAGAACCTCACAGTTATGTGTTTCAACTGTCCTGAAGCAGTGGGCAAATCTGAATTCAATCGTAAAAATAGACCCATTGAAACACGACGGCTAAAAGAGCTTGGCTTTCATGGCCTGATGAGTTTTTGTGAGCATGCGGGAGAGTTCTGTAGACCTCATCGTGGAGCAACTTGTGGAAAAAACAATGAGTTGTGAAGCACTGTGTTTGCCTTTTTAGTACTAGGTTGCTAAACATGCTGGTTTGTGACCAAAAAAAGTTGGGATATGGTTCAGTGCTATTGTTTTTTCAAAAGGGTGTTGTATTTTCTCAATTGGGCTTCATTGAGCTTTTTTGGGGTTGTGAATGTAAAATGAAGTCAAATATAGTTATTAGCAACATATCCATTTGTGGTAGAGATGTGAACATTTTAACAGCTGCTACAGTAGGTGCAAATACTGGTTACATTTCGGCTCTACAAAAGCAGTGAGTGATTTAGTCAAATACAACAACAAACTCAGCACTGGGACTGTAAACTCCAAAACATCTTGCAGTCACTGAGACTGTGCAAAAATATCTATTAGCACATAAAATCTAATTGAATGAGTCTATATAAGTATAGAATAATGGTACTACTAAAAGAGGTCATTTATTTCATCTAAATGGGGAGACATCATATATTAGTGTTACACTATCTTTGTTTTAAGCCTAGCATGTTTAAACTAGCACCTCAGTCACTTGATTTATTCAATTTCCCCAAATCCCCAGAATCAAATGAAAACAAAAATAACCAAATTTCTTTCAGGACCTCTTCTGTCAAAGATAATTGACACGTTTGGATTGGTGGTATGGTTCTGCTCTGGGCAAGAACTCCATGGTCCATCAATGCAGTCTTGCATGGATAAGAGCAGGGAGTGCAATGATTTTACTAGACTGTTAAGGTTAGAGTTAGTGTTAGTATAATAAGTTGGCATGTACTTGCAGAGTTATTTATAGTCAGAAGAATGTCTGTTGGTGAGCATCAAAATAAAGTGTTAGCAGATATTAAGCAGACAGTCTACTAATACTCTTATGAAAGTGTTACATCCTAACCCCGATCATTACAAGAGGGAACCATCTCCCAAATTCTGAACCTTTGTCCAACCTGTACCTTGTTACCCTCATCAGCCTCCATATTTCAGGACCTGGACTTTCCCTTTACAAAGTCTAGTATCTTGCAAGTGCATTTCTGAGTATTATTTTCACTGCTGTGTTTACTGTGTATGACCTTGCTTCACTTGTGTTTACCCCTTTGCCTTTCGTTTTGGATTTGTTCGCCTGGTTGGACTATCCTACTGGTTTGAACCCTCACCTGTCTTACGACCCTGTCTTTGTGTTTGCTGATTAAATACTCTGCGCATTGATCCTGCTGTGCCTCCTGAGTCTTCCTTGTTACAGAGGACTTCGCCATCAACCGATCCAGCGGAGTCTTCTGCAGGGAACTTCTTTCTGGTGGACCTCTCTATCCTTGGACTTTTCCTCGTTCATACAGAACTGTGCAACCTGTGCTCAAGTGAAAACACTTAAACAACTCCCTGCTGGTCTTCTTCATCCCTTGCCCATACCTCATCGGCCATGGTCTTACCTAGGGATTACTTACCAAGGTAACACCACCATACTAGTAATCATCAGTCGGTTCTCTAAAGCTTGTTGCCTCATTCCCCTCCTCAATTTACCTTCAGACCTGGAACCCACCAAAGCTCTCTTCCACTTTGTGTTTTGCTTCTTCAGGCTACCAGAAGACACTGTCTCTAATTGAGGACCCAAGTTTATTTCTCGAGTATGGAAAGCTTTCTGTGAACTCCTCAACATCAACATGAGCCTCACCTCCTGGTATCACCCACAGTCCAATGGGCAGTTAAAGCAGCTCAATCAGGAGACTGGCCCTTTCCTACAAACCCACTGTAGCCAAAACCAGTATGATTGGAGTCGTTTCTTACCCTGGGCAGAGAATGCGCAAAACTTTCTCAGCAAACCCTCCACGGGCATGACCCCATTTGGGTGTGTATGAGGATTAAAAAAAAACCTTCTTCCCCTGATCTGAAGAGTCAGTGGATTTTCCCTCCGTGGACTACTGGATACAAAGGAGCAATCAGGTCTGGAACGTTGCCCACATACATCTGCAACGAGCTGTCCTTCAACAAAAGATCCAGGCGGATTGACGCAGATGTCCCTTTCCGATACTTCGCCAAAGGCAAAGGGTCTGGCTGCCTATCCGTGACCTCCAGGTCCCGTACAAGAAACTCAGTCCCAGGTATGTCGGCCCTTTCAAAATTATCAGTCAGATTAACCCTGTAACACACAAACTCTTGCTTCCTTCTAATTACTCTTCTCTGACATACCAAATGTGCAGTGGTGGGAGTCCTCCAGGATAGGTTTGAGAAGCACTGTCCTAGATTACATTTAAATGTTTGTGATGTTTAACAATGACGTCAAGAAGTCACATCAAGACAGTCACATTGAACTTTAAACTCCATCATACAAATAATGTTTGAAGTGTGAGATTTATGGTTTAATCACATCACAGAGTAAACATATTAGCATCTGCTTCAGACACAAGAGGGCACGCAGCTAGAGGCAAACATCTCTGATAAATGCCAAATGGAGATCCGCTCGTTCATCTTGTTAGCATTTGTCTGTCATCCGTGTCTTGCAAGCTGCGTGATGGATGACGTGACAACAACACAACAGGCATCGCATTTCCTAATTGATCACCATGAAAGCATTTACACAGCAGGACAGCCCATGACTCTTTGCTGCAAAACTACGGCAGCTCAAGCCTGAAAGAGTGCATTATAATTCACCTTTATAGATCCATTTTATATCCACTGTTTCATTGCCCATTTCTCTGAGTTGTGCACTGGCTGGCAGACAGTTGGGGATGATTGCACTGAAGTGGCACTTTCCCATACCTTGGAAGAATATTAATTTTGCATTCTCTGTTTGAATTGATGCAGTCATTTGTTTCTCTCTGCTGGATGTTGCACTGTTAACGTAATTGTGTTCTCTGGCATGTAACATTTCCTGCACAACATCTTTGTACATGTAATTCAAATATCCACAAAAACCCATCTTCACAGATTGGCTCAGAGGTTTTTTTGTTGTTGTTTTTTTCACAGAGCAAATATGTGCTCACCAAGATTAACATTTCTCTCAGCATTGCAAGATGTTTTGGTAACTAAACAGCATGTGTTGAATTCTGTTACAATAAAAGACATGCATCTGCTGTGAAAAATAAAAAGATGAACCCAGATTACACTTTCTGAAGAAAATGTGAGTGATGCCTGACCGTGCAAAACTCACCAGCATGATGCCAGAGTGTTGTCAGAAGTTGCTTCCAAGTTCCATTTTAATATTGGTTCACTTGATGTTATAGTAGTTGATGTGGTCACACTTTAAATTAGGTGTCCTTAACTACTATGTACTTACATTACATCAAAACATAATTACAATGTACTTATTGTGTTCATACTGTATTGTAAAACATTTTTTCAGCTATTGAGGTGGGATACGGGTAAGTTTAGGGACAAGTTTGGTGGTATGGTTAGGTTTAAGGGTTGGTTAAAGGATTAGTTCACCCAAAAATGAAATTTCTGTCATTAATATCTCACCCTCATGTCATTCCAAACCATCTTCGGAACACAAATTTATATATGAATAAATGTTTCATATTTATTTCAATACCCAAACACCCATGCAGATGTTTTAAAAGGCAGCGGCTATTTGCACTAAATGCAAATAACAATAGATACCATTTAGTGAAAATAGCTATATATTCTGTTTACACCATGTAAAAGTAGCAGTTCTTTGCAATAAGTGTAAACAGTAATTGGATGCTATGTATGCATTTGTTATGTGTGCTGCTGATAGACGAGGCAAATACGGAAATCCACAATAATATAGGCTTTACTTATAACAAGGAGTACAGCGTTACACACATTAAGCAAACAATATAAAAGACAAGGAGGGCAGGGAGTGAGTCCAACTTAAAGGGAGTGCTGACGAGGACAACAGGTGCTGGGAATCCGGGGAGATGGCGGGAAGACTGATGAGGGAAGTGCAGACAGGTGTGCGGAACAGGAGGATGCTGGGAACAGGAGTCCGGGAAGGCGTGAATGTAACAGCATTATATTGGCAGATATTATTTGCACATCAGTATTTTTTATACATTAGCGGAATGCAATAATAACACAGAGTGTAAACGATTATATTTATTAAAATTATTAAATGGATGCCGCCTTATTTGGAGAATAATAATTGGAGAAAACAATTTTGTAAGCCATCGGAGTTTAGGTAAATTAACAACATTAACAACAACAATTTACATATCTCAGTTCAGCAGTGTTCAGGCAGAAGAGACCAACGCTCTCCTTCTGCAAGAGAAAACAAGCAATTACGGTCACATGTTGGTGACGTAGTAGAAGGTTCTGTTCCCTGCCAGTGGAAACTCGAACCGGTTCTGAAAATTGACAACATTGTGTCTATGACAATATTGTGTCTAAAAATTGTCACTTAATATTAACTTATTGTTTACTGAACTGTTTCATAAAATTATTACATTTGCAATCAAGTTAAAATTGGTTGGGGGTGTAGGGGGGAATCATACAGGGGTAGTTCATAGCTTAAATTTTGGAAGCGTTTTTTTATTAATTTTGGTGGCTTTTCCAGCCTTGCCAGACACTGTTTTATGTCAAGGGCAGACTAGCTTGCTTGTTGTTCTACTTAATGGAGGCTTTTGCTTAAGTTAGGCTGGCTGTAATAAAATGATTTAATAGGGGTTTAATTTCACAGTTAATTAATTGATAATTAATCGAGAATTGATGCCATAGGCCAAATTTAAATAACAACTAAAATATAAAATTGAAAGAAAAGAATGTCTTGAAAAAATGGCAGCTATCTAGTCAGAGCAGAGTACATGTGCCTGCCAAACCCCTTTATGGGCAAAAAAAAAAAAGATTATTCTACTGAGTAATAGGCATATATACATGATTTTCAGCCAATGTGCCAATAAATGCTCTTTTTGAAACAGTTTTCAGGTTAATTTCAGTGTGTTGATTTCTTCCAGCAGAGATGTTGATCTCAATAGGTGTATTTTTTCAAGCTTTGATTTGGTCAAAGCTGGCTGAAAGGAAGGCTGAAACTAATGGCATTCAAAGGGTACATTATAATCACACAGATAAAGAGTCAAACGTGCCTAATTTCTGCAAGAAAACATGTATGGAGGGGAGACGGCGGTGTGGGCCGTAGTCAGTATGCATGTATGTGTGTGGCTTGAGGAAGATAAATGTGAGCGTGGGAGTTCACTCTATGGGAATGCATCATACAAGCATCAGTGGTTGGTGCTTTGCCTGTATTACATTACCATAATTTAAAAACACAGCCTTGACAACAGCTAGTGCATAACACTTACACAAAGTTGTCCCAGGGAAAAACATCTGACACTTACTAAAGCATGCTCCAATAAAACCTTCATTTAAAGAAAAAGGATTTATAAATTCAGATTTATTATCAGTCTCATACCTTTAGTATATACTGAACAATAGTGCACTAATATTCATACTGTCCTCTAGGCATAAGATCTCTCCATCACTTCAGAGCTTTCTAAAGACACACCTCCTCCAAAATACATGAACGCACACAGCCAGAATCTGCAAAGCACCACGAGAGACAGCATTAAATTAACTCATGTCTCAAAGCACATAACATTACAATAATAATGAGCATAAACAACTTAAAGAGCTCTGATTTATACCACTTGACTTCTGCAGATTAATTTTGGCATTGATAGTGTTGCCATTGAAATGCATAATTCCAAGGACGTCAACAGCTCCGAGTAGAATGTCACGGGTTGCCACCGTCACAGGTTGGAATTATGGTAATTACGACATGCAGTGAAAGCAGCATAAGCTTGAAGTTTTGGTTCAGGAGGAACTGTAAAAGGCGGCTGCTGTTTGTTTGAGGCACTCTGTGATTGTCAGTACTACAATTGAATTTGAACTTTCTTCACGACTGTTAAAAAAGCACTTTAGTGTGTGTAGTATGAATGTAATCTGGACGTACAGTACTACATCCACCATGTTGTCCTTATCATGTGACCTACCAGCGTCATTTGCATCGCTTCACCTCCATTCACAAATCCTCTCCCGTGGCCTCATGGGATAGTAAAGTGTCCATCAAATGCAGACCTCAGAATCTCACCGGAAGTAATAGGTCATCTAGGGACTTTTTGCCTACTTTTTTCAAATACTATGAATTCGGACATACTGTACTACTTTTTCATACTATATAGTAGAGAAATTTTCAATTTCGTTCGCAGCTACCGTATACAACTCTACATAGCTGTGTAAGGGTGGAACTCCTACAGGGGTTCAGGCTGTAAGGTTTGCCGAGCGACTAAAGAAACTT
This sequence comes from Anabarilius grahami, assembly GCA_003731715.1. Classification (NCBI taxonomy): domain Eukaryota; kingdom Metazoa; phylum Chordata; class Actinopteri; order Cypriniformes; family Xenocyprididae; genus Anabarilius; species Anabarilius grahami. Next base: position 1,005,989 of record RJVU01078462.1, read on the forward strand.
TATCAGCAAGATGGTAGAAAACTGTATATTTCTTGTCTATTACCACCCACTGCAACTTATACCAACGACGGAAATAAGCGCAGTTACAATAGCAAAATATGTGGGAGAGCGTTGCTATAGTGTGACAATACTGTATTGCAATAGGGAGCACATTAAAGTTAATACTAAATCAAAACTAGTTAGCACATCATTTGTAATAGAAAGGGTTTAATGACAATATCTGATTATGGTTACACTTAAAATAATTACAAAATAGATGTATGAGATGATAAAATCATATACCATTAATCGTATGTAAAAAGTTACCTGAGAAAGAGAAAGAGAGAGAGAGAGAGAGAGAGAGAGAAAGAGGGCCAGAGAGTGCCCAAGAAAAGCCAAGAATCCAAGAAAGAAGAGCATAGAAAAGAGCATAGAAAAGAGAGCAGAGCATAGAAAAGAGCAGAGCATAGAAAAGAGCAGAGCATAGAAAAGAGCAGAGCATAGAAAAGAGAGCCAGAGCGATAGTTACCATCTTCTTTTATCCCTTCCTTGACCAAAACCCAAATGTGAGACATTCAAACCGACCAATCAGAAGATTAAAACTTCCCCCACTGTACTAAAGGTGTGACCATTTGTAGACCCCCGATGTACACACATCTTGGCCTACAGGCCTTGATCGCTATCAACACCTTTGTGTCTTCCAAATGGCCCTTGTAGCAAGAGAGAGGGGGTTGAAACAGTAAAGCAAATGTCTTTGTTCATTTTAAAATATCTTTAGATATTTTCAATTCTTACAGCTGCGTGAGCAGGGTTCGCGGAGGTATGGACATACATAGGTTGACAGGCAGTTAGTACATTGCATTCAGACCAAATGCAATGATTGGATGAAAATGTTTTGGTCCTGAGACTTCCACAGACTATATATGTAATTTTTTTTTTATATATATATATATTTAGACCACTTTTATTATTGATTGCTATCAGGATGTGAAGAGAGTTTCAACCAGTATAACAAAAAGTGTTTTTGAAATCATTGCCTACCCTACCTTATGTGTGATCTCAAGTTTTTGCAAGAATCAAAGCTGCGGACCCAGCGGTGTACTATTTATCCCTCTACAATATCTAATTATCCTAGTTTTCCAGTGGGCAAATGCCATGAATTTGTGTAATAAAATAAAGTGTAATAACACTTTATTATAATTTAAAAATTGTAATAGGTTTTTATAAAAGCAATAAGGCACTTGATTATTTGCTATATTGTGAATATTATCACAGCCGTAGACCTTGCAAAGTGTCACGGTGGGGTTGTAGTATTTCAACGCACGACAAAGGAGATATTTTCAAGAACATTTAATGGAGTACTAGGAATAATGAACAGGGAAAATCACCACGAAAGTAACTCACTAACACCACGTAACATGATCAAAGCTAGACAAGGACTAGACAGAAACTGAGGGCTTATATACAAGGTGAACAAAGGACTAAACAAGACTAATTAACAAGAAACAGCTGAACTCAAACACTTATCAACTGAGTAACCAAGGATACAAACAAGTGGCGGGAAACTGAGAACAAACTCATACATTAACAGACCAGGGAAACAGATCAAAAGCAAACTCAAAACATGACACAAAGGTTACTCTTCAAACATTCTATTTTTCTTATAACTTAAATTCTTAATTCAATTAAGCCAGAACTACTTCAGACAATATTCATACTTTCATCATTTTCAGTCTTAGACTGTGCCAATTTTTTTGTTGTTGTTGTTTTTCACAAAGATGTTATTCTTTTTAGGACATTTAGGATTAAAATATAAAAACCTCCATTAGATCAATATAATATTTGCCATGCACAACAATGACTGATGCTTACATATTGAATTTCCACTGGTTTTCTTTCTTGCATCAAATTGCACACTAAATTGTAATTCGTTGTGTTTCTTTTTTGTGTGTTTAACCATATTGTAATAACTGACAGTTCTTCAGTAGAACGTGGGGCTAACCGGAGCTATGCTAAGCTAGTATACTTGTACTAAGCTAATTACTAGTACCAGCACTCATGTCCCATACACTGCACGACCATTAGTGTCTCTATAGGCAGAACAAAACAGCAGGAGGCAGTACTGTCTTTTCTCCTTTTTATTCTGAACACAGAATAAGAACTACACAGGCAAGGCCAGATCGCCAAGTCTCTCCCCTACACATCTCTCTCCATGATGATGAGAGCCACACTTTTTACATAATCAGATGGTAAATGAACCAAACCCACCCAAACTAACTTGAACATAAACACACATAACTTTGCTAAAGCAAAAACACAACCATCTTGCTTAAATAACGCAAAAATCAACTCAAAACAAACAAATACCCATAATGCAACCGGCTGCTAGTGCTGAATGCCGGGTCATTACAATAGCCCACCCCAAGAGGGTTAGTGTCCCCACAACCCTAATCCCCCACAACAAAATCCAACAAATATCCTGGCCAACGTCGAACACGCTTCGGCCTCCCTGGTGTTCCACCCCCAGTGCCAGGCTCAGCCCTGAGTCTGTCATTGTCCGTTTCGGCACTGGGAGTGGATTCTGGGGAGCCTCTCTGGCTACCACCAGTCTCTTGCTCTGGGGCCAGTGGGTGGTACAGTGCCAACCAATCCTTATGTAGCACCACCCGTCAACCCCGTCCAGGCATTCGGACCCGGAAGACCACCTGTGAAGTTTTGTCCAGAATCTCCCCGGGTCCCTGCCAATGATGAGTCAGTTTGGGTGACAACCCCCGCTTCCTCTGGGGGCAGAACACCCACACTCTATCTCCTGGCCCAAGGGTAGGCCCATGAGCCCGAGTGTCGTATGCCCATGCCCTTCTGGTGGGCTCCAGCACCCTCTAGAGCAGCCCTGGCCAGTTGATGGATCCTGCTCAGGCGCCCCTTTAATCTCCTGAAGTACTCCAGTTCTGGCCCACCAGCAATCTCAGGCTCAGGGGGCGACCTGAACACCAAGTCCACTGGCGTGCAGAGCTCCCTCCCAAACATCAGCGCCGCCGGTGTGCACTGGCTCGACTCTTGCACTGCTGTCCTATACGCCCACAGGACCAGGGGCAGATGCTGGTCCCAGTCTCTCTGGTGCTGACTGGTCAAGATGGCAAGTTGGGTGGCCAGGGTGCGGTTGAACCACTCAACCAGTCCATCGCTTTGAGGGTGGAGGAGAGTGGTTCTTGTCTTCTTCACCCCCAATCACTGGCACACATCACTGAACAATAGGCTCTCAAAGTTCCGCTCCTGGTCACTATGAAGTTCGTCCGGCACCCCGAACCGGGCGAACATTTCGTCCACTAGCCTCTGCGCCGATGTGGAAGCACTCTGATCTGGCTCCGCATTCGCCTCTGGTCACTTCACAGCAGCAGTACCTAGTCGCGCCCCGACTAGGTACTGCTACAACGGCGCACAAGAGCGTTGGCTGGGTCCCTTCTGCGTCGTGCAAACATCGCAGCAGTGAATGTGCAGCTCTGCATCCTGTCAACATCCAGGCCAGTAGAACCGCTGCCGCAGCCGGCTCACTGTCTTGGAGTTTCCGAAGTGGCCGGCTCCAGTTGCCCCATGAACCCAACGGAGGACCTCCCGCCGTAGAGCATGGGGAACCAGGAGTTGCAGACGGTTGATTCCTCCCCCCTGATGCCTGCCATCACTTGTAGATCATGCCGTCGTGGAGCTCCAGGCTGCCCCACTGAGAATAAAGCGTCTTTATCTCGGGCCCCTGGGAAGACACGGCTGGCCAGTCCGGACGTGCTTGGGCCTCCAGCCAGCCCTTCACCTTCGCCAACACTCGATCGTTCGCCTGCTGTTGCCTCAACTGCACAGTGGTAAATGGCTCCCCATCTCCACCGCTATCACCCGGCCTTACTGCCGCCGACGAGGGCCCCATACCTCGTTCTTCCTGGAGACTGCAGTACCGACATTCGTCAGCTAAGCATGGACGTCTGGTCGGTGCTGAACCTCGAAGTCGTACTCCTGGAGGATCTCCAGCAACCTTGTTACCTGACCCTCTGGCTGACGGAAGTTCACCATCCAGGTGAGGTTAGCGTGGTCGGTCCTCAGTGCCCAGGAGGTAGGGCCTGAAGTGATGGACTGCCAGAACCACCACTAGCAACTGCAGCTGGGTGACGCAGTAGTTTCTTTCTGGGCGACTGAGACTGCAGCTATAGTAGGCCACCACTCGCTCTCCATTCTTCCCCCTCTGGGAGAGTACAGCCCTGAACCCCACGTTACTAGCATCAGTGTCCACAAGGAACGGTTGGTTGGGGTCAGGGTAGGCCAGGACAGGAGCATCGATGAAAGTGGCTTTTAGCTGCCGGAAGACAGCCGCGCAGTCCTCAGACCACTCAATCTGCCGTCCCTTGTTTGTTAACTGATGTAAGGGGCTGGCGATGGTTGCAAAGTCTCTGACGAATCTCCTGTAATAGGAGGCCAGGCCCAAGAACCTCCGCAGCTCAGTGATGTTGGTTGGTGGGGGCCAGTCCCTCACCGTGGCCACCTTTGTTGGGTCGGTAGCCACCCCGCTCTGGCTAACCACGTGCCCCAGAAACTGCATCTGGCGGTTGAGCAGGTTACACTTGACCGGGTTCAACCTAAACCCAGCGCTACGGATGGTTGTCAGAACCTTCCGTAAGTTGTGAACAGCCAGGTCAAAGTCTCTGGCATGGACCAACAGATCGTCTAAATAAACCACACAGCAGGTGCGGGGAATGTCTTTAAGGACCCTCTCCATCAGCCTCTCAAAGGTGGCCGGGGCATTACACAGTCCAAAGGGCATCACCTTAAACTGCCACAGTCCTTGCCCTATGTTAAACGCAGTTTTGGGCCAGGCCTCTGTCGCCAGTTCTACCTGCCAATACCCGGTGCGCAAGTCCAAAGTGCTGAGCTGAACCAACAGGATCCAGCTACGTAATCCAATGCATCGTCTATGCGCGGCAGGGGGTATGAGTCCTTGCGGGTGACAGCATTTAGTCGCCAAAAGTCCACACAAGGGCTCCACCCAAGCCAACAATGCACTGATCTCTGATGTCGGCGAGCCACACCTCGTGGCTCGTCTGGATCATCCCCACCACCACAAATAACAGCTTCTTCCCTGGCATTACTGTCCTTTCACCCGTGACGGTGAGCAGTTCGGTATTGGTGGGGGTCCAGTTCTCCAGAAGAGGACCGGCCTTTCCTGACAACAGTCTTTTTCGTAGCAAGCAAATGTTGGACCCCGTATCCACCAGGGCTCTGCAGGGTTGCCCGTCAGTCCAGGTACAGGCACAGTCCTCTGTCAAGCCTGCAGCACTCCACAGTAGGGCAGTCATTGTGGAGAGGTGCCAAAGTATGGGGTGAGGGTCCCCTCACTGCCTCACTCCGAGGTCATTTCCAGGGGTGACGTTGCCCGGGGGTGAGGGCTCTCTGCAGCGGTCTAGTCTCGTCCTCCGTCTGGCGGTCACCACTGGTTGGACCCAGGTAGGGCTCCAGGGGCATCAAACCGTTGAATCGTGGCAGCTTAGCGGGTGATCGTGGGAGGGAGCCCAGCCGGCTATGGATTTGGAGTGTTGGCATGATAGCCGGAGGTTCGTTCTGCCCACGACTAGTAGAGCGGTACAGTGCCCGGGGAAAGCTGGCACCATTAGGCCATTGCGGAGCCCTGCTCCTCCGCGTCATCTCGCTCGTCAGACGTTCTAACATGATGCGGTTCTCTTGAATGGCACGCTCAGCCTCGCCTATACTTTGCTCCATACTGTCGTCTTCTAAATGGCCTTTATCCCACTTCTGACACCACTGTAATAAGTGGCAGTTCTTCAGTAGAGGGTGGGGCTAACCGGAGCTACGCTAAGCTAGAATACTTGTACTAAGCTAATTACTAATACGAGCATTCGTGTCCCATACACCGCACGACCATGAGTGTCTTCATAGGCAGAACAAAACAGCAGGAAGCAGTATTGTCTTTTCTCCTTTTTTTCTAAACACAGAATAAGAACTACACAGGCAAGGCCAGATTGCCAAGTCCCTCCCCTACACATCTCTCTCCATGATGGTGAGAGCCACGCTTTTTACATAACCAGGTGGTAAATGAACCAAACCCACCCAAACTAACTTGAACATAAACACACATAACTTTGCTAAAGCAAAAACACAAGCATCTTGCTTAAATAACGCAAAAATCAACTCAAAACAAACAAATACCCATATTGCAACCGGCTGCTAGTGCTGAACACCAGGTCATTACAATATAATAACCTTTACACAGTTGCAAAACATGTTCTTGTGGACCGAAAACAAAATGCATGCTGTGTAATGACAACTTCAATATAGAATTTACACAGAACAAAAGCCTAAAACATAAATTGATATACTTTAAAACTTTAACATTATTACTGTCTTATACCCACTGCTTTTTCCTTCTGGAAATGCAGTTTTTAGTGATTCCCTGGGCACATGAAACCACATTTGAAGTTGGTTAAAACCACTTTAGACTATATTGAGCTTTTAGTGTTTTCAAATAAGTTTAAATAACTGTAAAGGGCCATTTTTTTATTTTCAATCTTTCACTTTTGTGCTTTATTAATGTGCAGTAATACACTCACACAGTAAGTGATGTATATAGTTTCACATTTCTTCCCAAAACTTAAAGCTTGTTCAGTACGTTTCACCTGGTGTTTGGAATCAATACGTTTTAATAGAGTCTCTTTCTGATTGAGTGTAGATGTCATTTGCTCTGAGGCTAAGAGAGAATCAAATTAATCACAGAGAATGTGTTTTTATTATTTGTCTCCCCTCGTTTTTCTCTCATCCAAGAACCCACAGGAGACAAACGGTTGATTGAAAAGCAGCACTGGGCTTCAACTGAGAGCCAGTGGAGCATTGAACAGCTTTTCATAGGCTAGAGGCATGATTGGGGTGTACACTAGAGTGTATACTGCTGTACAACTTGTTTTCTGCAATTATAGCATGCTATGGAAGAGACTGATAACGATAAATAAAATGTCTTCCTAACATCCTGTTATTTTGTCTAACTGCAGTCATGTAGGTGGCACTGAAGAACAGCCCTCATTGACATCTAAATGGTCTAAAAGCTTTTGCAATATGTCACACCAGGCTCTCTCTAAGCTTGTAAGCTTTTATATTACAAGTCATTCCTGAATGATGGAAGATAATTGTCTATTTTACCCCAATGAATTCTTGACAAAAGCACCCTGAGGTCAGTAATGTTGCATTTAAGAATTGATTCTAGACTATGAGTTTTGCTTTAACATTTAGAAAGGATATGCTCGCTTTAATATTTAGAAAGGATATGCCTTTGTGCAAGAAATGTTTTAAAATTGTGCATCACTTGCAATTTGAGGCATTGATTAGCAATCGATTTTGGAATTCTGATTGCTGATGAATCGTCTGAGTTGAAGTCTTTATGTTGAGGTCTTTGTAACTTTGCTGGAGGTTACTGTAAATTGACTACCTTTGCTGGCAGGCACAATAGCTATGTCTCCATCCACCTATTTTTATGCACATTTTGTGATATAGCATAAAAAAGAACTGGATAGAAATGCATTGATATGCATAAATTCTAAAAATGTGCATACAAAAACGTATGCGCTCATTTTAGTTGAATACATTTTATATCTGATAAGAAATCATGCACATAAACTATGATGGAAACGTTTATCGAATAAATTCCTTGATACACATCAAAAAATCACTGCGCGATGGGATGTCATAACTGGACTAGCCAGCTTACTGATCTCGTTGCATAGCATCTGAAATGCTGTTTTGCTTGTTCTGAAATGCCTGAGCAAAGTCTGTCTTCAAAGTGGCTAAGTATAATTCCCTCCTAGAACTGTCTTACACGACTGTGTTCCCAAACAGTAGGCATCTGTCTCCGAAAGCAAGATAACACATTTATTGTATTTTGTCTGTGCGCTCTGAGATGCAAGTAATTTATTATGTACAAAAATTATTATATACAGTGGCTTCTCCATCTTTTCTTAGTGATATTTAGCGGCAGCAAGTGACGATTTATTTCTCTCCGACTCACTGGATGGAGACGGAGCTTTATACATAAATGTTTTATGCAATATTTTAATTTTGTGCAAAAGTTTAATTTGCAACTTTGGATTGAAACATAGCTAATGACACTGATGATAAAGCTAAAATTGGTGCAACCGACTGTGCTTACGACTTTGAATTGTGCTTGCCGTCATTCATAAGCCAGTCATCTACCACTGGCTAAATGGCAATCAACCTGCTTGACAGACTACGACTCTTCCATCCCAATTCTGCCGTGACGTATACTGATCTTCAAGCTGAGCTGGATGCAAAATTTTGAATAATATACAGTGGTGATCAGAATTATTGGCACCCTTGGTAAATATGAACAAAGATGACTATAAAAATAAATCTTCATTGTTTATCCTTTTGATCTTTAATTAATAAAATTAGCAAAAATCTAACCTTTCATTGAAGGAAAATAATTGAAAGTGGGGGGGGAAATCACATTATTAAATAAATGTTTTTCTTCAAAACACGTTGGCCACAATTATTGGCACCCCTAGAATATTTATGAGTAAAATATCTCTGAAGTATATTCCCATTCATATTTAAATTTTTTTAGCACACCAGGGTGATCATGAACATGAAATGTTCCACAGGAGTACAAACATGAGGAAACACAAAGGCCAAATTCCCTTAATCATTCATCACAATGAGTAAAACCAAAGAATATAGTTCTGATGTGCAGCAAAAGATTGTTGAGCTTCACAAAATAGAAAGTGGCTGTAAGAAAATAGCTAAAGCATTGAAAATCCCCATTTCCACCATCAGGGCAATAAATAAGAAGTTCCAATCAACTAAAGATGTTAAAAATCTGCCTGGAAGAGGATGTGTGTCTAAATCGTCCTAATGCGTGGTGAGAAGGAAAGTTTGAGTGGCCAAAGACTCTCCAATGATCACAGCCGGAGAATTGCAGAGATTAGTTGAGTCTTGAGTCTCAGAAAGCCTAAAATTTTTTCATCAAACAACACTACATCCCCACAAGTTGTTCGGGAGAGTTTCAAGAAAAATCATCTGCTCTTATCCAGAAACAATCTCCAGCATATTCAGTTGTCAGTTAAGACTGGAACTTCAAACGGGACCAGCTTCTATGGTCAGATGAAACTAAAAAAAGAGCTTTTTGGCAGCAAACTCACCAGATGGGTTTGGTGCACACATGGATAAAAAGTACACTGCAAAAAATGCTGTTCTTACTTAGAATTTTTGTCTTGTTTCTAGTCAAAATATCTTAAAGTTCTTAAACCAAGAAGCATTTTCTTGACAAGTAAAAATTATTTTCTTGTTTTCAGGAAAAATAAGTCAAAATTAAGTAAGTTTTTCCTTAAAACAAGCAAAATAATCTGCCAATGGGGTAAGCAAAATAATCTTATTTCAAACCAAGAATAAGCTATATAATCTTGTTTTCAGTTTGGACTAAGATTATTTTGCTTACCCCATTGGCAGATTATTTTGCTTGTTTTAAAGAAAAACGTACTTAATTTTGACTTATTTTTCCTGAAAACATGAAAATAATTTGTACTTGTCAAGAAAATGCTTCTTGATTTAAGAACTTTAAGATATTTTGACTAGAAACAAGACAAAAATTCTAATTAAGAACAGCATTTTTTGCAGTGTACCCCATGCCCACGGTTAAATATACTGCAGGATCTTTAATGTTGTGGGCCTATTTTTCTGCTGGAGGTCCTGGACATCTTGTTCAGATACATGGTATCATGGATTCTATCAAATACCAACAGATAAAAATTCAAAACCTGACCGCTTCTGCTAGAAATCCAACAATGGGCCATGGTTGGATCTTCCATTAGGACAATGATCCAAAACAAACATCAAAACCAACACAAAAATGTGTCACTGAGCCCAAAATGAAGCTTCTGCCATGGCCATCCCAGTCCCCCGACCTGAACCCTAAAGAAAATGAGTGGAGTGAACTGAAGAGAAGAAGCACTAACATGGAGCGGAGAATCTGAAGGATCTGGAGATATTCTGCATGAAGGAATGGTCTCTGATCTCTTGTCAGGTGTTCTCCAAACTCATCAGGCATTATAGAAGAAGAGTGAGAGCTGTTTTCTTGGCAAAAGGAGGTTGCAAAAATTATTGAATAAAAGGGTGCCAATAATTGTGGCCAACGTGTTTTGTAGATAAACATTTATTTCATAATGTGACTTCCCCCCACTTTCAATTCTTTTTCTTCAATGAAAGGTTAGACTTTTGCTAATTTTAAGAATTAAAGATCAAAAGGATAAACAACGCAGATTTATTTTTACAGTCATCTTTAAACATATATACCAAGGGTGCCAATAATTCTGATCACCACTGTAAATCCACAAATCTGAATTGTGCTGCAGTCTGGAATCATAAATCACACTATGTTTGTTCATTGAGGGCCACTGAAGAGCCACTGTCCTGCAGAGTGTAGCTCCAACCAGCTCCAAAACACCTGTCTGGAAGTTTCTAGTAATCCTGAACATTAGCTGGTTCAGGTGTATTTAATTATGGCTGGAGCTTAACTCTGCTGGACAGTGGCCCTCCAGGAACTGAGTTTGACACCCCTACCTTATGGAGTTTGTGTTCCTTGCCACTGTTGCCTTAGTCTTGCTTAGTTAGGGTATAAAATATACTTATACTACGGGGATGTTGAATGCTCGAATCTGACTGGTTGACCAACATTCTAAGGTATGCAATTATTTTCAGGGAAACACACGGCTAAAGTAGTTCTAGGCAGGTCCTGACTGCATTGCAGTTCCATATCACTTCACCAAATGTTTTCAGTTATTTCAATAGGTCATACAGCCTACAACTGCAAAAGAAACAAAACCCACAATGACACTGACCAAGCACATAAATATAGTAAACAATAGGATGAAAATGACAAATTATTGTCATGGTTTTTGCCTCAAAATATGTTTTATTGTGTCCTGAAAGCGCATAATCTCTACCGCTCCCTCTCTCTCACTCAAACGTACACACGTACTAGACACGGTTGCCTTGAACCGAGCCCGAGCTCGATTGTCCCCCCTCCCGACTCCCCTGGTGGCCTGCACTCACATTGCACTTAACGTTCCAGGCAGAAGCACGCTTACATCATATACAATGCAACTTTTTGAATGGAAGAAAACAGGAAGAAATGCACAGATACTGCCTAATATATTTATAATTTATGCCGTGCAGCAATTTTCACTTGCACGTATCAGAGGATTATTACAGAAGCTGACGTTAATGGTGGAATTTAAAGCTTTACTCGCAAACTACAATTTCTCCATTTACTACCTAAATCTGAGCCGCTGATGACGAGGTGGATTAATTTTGTTTTAGAAGAAAATGCTCCCTCAACTCTACCGAAATTCGTTTATGTCTGCGCGAAACATTTCACACCGGACTTCTTTGTGAACAAAAGTCAATACAAAGGGACAATACAAAACAGAGGTTGTGCTAAAAAGTTGTTACTCAAGGATAGATCAGTAAACAGTTTGTGATCCAGCTTACAGTCTCCAGAGTGATACTGGATACGGCAGTAATGAAAGTGAGAGCACTTTATTATAGTTCATCGGAGTTGATTTACAGATATAAAGTTTACCAGTTTACATAAAGTTTACCAGTTAAAGCACCACCCGAAAAGGCATAAGGTCTTTATACATTTGTTAACTGTTAGTTGTAACGAGTGTTTCTGTGTACTTCATTTTGTATGTTGATGATAATGCAAGGGAGAAAGAGAGTTTAAGGATAATATTTTAATGCACACTTGCACTGTTTTATTAAGCTCTTACAGAGATTTTCTAGAGTGAAAACGGACGCTTCATCTTTTGTGTGAAGTACAATAAACGTTATAAAACTAATCTGTAAAGTTTTGGCCATTATTCAGGCGGGGTCCAGTACAACAGGCTTGTACTAATATAGTGGAAGACGACAATATAAGTTATAACGGTAATTGAACTAAACTATACCTGTTCATGCAGCATATATTTGCAGTTTCTGACATTATAGTGTGCGTCCTGGCTGACTCTTTGCACTGGAGAATGAGCTCTTGAAGCTCCGCCCTCTTAGGCCAAGCGCAGCAGCTCATTTGCATTTAAAGGGCACACACTGAAACAAAGTGGCAATTTTAACATGCTATAAAAAATTATCTGTGGGGTATTTTGAGCTAAAACTTCACATAGGGGACATCAGAGACTTATTTTACATCTTGTAAAATGGGGCATAATAGGTCCCCTTTAAGGACAAAAACCTGACAAATGTCTTGAAATACAACATTGGAACAGTGTCTTGAGGTGTGGTAATAAGTGGAATAATTGACTGCGGGCCGTTGAATTCTTAGAAAATAATGCACACCTGCTTCGCATCGTGGCCACATTACTACCTCGGGTGTGCATTATTTTTTTAAGAATTCAAAGGCTGTCGTCAATTATTCCTTACTTAATATTCAGTAATACTGCATTATTGATTTGACTGCACTGACACTACTGCATAAGAACAAACTTGAACTGAATTGATCTGAATAATGACATTATTGTATTCTGTAGAGCTGATTTTCAGCAGATTTTGAATTTGTCTCATCATTTGCATCACTGATTCTGTTCTTTTCCTGTTTATTACAGTGAGGCTGCTTTGAAACAAATTGTAAAAAAAAAAAGGTGACTTGACCTGTGCAGACAGACACATATACTAAGTAAAGCGAGTGCTGGCTACCCATGCAAACAGCTACAATGCCACTGTAACATTAGCTCAAGCCAATATAATGAACTGTCCGTGCCACCAAGTACAGTGACAGTGAAACACTGGAACAGCCAGTGCTGTCAGGCTCCGTGACAGGGCAGCTAAGTTAGATTGGTGCAACAGCAGCCTGTGCAAACAGGTACAGTCTCAAAGCTACTGTCACAAAGATTTGTCAATATGAAATAAGGTTAAGCGCCCTGCACTATAAAATGGCCGTGGGCTATGGCGTAGCACCACATACTTCTGTGATAGTAGAAAGCTGGTGGTGATGAGTAAATGACACATAACATTACAATAAAACTGATTAACTTAAAGGGTGAATATGACAGAGAACAGAATGTAGCATTATTACCTTATTGAGACTGTCAGCTTCAAGTGAGCTTGCACATTAGAGACAAGGTGAATGTATCTAGTATCATATAATAGCATTTTTATTGTATCTTCTGAAAGTCATGTATTTGAGCCTGATGTAGCTGAAGGAGTGCCAGTGTAGACATGGGGAGAAAGGCCACAGAGCTTTAATACTGTGTAGTGCTGACTAAACCAGTGGCGAGACATGGGAAGACCCTTCAGAGTGAGAAAAAGTGGATAGATACCTCTGGTCCGAGATCAACATTTAAAGGGGACATTAGATGCCTATTTTCCACAAGTTGGTATGATTCTTTAGGTTCTTCATGAAATGTCTGTAACATACTTGGTTAAAATTCTTCAATGGTCGTGTAAAACAACACCCTTTTTACCTTGTCAAAAACAGATCTGTTCAAATGCATGTCTCTTTAAATGAGAATGAGCTACTGCTCACTCCACCCCTCTCTTCCATGGGTAGTAGGGATGTGCATCTCCATACCTGAGGCCGATGCGATACGCATCTCGATGTATAGCCAACGATACGATACATTAAAGATACATATGAAATAGCTACTGATGTGATGCGATGCGATCCAATATGATTCACCCCTATTACGTTGCAGTGCGATCTGATTTCGATTCGATTAACATGCAATGGAAAAAAATATGATGCTATGCAATTCAGTATGTAGGGTCCTATGAAATCTGTTTTATTTTTTTGCAAATTCCGTTTTATTTCTTTTCACCAAATTCTGTTTTCTGTTAGAATTTTTCTGGATTCCATTTTAATGGTTTAATCAAAAACATGTCTAATTAATTGAATTAATAAAAAGCAACTTAATTTATTATTTTATTTACAATAATAGGACCCTATAATTTATTTTTTTATTTTATTTTTCAGAAATTCTGTGCTTTTATTTTTTTTCTGGTAATCAAATGAAGACATAAAACATTAATTTATTTTTAATCAAATGAAATTGAAATAAACCCTTTCATTTTTTGGCAAACAAAGGGCTGCTGTCACAGAGATGAACTCCATGATTCCCTCCTCTGACAATCGGAGGGAGCCCTCGCCCGAATACTGACACTCACACACATACACTACATTTCCCATCAGCCCGTACCTTGGACTAATCATCAGGTCCAGCTGAAGCTCATTAACTGGACTATTTAAGACTCTCATTCACACCACTTCTTTGCGAAGTCTTGTATTGCCCCGGTGTACATTTTTTAGCGTTATCATTCTGTCTGACTGTCTGCCTGTTGCTGTTCCTGTTTGCCACCCGATTACTATTCTCTGCCGCCTACCTTTGACCTGTGCATTGTTCCCTGACCTGTGAGTGATATCTGCCTGCCCCAATCTACTGCCTGTATACTGACCACGATTCTGCCTGTCCCCTGTTATACCTGTTTGCCCCTGTTTGACCTTGCCTGTTGTACCACGCTCTTCGCTAATAAAAGCATGCAAATGGATCCCAGCCTGAGTGACGATTCATTACAAAAGACTTCGCCAGCACAAGATCCATCTGCTTCTCTCACCTGTGTGCGACCATGTCAGCCCAAGCCAGCCAGCTCGCTGCACATCACCACCAGCTCAACCGCCTCACGGCCCTCACGGCGGAATTGGTAAAAGCGCTGCAAGGTCTCCAAACACCCGCTCCAGCAGCACCTCCGCCACCCGCTGCGGCCGCCATTACCCATGCGGCAGGAACGCCATCGCCATCCACGACGAAGATCGCATTTGTCTGTTCATTGTTCACTGGGAGAGCATTGGAGTGGATTACCGCTATTTGGAGAGATGATGGGGCTGCCTTTCCCTCGTTTGAGTACTTCATGCAGAAATTTAGAGAGGTTTTCGATCACCCCAGTGACGGAAAAGGGGCCGGTGATCGCTTAATGGAGCTGAACCAGGGGCGTAGAACGGCGGCTGAATACGCTCTCGCCTTCCGCACGCTTGCTGCACAAACAAACTGGGTGAGTGACAAACTAAAAGTATACTTTCGGAGAGGATTATCTCATGATTTACAGACGGAGCTAACCTGCCGTGATTAGGGCAGGAGTCTGGACCAATTCATTGAACTCGCTATTCAGATTGACAACCTCATCCGTTCTCGTAAATCTGGTCAGAAGCTCAGCGTTCGTTCATCTCCTCCCGTGGACCCAGAGTATTCAGAACCCATGCAGATCAATACCTACCATTTATCCGAAGAGGAGGGAAGTCGCCGACTGACCCACCGTCTCTGTTTGTACTGCGGTAACCCCGGTCATGTGAGAAACAACTGCCCAGTACTTTCTCGTCCTGAAAATCCACGGTCGGTGAGCATACTAACCCTTATTACAGCTCTGACATGTGTGTCTGTACCCATTACCCTGCTGTTTAACGATCAACGTTTAACCACAACTGCATTACTGGATTCCGGGGCAGCAGGAAACTTCATGTCCCAAAGTTATGCTCAACAGACCCAAATTCCGTTAATCGAATGCTCTTCTTCTCTCACAGTGGAAGCAATAGACGGCCAGCCGCTGGGCTCCGGACGCGTTAACGCCATATCCCAACAACTCACCATGCAAACTGGTATATTCCATACAGAGACCATTCAATTCCACATCCTACCCACTTCCACCTCTTCCATCATCTTAGGTCTGCCATGGCTACGCACCCATAACCCCCAAATCTGCTGGAGAGAGGGACAACACTGGAACGAACATTGTCAGTCTAAATGCCTGTCTCACTCATCTCCCCTACCTGTCAGAGCGATCCAGGCCACAGAGTTCACTGAATCCACTCCCGACTTCAACCTACCCAGCGAATACAGAGACCTGGTCATAGCCTTCAGCAAGGTGCGTGCCTCTCAACTGGCTCCTCACCATTCATATGACTGTGCAATTGATCTCATTCCAGGAACCACTCCAGTCAAGTCAAGTCAAGTCACCTTTATTTATATAGCGCTTTTTACAATGCAGATTGTGTCAAAGCAGCTTTACAGTGATAACTGGTATATAATTTTAGCTGCACAGCAGCTCTTAAAGAATAGTGTCAATGCAGGCAGATCAAAAGCACTGTTGAATAAATGTCAAGAATACTGTTGAATATTGAATGTCAAGTCAAATGTCAAGTGTCCCCAACTAAGCAAGCCAAAGGCGACAGCGGCAAGGAACCCAAACTCCAACAGGTGACATCAGGTGGCAAATAGGTGTTAAAATGGAGAAAAAAAAAACCTTGGGAGAAACCAGGCTTAGTCGGGGGGCCAGTTATCCTCTGGCGAACAATGCTTTGTTACGATTCAGGTTGCTATCATAAGTCTGATAGGATCGCAACATTCAAAGTATTTATTCCAGTTCCATACGGTTGAGGATCGTATTCATCATGCCGGTATGGACGGTTTGTTGAGGAACTGTGCTACTGGCTGTCATGTCGATGATGTCTTCACAATGGATGATCTAGCTGACTCAATCTCTGCTGATACTTCAGGGCTGTGTTGTGGTCCAGTTGAGGATCGTATTCATCACGCCGGTATGGACGGTCAGTTGAGGAACAGTGGCATTGGCTGTCGTGTCGATGAGGCCTTCACAATGGATGATCTAGTTGACTCGATCTCTGCTGATACTTCAGGGCTGCGTTGTGGTCGTGTCAGGACACCGGTCCTCGGTCTCAACTGGGTAAGGCCGGATCCGGTTGACTACGGTAAACCTCGGGATAAACAGAAAGACTAATATTAGCGTAGATGCCAATTTTCTCCTGATGTAACGAGTACATCTGGTGTTATAGGAAGTGTTCCCGGTTCCGGCTGACCTAATTTATGCAGCCTAATAATCCTTTAACGGATTGGAAAATATAAATTGATAATGTGTTATGTGTATGCCAGGTTAAAAAGATGCGTTTTTAGTCTAGATTTAAACTGACAGAGTGTTTCTGCTTCCCGAACAATGCTAGGAAGATTGTTCCAGAGTTTAGGTGCCAAATAGGAGAAGGATCTACCGCCTGCAGTTGATTTTGATATTCAAGGTATTATCAGCTGGCCTGAATTCTGAGATCGCAATAAACTTGAAGGATTATAATGCTTTAAGAGCTCGCTTAGGTACTGGGGAGCTAAACCATTTAGTGCTTTGTAAATAATTAACAAGATTTTAAAATCTATACGATGTTTAACAGGAAGCCAATGCAGTGATGAAAGAACTGGGCTAATATGGTCATACTTCCTAGTTCTAGTAAGAACTCTAGCTGCTGCATTTTGTACGAGCTGTAGTTTATTTATCTCTAATATTATCAATCTTGCAAGTAAAGAAGTTCATAAAATCATTACTGCTGTGCTCTTTGGAAACATCAGAAGTTGAAGCTTTGATTCTTGTTAATTTAGCCACTGTATCAAATAAATACCTAGGGTTGTGTTTATTTTCTTCTAAAAGTTTTGAAAAATAGGCAGATCTAGCAGTTTTTAAGGCCTTTCTGTACTCAATCATTCTCTCTCTCCACTAAATGCGAAATACTTCTAGTTTTGTTTTCTTCCAGCTGCGCTCCATTTTTCTGGCTGCTGTTTTTCTAGCTTTCCTGTAGCTCAGTGGTTAGAGCATGGCACTAGCAATGCCAAGGTCATGGGTTCGATCCCAGGGGATTGCACATACTCCGATACAAATGTATAGTATAATGCAATGTAAGTCGCTTTGGATAAAAGCGTCTGCCAAATGCATAAATGTAAATGTTTTTAGGGCCCAAGTGTGCTCATTGTACCATGGCATTGTATTAATTTCCTTAATCTTTTTTAAACGCAAAGGAGCAACTGAGTCAACTGAGTGCTGGAAAAGACAGGCAATAGTTTCTGTTGCAACATCGAGGTCTCCTAAGCTGTCTGGTATGCTAAGGCGATGAAACTGATCAGGAAGATTATTTATAAAGCGATCTTTAGTGGTAGAAGTGATGGTTCTACCATATTTATGGCAGAGAGGCAGTTTAGCTGCTCTGACCAAATGTAGTATACACGAGACTAGATAATGATCTGAGATGTCGTCACTCTGCTGCAGAATTTCAACGGCATCAATATCGATTCCATGTGACAATATTAGATCTAAAGTATGATTACGACAATGAGTGGGTCCTGACACGTGTTGTCTAACACCAATAGAGTTTAGAATGTCTGTAAATGCCAATCCCAATGAGTCTTTTTTATTATCTACATGGATATTAAAATCACCAACAATCACGACTTTATCTGCAGCTAGTACTAATTCCGATAGAAAATCAGCAAATTCTTTAATAAAGTCTGTATGGTGTCCTGGTGGCCTGTATACAGTAGCCAGCACAAATGTCAACTTACATAATGTTACGTAAAGTACCATCACTTCAAAGGAATTACATTTTAAAGACTTTTGACTAATACTGTAAATATTACTATAAATTACAGCAACACCTCCCCCTTTGCCTTTCTGTCGAGGACTGTGTCGATAATCATAACCTTGAGGGCTAGACTCATTTAAAGTAATGTAATCGTCCGGTTTTAGCCAGGTTTCTGTCAAACATAGCACATCTAGATTATTGTCTGTGATAATATCATTTACAATAAGTGCTTTTGAAGAAAGTGATCTAATATTTAACAACCCAAGCTTTATCATTTGTTTATCATTATTATCTCTATTTTTTATTAGTTGAACATCAATTAAATTTTTACCATTAAATGGGTTGGGAAGTTTTTGGTTTTTACTAATTCGGGGTACAGACACAGTCTCTATGTGATAATATCTAGGTGTGAGAGTTTCTATGTGTTGGGAATTATCTGACTTCTGTAATGTGAGGCAGCTAGCAAACGGTCGGTTTAGCCAGTCTGTCTGCTGCTTTTTCCTGATCTGGGCCCCAGTTTGTCATGTTTCAGCTCTAAGACTATGTGCCATATTACTAGAGAGAAGGGCAGCACCATCCCGGGAGGGATGAATACCATCTCTTTTCAACAGGTCAGGTCTGCCCCAAAAACCTTTCCAATTGTCTATGAAACCTATATTATTTTGCGGACACCACTTAGACAGCCAGCCATTGAGTGATGATAATCTGCTAACTATCTCATCACTCCGACGAACAGGAAGAGGGCCAGAGCAAATTACTTCTCCTGACATTGTACTTGCGAGTTCACACACCTCTTTAATGTTAATTTTAGTGATCTCCGACTGGCGAAGTCGAACATCATTTGTGCCGACGTGAATAATAATTTTAGAGTATTTACGATTAGCATTAGCCAGCACTTTTAAATTTGCTTTGATGTCAGGTGTTCTGGCTCCCGGCAAACATGTGACTATGGTGGCTGGTGTCTCTATTTTCACGTTCCGTGTAATAGAATCGCCAATAACTAGGGCACTTTCAACAGGATTCTCAGTGGGTGCGTCACTCAGTGGGGAAAACCTGTTTGATGTTCTTACTGGAACGGAAGAGTGATGTTTTCCACGGCTAGGCCGCCTCACCGTTACCCAAGTGCCCTGCTGCGCGGGCTCTACAGCCGGAACCGGACAATGTACAGAGTTCACTAAGCTAGTCTCATCCAAAACAGTATCTGAAGCCCTTGCATTCTTACTATCCTCGATTAAAGTTTGGATGCGTGTCTCTAATTCTGAGATTCTCTCTGTCAGCCTGACTATTTCCCTACATTTATGACATGTAAATCCCTCGTCGCTGACAGAGAGAGCTATGCTAAACATGTGACAATGCTGGGAGAGGATGACATGACTCACCGTGTTTGTAGACTGATCCGAGTTACCACAGCTGTTTGATGAACGCGTTGAAAAAGGAGTGAGCGAGAGACTGATGACAAAACTATCTAGCGAAATGCAAACGCGTTTTAACAGCGATTTAGATTCAAAGATTACAAGCTAGCGACGTCAGATTAATGTGGTAGGCAATAGTATATATAAAGTAATAATAATATGAGCAACAATGAATAAAAGTACAAGATTCAATAAAAGTAAGAGAAAACAAAGCTATACGGAGACGCAAACCACTCTGAGCAGCGAGGCAGAGGCAGCGAGGCAGACAGGAGCAATCGAGCCGCAATCACTGGATCGCAATCCAACTACTGATCCACCCAAAGGCCGTATCTTCCCACTGTCACAACCCGAGTTGGAGGCTATGAAAAAGTACATAGAGGAGGAGCTGGCTAAAGGCTTCATACGTCCATCCACATCTCCTGCCTCAGCAGGATTTTTCTTCGTGGGCAAGAAGGATGGTGGTCTATGTCCTTGCATTGATTATCGAGGATTGAAAAAGATCACCATAAAGTTTCGATATCCATTACCTCTGGTTCCAGCAGCATTGGAACAACTTCGTACTGCCAATTACTTCACCAAACTGGATCTTCGCAGTGCCTACAATCTGATCCGTATTAGAGAAGGGGATGAATGGAATGAACTGCCTTCTCAACTGCAACTGGACACTATGAATATCTTGTTATGCCCTTCGGGCTGGTCAATAGTCCTTCTGTCTTCCAGGCATTCATCAATGATGTCTTCAGAGACATGTTAAACAGATTTGTAATCGTATACATTGATGACATCCTGGTCTACTCTGACACCCTGGAGGAACATGTACAACAGGTCAGACAGGTCCTCCAGCATTTAATCCAGTACCAATTGTATGCCAATTGGCTGAGAAGTGCGAGTTCCATCAGACCTCTACCTCGTTCCTGGATTACATCATTAGTCCCGACGGAGTAGCAATGGACGAAAAAAAAGTTACAACCATTCTCAACTGGCCACAACCCACTACCCTCAAAGAGCTGCAGCGTTTCCTGGGTTTCTCAAATTTACGGATTAATCCGTAACTTCAGCTCCATAGCCTGCCCTCTCACAAGCATGGTAAAGAAGGGAAACAATCAGCTCAGGTGGACCCCTGCCGCCATCCAGGCCTTCCAACAACTCAAAGACTGCTTTACCACAGCTCCCATCTTGCATCATCCCGATCCGTCACTCCCGTTCACCGTTGAAGTAGATGCATCCAGTACCGGTCTCGGGGCAGTACTCTCTCAAAGGCAGGGTAACCCACCTAAACTGTATCCATGTGCTTACCATTCCAGGAAACTCAGAGCAGCAGAACGGAATTATGACGTCGGAGACCGAGAGTTGTTGGCCATGAAGGCGGCTTTTGAGGAGTGGCACCATTGGTTGGAGGGGGCCACACATCCCTTCGTGGTACTTACAGATCACAAGAACCTCGAGTACTTACATACAGCTAAGAGACTCAACCCTCGTCAAGCCCGCTGGTCTCTGTTCTTCTCTCGCTTCCATTTTACCGTTACTTACCGACCAGGCTTCAAAAATGTAAAAGCGGATGCTCTATCTCGTCAGTTTGAAGGTGAGCTCACAACACAGAATCCTGAGACTGCATTACCTGCTTCTCTTGTTGTTACACCCATACAGTGGGACATTATGACTGAGCTGGAACAGGTCAACGCCGGGACGAAATCCTGTCTGACTGCCCACCTGACAAAGTCTTCGTTCCGGAGAACTTCCGCGGCCGCATCCTGGAGATGGTTCACAATTTACCTTTGTCCGGCCATCCTGGTATCACCGCAACCACACACCTCCTGCAGAACCGCTTCTGGTGGC
This sequence comes from Anabarilius grahami, assembly GCA_003731715.1. NCBI lineage: Eukaryota > Metazoa > Chordata > Actinopteri > Cypriniformes > Xenocyprididae > Anabarilius > Anabarilius grahami. Next base: position 1,027,670 of record RJVU01078462.1, read on the forward strand.
CTTCATTAACCAAGAACTCAACCCAATTCGTGAAACAATGCCCTACCTGTAATATGAACAAACCCTCACATCAACTGCCTGCTGGTCTCCTGCAACCGTTACCTCTGCCTCAACCCCCGTGGTCCCATATAGCAATCGACTTCGTCACTGACCTCCCAGCATCCAACAGCTATACCACCATTCTCACTGTCATCGACCGCTTCTCCAAAGCCTGCCTCCTCATCCCTCTGTCAAAGTTACCCACTGCCATGCAGACAGCAGAACATCTGTGCAACTGGGTCTTTCGGATTTACGGCCACAGTTTACTTCACGTCTCTGGTCAGCATTCTGTCAAGCCTTGAATATCAATGTCAGTCTCACCTCCGGCTACCACCCACAGTCCAACGGCCAAATTGAACTCTTAAACCAAGAACTCACCCGTTTCCTTCGCTCATACTGCAACCGCCTCCAAAATGACTGGTCCCGATACCTACTGTGGGCAAAGTATGCTCAGAACTTTATTCGCAAACCATCTGTCACAGAGACAGTGATTCCCTCCTATGACCATCGGAGGGAGCCCTCGCCCGAATACTGACACTCACACACATACACTACATTTCCCATCAGCCCATACCTTGGACTAATCATCACATCCAGCTGAAGCTCATTAACTGGACTATTTAAGACTCTCATTCACACCACTTCTTTGCGAAGTCTTGTATTGCCCCGGTGTACATTTTTGAGCGTTATCATTCTGTCTGACTGTCTGCCTGTTGCTGTTCCTGTTTGCCACCCGATTACGATTCTCTGCCGCCTACCTTTGACCTGTGCATTGTTCCCTGACCTGTGAGTGATATCTGCCCCGATCTACTGCCTGTATACTGACCACGATTCTTCCTGTCCTGTTATACCTGTTTGCCCCTGTTTGACCTTGGCTGTTGTACCACGCTCTTCGCTAATAAAAGCATGCAAATGGATCCCAGCCTGAGTGACGATTCATTACAGCTGCTCAACAGGTTTACTCTTGAAATTAAAACATGGATGAAAAATTGTGTGATTATTCCTTTAGTATGAATAAAGTCAATAATTATTGTATTATTATTATTAGTAGTAGTATTAAATTAAGACATACATTATACTGCACAATAGTAATACAATACTAGTACATTGTACTACTGTTATGTGTGCTGGTGTTGTAGAGACGCGACGTAAACGAATTTCCACACACAGGGTAGTTAATGATAAACGCAGGAGATAAACACATAACACACATTCAAAACAACATCAAGATCGGACAGGGAGTGAAGGGAGTGATTCCATTATAAAGGGAGTGCTGATGATGAAGTCCAGGTGCAGGTGATGAGTGCTGATGGGGAGATTAAGAGGGAAGTGAGTGCAGGTGTGGAAACAGGAGGATCATGGGAAATGGAGTTCAGGAGACAAGGGAACTGTGACAGTACCTCCCCCTCCCGGTAGGCGCGGCCTCGCGCCGTAGATGAAACAACCGGGGAGGGGGGGTAAGCGCCCTGGAGACCTCACGCAGGTGCAGGGAGAGGAGCGGACAGGAACGGAGGTCTCCAGGGTGTGTCCATGGATCTAAGCAGCCATGGCGGGTCAGAAGACGTTGGCAGCCATGGTGGGTCAGGGGCCTTGGCAGGCCATGTCAGGTCTGGAGTCTTAGAAGGCCATGGAGATACCGAGACCCCGCCCAGGAGTTCCCCTTTTTTTAATCAATGCATTGCATCGTTAACTTTTATGCCGATGCACCAATGCGAATCGGTGAATCTTACCATCCCTAATGGGGAGTGCTTATGGCCTTGAATCACATGCAGTTGCGGGCTGTTAACACCCCTTGCCATTGCCAACACAAAGCCTTTTCTCAAATTAATGTCTTTTGGACAAAAAAACTATTTCACAGAATCAGGGCACTATACACTTAAACATGCAAACAGAGGTTCTTACACAAAGATTATGTACCCCTGTACCAGTAAGCAGACAGTAAATTGGCTAGTCTATCGGTCCACCGTAGCACACACAGCAAACCGAGAAAACATTCCACATTAGTGACAACACTGCTGCAGCTAAACATACTGCCCATTTGCCAAATAACAGATCAATATAATTTTTTTAAATTATGTTTTTATTAATTATAAACAAGGTTTAAAATGAAGACATAACTTGAGCTTCAACGTTTTAGCAAAACCTGTCTTGAATTGTCCCTCGTTCAGAGAACAGGCTGGAGTAAAATTATTTGCACAGACATAAACAAATAGGTGGAGCATTACCTTCAAAAACAAAACTAATCCACTGTGTCTTCAGTGGCTCTGATGTCGGGGGAAAATGAAGACTCTTTTGTTCAATTTTACATCTAACAGCAAAACACCTGCATTGCTGTCGCTACAGCTGCTTGAGCGTGGAGAAAATAGTGAATAGTGTACAACTGGCTGAGGGCAGAAACTATGCTAAAAAGTTGTTTTAAAATGTTTTAAAATGTTTCAGGAAAACTAGAAAAAATTTTCAGAGAAGCACATATTTTGAGAGGGAAGAAAGACAAGAGAATCACAATATATTCCCCTCGATGGACAAACCTGTGAAAGGCTAAAAGGAAAATTGCATTCAAGAGAGTATCAGTAAAAGGGGAAAAACAACCTGCTCTGAGAACAAAGATCATGCTATGTAAAATGTCCAAAGCTATAGGAAGCCGTTTGTCAAGAAGAGGAGAAGATTTCTTAATACCTTTGAGAAAAAGACACACTGGTGGAAGACGAAGAAAGGCAATGGTAGTCTGGATCAATGCATCTGATGTAAAACTGGATTCCCACCAGAAATGTGTGGATAGAGCAAGATGTTAACAAATTGGCACTGAAGTGCAGACAGTGGAAATGAGAACTGGAAATATAAGTATACTGTGAGACTGACAGAAAAAGAAGTAAAATCTTGCAGAGTTGTCAGCTTTAACAATAGAGGGAGCTACTTCTTTTCTCCTCAAAAGTCTTGATGAATGTAGCAGGGGAAGAAGAGAATGATCCAGAAGGAGAGCCGACAGAGGAGGAAACTGAATATAGAGCCAGGAGACCGGAGAAGGACACAGAAGCTTTGCACACTGCTTTGAGATACATATCAGAGGAGTGACCGAGATGCAAATGGTGGATTTAAGCACTACCGAGATGTATCTGCAATCCATTTAACATGTTGAAAATGGGAGTAACACGGCTACCAGTTTGATGTCTTTACTTTAGATCATTTTAACTCTTATTTAGAGAGAAACGGTAGCAAAAGACGGTGCTGTGAAACTCCTGCCTAAAGGTGCAGCAGGAATAGTACTTGCGGTAACACTTTAGAATACTGTTCCATCATTTATGAATAACTACACAGGAACAAATGAGTAACACATTATTAACACTTTCTAACTACTATTAACTTACAAGGAACTCTGATTAAAGAATTAGAAAGGAATAGTGCTCAGTTGAATGAGGTAGTTCACTATTAGCCAATAACTACAAACAGGTTCATAATTAATGAGAGTAATGCACAATGTATAATTAATTCTAAAGTATATATCATGGTAACCAACTAGAAATTACTTGAGACTTACCAAATCCTTCAGAGGGAATTACTAGCTATTTGGAACAGTAAAGTAAAAAGCATGATAACTTCCTAGTAATGATTGAATTCATTGTAAGCTTTTGAGGTTTTTGTAAGGTTTTGGATAGCAATGACAAGTGTTACTATATCCTTCTAAAAGAATTACAGTACTGGCAATTTGGAACAGTATTCTAAAGTGAAGATCATGGTAACCCACTAGTAATGACTCAAGTGTTACTCAACTTTATGAACTTGTAGTAGTCCTCTGGGAGGTATGAACAATGTGAGGGCAAATTATGCCACACATGATTCTTATATTTTCATCTTTGCATTGATCAATAACTGAAAAGACTTTACTATGTCTGTTTTCATGGGAATTCTAAAGGAAGTGAGAATGTACCAACTTTGATGTGTTAGAAGGGACATAGGAAAATGTGATGTCCTAATCAATGTGATTTTGGTTTAATAGAATTATTTTTGCATTAACTAAAGTTTATCCATGGCTCTAAAGTTAGTTAAATGTATTATGTCTATTCCAGGGTTTGTGATGTTATTGTTTTGAGAATTTGAATGGTTTTGTTTTTCCTTTTTTTTTTTCCTTCTTTTTTTTTTTTATGGTGCTGGCTACCTCTTATAAATTCAGTGTATGTCTTCTTTAGTGAGTCTTGTTATGTAATGTGTCCTGGAAAGATGGTGCTGTTTTTTTGGTCCTCTGTCAGTTTGAGAGGCTCGAGCACGATTATGCACTTTGGAATGCTTTTTATTCCCTGTGATTGAACCTGAATGGAATATGACTTGATCTTTTTAACTGTTATTAGTTTTGTACCTCTAATGAGGCTTGATCACCTTTTTTCTTACTTCAACAAGACTCAATAAAGACTGTCATGACTGAAGACCACTTTGCCCCTGTTTGTGGCTATGGACTATTTTTATTTTTTTTGTGATTTGCTAATGCTCATGTCAGATCCATCACAACTGGTGGCAGCGGTGGGATGCCACTAGGGACAGTACTGAGTCCTTTTAAGGGACTTAACCTTTTCACACGCAAGTTTAAAATATTCTAGCTGACCCCCCAGAGTGAGTTTTTTTAAGGTGACCTTTATTTTAGAACATATTACCTTATTATTTTCATGCTCGTCACATGACACATGGCAGCCACAATAGCACTGTATGACAGATGTATGCTTTGCTTTTATTTTGTTTTTACGTAACTTGTTAGCTATATTAACTACCTGATATTCCATTTCTCATATACATTTAAGTAAATGTGTTTTGTTGTCTAAAAATCTTTATAATGATTATGTTAGTTGATCTAAAACGCCATGTTAGTTCGCACCGCAATTTAGAGAATCTTATTTGTCAGATTTACACGTAAATTCATCCACTTCTACCGAAATACATGAAAGTAAGTGGACAGTGAAGTGGGAGAAGAATAGAGTAAACTTTATAGTTACCTACCTACATAATGTGTATCTGATATGAATAAAACATGTCTGCATGTCAACTTAAAAAAAACAAGTTGCATGTCAACTTAAATGATTGTTATTGCTGCTTCCATAGACATGAAGTGTGTATTTTACAAACTATAAATGTAATGTTTTGCTAGTAATTTTTTTGTATTTGAATGTCTAAAACCTAAAATAAACAATGTGGTTGAAAACATTGAATAGTTGTGACATATGACAAGGGCTGAGCACGTCCGTCTCTGGCTTAACTCCAGCCAAAGCACAGAAGCACATTTGAATTTAGCAGTTGATCACGTGATGAAGGGTTAAGTGTTGATACTATGAGCCTTGTTAGGAGGAATAGACACTGAACCATGGGCTCCCTCTACACATGCTGTCCAGTAATTCCACCATCTAACCCAGAGATTCATGCGAATTTGTTCTATTGTCTGCATTGTACCTTTTACAAGATGTATTACGTAGCAGTGATCCTGATTTGGCAGTGTTTGCGTCCTGTTATTTTATCTGAGACAGAGGCCAGCATTGTAGGGACTGCAGAGATAACATCTTCGTTAGTGAGGTGGGAGACAAGAAGCCCAAAACTGTACCTGCCAGACAAAGAAGCTCTTGTTGAGAGATCAGGACTTACTGGGATGCCATTTTGATTAGGTAAACCCAAAATCTTAGTGGTTGGCCAAGGCGCCTAAGGCGAATTTGAAAACTGGAGGCTGCAAGAAGGGCAGAGATTTTGGAGTATCGAAAAATGAAGGAGAATAATCTGAATCAGCTGATTCACTAACATATATGTTAAGTGATAAGTTTGCTTTCCCTTGTGAAAAAAAGTACACTTCCATAATGTACTTAAAGTGCTCTATTTTCATGCACTAATTTTGTACTTAATATACTAAAAATTCTTCTTTAGTACCATCTAAGTGTACTCATCTGTGCTATTTTGAGAAACCATGAATATGAACTAAAATGTGCTTTTAACACACTATCTCTGTATTAAAAAAATGCATGTAGTACACTTGAACCCATCTTTTATACACTAGTGTACTACAAGTGGTAACTAAATAATTTTTTTGGCAACACTTTAGTATAGGGAACACATATAAACTATTAACTATGAATTTTCCCTCAATAAACTCCACATTTACTGCTTAAACTAATGCACATAGCAGATGGGAAGACACAAGGCCCTCATTGGCACCTACTGGCTCCCATTATTTGAAAGATACACATGCAGGGCTGAAGGTTAAACAAACCATCCTTATTTGTACTGCCAGGATCATATGGGGTGTTAACTCAGTCATAAAGTGCATCAGAGGCCAAAAACCCAGTGATGATCACAACATCAGCAATTACACATCTGCCAGGAACAAACCAGCTCTCCCCCAAGGGTTGAGGCCTATGAGTATCTGCAACAAATAAACAGCTCTATTAGTTCTTTACCCTTTACAGAGTTTTCCAGTGTCCTGAAGGATTTCCAACTGATGTCCACAACCCTCTTCCAAACACCACACCAAAATATAAAATATGGCACCTTAACAAGAAAAACCATGTGCTGTATATTCCAAGTCTTCTGCATCTGGGATCTTGTGGACTTGTACTGTATTTCTCTGCCTTTAACGTCATAGGTCTAGAAAGTTGCTACTGAAAGGCCCATTTTTGTGGTGGCATCATTCACTCTCAAAAACAGTTGTGTCCAGAACTATGTATCTATGAGCAAAAATAGCAGATTTCACATTAAATATGTCTGGGGGTTCTGCAACAGATGTCCTGGTGTGCAGTATGCATCAGACAATGAATGGACTTTGAGTGGTATAACCACATGCATGATGTGAACAGCCCTGAGAAGTTCAGTTAGAGTAGGTGGAGACTGTTGTCTTCAGGTCAAAAAAGGCTGACGAATAGATGTGTAGGAGAGCATTTATTTTGCCCTTAGAGAAGATACTGCACATTGCGCTGTGCATCAGTCAAACCAGGCAGTCCCTGTAGCTGTAATGTAGAAGCAGGATGCACTGTATGCATGTAACTCATTTAATATGTGGCAGAAATAGTCTTGTTGGAGTCTGGTATAATGTACCAAATTATTTAGAACTGCATTCAATCATCGATTTTATCTTAAATGAATAGTTCAAGAAAAAATAAATGGTTACACTTTATATTAGGTGGCCTTAACTACTATGTACTTACACTTAAATTAATCATTTGATTCAATGCAGTTATTGTGTACATACATGTTATACATTGTACTTATATTTTAAAAATACCTGCATGTAATTCCATCTGTAATTAATTTCTCTAATTACATTTATAATTACACTCTTGACTCATCCCTTATACCTTAATCCACCCTTAAACCTACCCATACCCCCAAAGCTGTCCCTAACCTTTCCCGTATCCCAAATCAAGAGCAGCAAAAGTGTTTTGCAATACAATATGAACACAATAAGTACATTGTACTTTTTTTTTTTTTGATATTAAGTATATAGTAGTTAAGGCCACCTTATATAAAGTGGGAGCAAATAAACATTCTGTCATTATTTATTCACTTTCTTAGCCATTGAACAGAACAAAATTTAAATCACCTAAAAAGAGTAGTCAGTAGCTAGTATATTGTCTTCAAACTAATAATGGCTTAATGGCTCAGAAGAAGCTCCTCACAACTTTGGATGCAATACAATTTTAAATGAGATTAAGGATGCTAAGTTACCTAGCCAGGATGCTGCTGGCATCCTTATGTAGTGGGGTTGAAACATTTCTAACTAAGCAAGCCAAAAGCCGTCAGTGGCAAGGAAACCTTGGGAGAAACCAGTCAGGGGGCCAGTTCTCTGGCCAGACTATGGTGTGATTATGATTCCAGGCAAGTCAGATTGTGGATTGATCATTCAGAATATTTCATCCAGTTCCTTCTACTTGAAGATTAAATACATTGCATTTGGCATTTGGACGGAAGAGGAGTTGAAGCTGGCCATAGGAAGTCATGTAAGTCATCAGTGCATGTGTTTCATTTTTTAAAAAAAAGTTTTGACCTCGTAATGTTTAATCAGAATATCATAACTGGAACTTCCAAGAAACTTCAGACTTTTTACTGGTGACGTGCAGTATGCAGGACTACTCCAATCATTTAGTCGTTTTAAACCCACCCAACCCTCGTCTGGGTGTAACTGCCACATTTCAACATCCAATCAACAATCTATGCATAGAACCCGCTGTAGGGGATCTTAGTGGAATTTTTCCCCCCGATAATCTATTACACTTGGATGCATGTCATAATATTGGAGAAAACGATCTTTCGCTACTTCTTTTTCATCGCGACTTTAAGGGCCCTCGCACCCGGGCTCACCGCCACCCATTGGCCTTAGGCAAACAGTGAACCGTGGGCGACATGCATGTAAGTGCGTAAATACAGGAGAATTATGGCAAAGTCATTTCAAACTTTGACTGTAACTGAATATTGCCATGTAGATCTCTTTAGGGCAGGACTATTAACAAGTCAAGTCAAGTCACCTTTATTTATATAGTGCTTTTTACAATGCAGATTGTGTCAAAGCAGCTTTACATTGATAACTGGTATATAATTTTGGCTGGACAGCAGCTCTTAAAGAATAGTTTCAATGCAGGCAGATCAAAGCACTGTTGATTAAATAAAATTTGATTAAATTGATCAAATGTCAAGTCAAATGTCAAGTGTCCCCAACTAAGCAAGCTAAAGGCGACAGCGGCAAGGAACCCAAACTCCAACAGGTGACATCAGGTGGCAAATAGGTGGCAAATAGGTGTTAAAATGGAGAAAGAAAAAACCTTGGGAGAAACCAGGCTTAGTCGGGGGCCAGTTCTCCTCTGGCGAACAGTGCTTTGTTACGATTCAGGTTGCTATCATAAGTCTGATAGGATCGCAACATTCAAAGTATTTATTTCAGTTCCATCCAGTTGAGGATTGTATTCATCACGCCGGTGTGGACGGTTTGTTGAGAAACTGTGCTACTGGCTGTCGTGTCGATGAGTCCTTCACAATGGATGATTAGTTGACTCGATCTCTGCTGATACTTCAGGGCTGTGTTGTGGTCCAGTTGAGGATCGTATTCATCACGCCGGTATGGACGGTCAGTTGAGGAACAGTGGCATTGGCTGTCGTGTCGATGAGGCCTTCACAATGGATGATCTAGTTGACTCGATCTCTGCTGATACTTCAGGGCTGCGTTGTGGTCGTGTCAGGACACCGGTCCTCGGTCTCAACTGGGTAAGGCCGGATCCGGTTGACTACGGTAAACCTCGGGATAAACAGAAAGACTAATATTAGCGTAGATGCCAATTTTCTCCTGATGTAACGAGTACATCTGGTGTTATAGGAAGTGTTCCCGGTTCCGGCTGACCTAATTTATGCATCCTAATAATCCTTTAACGGATTGGAAAATATACATTTATAATGTTTTATGTGTATGCCAGGTTAAAAAGATGCGTTTTTAGTCTAGATTTAAACTGACAGAGTGTGTCTGCTTCCCGAACAATGCTAGGAAGATTGTTCCAGAGTTTAGGTGCCAAATAGGAGAAGGATCTACCGCCTGCGGTTGATTTTGATATTCTAGGTATTATCAGCTGGCCTGAATTCTGAGATCGCAATAAACGTGAAGGACTATAATGCTTTAAGAGCTCGCTTAGGTACTGCATCATGTTAACAAACATGTGAAGTTTGGAGCAGATGGGACTTTGTATGCCTGAGTTACAACAACTTCCTGTTTCGTGACGTTACTCTCATACATTAGCACTTAGCCAAGAGTTGCATGATTTAACGTGTTTCTAGTATGTTTGGTACTTCAAGGCATATTGAAATGGGTTTCTGGGAGAGAATTACATTGTAAAGCATGCCATTTCCTGTTGCCAGCAGGTAGCGCTATGACTAACTAAATATTGGTATATGGATGTCTTTAGGCAAGGACTCTTATCACACATGTGAAGTTTGGGGCACATCGTACATTGTATGCCTGAGTTATAACAGCTTTCTCCTTCATGGCGAAACATCAGATTTTGTCAGTCCGCCACGGACAAACCATTCAACGGAAACTCAAGATCTTTGCAGTTTAACGTCGTTAAGGCCTTAAGATTGTACTGACCATATATGATGTGGTTCTGGTTAAATCTGGATGAGGAGTTAATCACAGTGTAAAACATGTAATTTCCTGTTGCCCGCAGGTGGCGCTATGACTGTAACTGAATATTGCCATGTAAATGTCTTCAGGCCAGGACTAAAACATGAGAATTTTGGGGCAGATTGGACATTGTATGCCTGAGTTACAACATCGAACATTGTCAGGCCACCACAGACAAGCCTTTCAGCAATTTAACATTGGCAAGGCCTTTAGATTAGACAAACCAAATATGATGTTGATCTGATTAAAGCTCTAGGAGGAGTTTGTTAAAATACAATGTCTGGAAATGGCAAAAACTGCAAAATTTTTGCAGAGAAAATTTTTAATATTTCACTACCTGTGTTATCAAGCCATTTTGCCACACTTAATTCTGAAACCCATCACAGACATACATTTTCACCACTTCCGACGGGTGTGCAAAGTTTAATGAGTTTTTGAGCATGTTTAGGGCCCTCAAAACCGCAATTCATTTCGGAGAAGAAGAATAATTGACCGAGCAATTCCAATAGGGTCCTCACACCATCAGTGCTCGGGCCCTAATGAGCAAAGATAGCAGCACACAGGTCCCATATGTGTCAGCAGAGCAACTGCCAAAAGGATAACATTTTCCAGTACTATTTCACCTGTGGGGCCTGTGACTCACAACTAACTTGACGCTTTGCCTACTGTAGGTTTTTTTTTACTTTCCATCATTGTTGTGTGGTGATGAATCAATGAAAGTCAAGGATTACTTGTAACTACTTTCTCTAGTTATATGTAGGTATAGTTATATATATATATATAGATAAACAGAGAATCACTGAAGCTGAAGTTTTTGTGCACACTGCAATTAACAGGAGTCTAATGGGTTCTAAGACCTAACAATATCTCACAAAACCTTCAGTTTGGTCAGATGACGAACTTCCTCCAATTTATATAGTTCTAATTCAGTTAACAATCTTCCATGGTTGTTCTTTACTGTCAATGTGAAATTCCTTTACTGGTGTCCCTTCATATAGAAAGGAATCATCTGACACTCTCACACTCACCTTAGGTGACATATGACCAAAAACACATCCTCCTCTGTTCTCCTCAAGAAGTATTTTTGTTTTAAATGAATCCAAAATGCATCTGTTTGTTGTTCATAGGAATCTGATTCAATTGAAATTAAATTTACACACACAGCATGGAAAGGGGTTGACATTTTACCTGCTGTCCACTACAACTAGTTCTTCCAATGTTTAGTCATCAGACTCACACTCGGATTGATATGGTAAAATCAATGCCATTGTTACTGTCTTTACAGTGTGTACAAGCCTCTAGAGCTGAAGTGTCATGGTGATGGGTATTTCGTGTCCGACAGGAGCTGTAAGCGGTAGGCCAATCAAAACAGACTTGGCCATCTGACCAATCAGAGCAGAGTGGGCTCACAGAAAGGAGGGATTTAGAGAGACTGAATCATCAGAGGCGCCATTTGAGAATCAATGAAAAATTTGGTGTTTGGTGTCGCCGGCAGCCATATCACCCTGTAGCCCAAGACTGGTTGCCCACTGAAGCTTAGAAGGGCTGAGCCTGGTTAGTACCTGGATGGGAGACCTTCTGGGAAAACCAGGTAGCTGCTGGAAGAGGTGTTAGTGAGGCCAGCAGGGGGTGCTCACCCTGTGGTCTGTGTGGGTCCTAACGCCCCAGTATAGTGACGGGGACACTGTACTGAAACAAGCACCGTCCTTCGGATGAGACGTTAAACTGAGGTCCTGACTCTCTGTGGTCATTAAAAATCCCATGGCACTTCTCGTAAAGAGTAGGAGTGTAACCCCGGTGTCCTGGCCAAATTCCCTCCATAGGCCCTTACCAATCACGGCCTCCTAATAATCCCCATCCATTGAATTGGCTCTATCACTCGCTCTCCTCTCCACCTTCAGCTGGTGTGTGGTGAGCGCACTGGCGCCGTTGTACTGTGGCTGCCGTCGCATCATCCAAGTGGATGCTGCACACTGGTGGTGGATGAGGAGAGACCCCTGATATGATTGTAAAGCGCTTTGGGTGTACAGTAGTACATATGAAAGCGCTATATAAATGCCTCATTCATTCATTCATTCATTCATTCATTCAAATGTAAATTATGAAAAAAGGAATGTTTTTTGACCTTTGATGCATGTAAACCTGTTTTAGGAGACCTCCAAAACAAAATTAGGAACCTTTAAAAAAGCATAATAGGGGCACTTTAACTGACGGTCATCTGGGTGCATTGTTATGCTTTGCAGAATTTTTATGATGTCAGTTCAAACATACAGTATATTCAAATTTGAGGTTAATCTGATCAAGAAAATAACATGTGGTTGGCCTGACAAGGCCTGCCACTGAAATTATTTCTCAACCCTTACACGCTAGATCCAGCGCTTTCACTCAGGATCTGGAAACATGCTCTGCCCCACCCTGAATGAAGTATACCAGGCTCACCTCAAGGACCTGGATGAAGGCGAGTGAGTGAGCCTAGACTCAATTAAAAAGCTGCCCCTGACCACCGACCTATCTCTCTGGGCCACTAAGGAGACGGCCAGAGCTATATGCCGAGCTATATGCCGATCTATGGCAGCCCTGGTAGCCACGGAGAGAAATCTGCCTATGTCCTTGTCCCAAGGTCCTGTGTTGGGTGTGCCTTGTCCTCGCAAAACAATTATGAAAGACGCGTCCCTCATGGGCTGTGGAGTGGTCCTAGGTGGTCAGTCAACTCAAGGTCTGTGAAGGGGGTCATCATCTTTGGTGAATCTTTGAAATGAATAAGCCTAAGGTGGAAGGAAATGCAAATTCACGCTTGTACAAACAAAACTTTCAGCTGAGCACTGCAGAAGGATAGGTCTCAGGAGAAGAAAGTTGAACACTCTTACTTCAGCAATAAAAAAGAAAGAAAGAAACACAAATGTGATGTTCTAAAGTAATTTTTGCTTATCAGTATGGTTGAATTGAATCATTAAAGGGCAGCAGCAATTAAATACATAAAGTATATTTGTATTATTTAACATTATTTCAGGTTTGCGTAATATTCTGAGTTTGCATTTCACTGTTTTTATTCATTTTGAGGAACACTGAATCTGTTTTTGTGCAAGTGAGATGAGTAAATGCATGCTTACATTTAGTCTAGAACTACAATAACCATGTTTACACAGCGCACACAACACCTCCGCACTTACTCCTGATTTCTCTCAACATAGGGACAGGAGAGATGTCAGTAAAAAAAATGAGAAAACAAAGTAACTTGCATTACTTATTTGAAAAAGTAACTCAGATATAACACTGATTATTAATGACTGCCTTATCCACATGAATCAGACCTGCAGAAGCATTAGTTCATTCTTGGTTATCATCCATTGGAGTATGGCTCATTTGAGGGGACATTAACAACTATAAATAAGTGTTTTAACAACTCATCAAGTTTTACCATTGACATTTTGTTTTGGAGGTAGAACAGTTAAAAAAAAAAGTGTTGCCGATGACACCACAGAAACGCTGCTTTTTTGTACTCTTTATCAGTTTGCATAAAATATAAGATTTGTGTAATATGATGAATATTCTCTGAATGCTGTTGCATCATACAACTTGATGCAGGATCAGATTCTCTTCCATCTTATTTAGATTTTTACACCATGACTGACCATGTAATTATTTATTATTCAGGTTGTCCTCTAAATAGCACCCAATAGCATCAATGTTGAATTAGTTTGAACTTTGAGCATCGTGTTAACACACTTGACCTCACCATATTCTGTAGCTTGACATTTTGCTCCATACAATTTGGGAATGTTGACATGAATCATGTGAAAGGGCCTTTAAAGTAACATTGTATAGCGAATTGCAGCAATTTAAAACTAAAGAAACAAATGTTTAATTATTAATCATATTAAATAACACCAAATGAAAATCTACACAATTTCATAGTAGTTATTAATTTGTACAAATAATAAACAAAATATCTGAATGTCTGTGTTGTGGAAACATGGCACATGGATGCGCATGAATGGATTAAGAGTGACTGAACGAGCTGAAATCTGGATGCCGCCTGTGGAACACAATGCCTAAAGGGTTTGGGAAACTAGACACTAACAGAATTGCAGATTCGGAAGTTTCAACCTGTGAGTTATTAATCCCTTCTGAGGCTTTTTTATGACGTGTGTTCACCAAAAAGTAAAAGGTGAATTTAATCTTTCCCCACACTCTCCAAGTTTCTTGACTCTAAACACTTTCTTTAACTATTTCCGCAAACATCAAACGACCCCACTCCTCCATCACAAACATGATTATTATTCTCTTTATCTGTTATTGAATATATTGTTTGATTTAATTACATTTTCATTATATATTTACTTATATTTTGGACTATTTTTTGGACTGTTTTTGAAAGGGCCTACTATAGAACTTTGACATCTGTGTGCAAATGCACTGGTAATCAAATTAATTATTTGTTCATTTCTGAGGGCCTACTTCTGGACACAAGGATGGAGGAGCAGATGAGGACATCAGGAGCCGCACCAACAAAGCCAGACATGCTTTCGACATCCTACGCCCCATCTGGAACTTTAAAGCACTCTCTAAGCAGACCAAACTCTGCATCTTCAGTACCAACGTGAAAGCAGTCTTGTTGTATGGATCTGAAACATGGAGACTGACAAAGCCACCAACAAACTCCAGAACTTCATCAACAAATGTCTCCGCTATATTCTACACATCAGATAGCCAGAAAAGATCTCAAACTCCAGCTTGTGGGAGAAAACAAAGCAGCTTCCTATTGGCCAAGAAATACAAAAGAGGAAATGGGGATAGGCCACACCCTCCGAAAGAGCCCTGAAAATATCACCAAACAGGCACTGGAGTGGAGCCCACAACAAATGTGGAGATGCTGAGAAGCTGAGATGAAGGCAGCCGGATGGTCGTGGGCCCAACTGAAGAGAGTCGCCCAAAACTGAATCCACTGGAAAACCCTTGCTGAGGCCCTATGCTCCCTTGAGGAGTTTGCGGAATAAGACTTATGGACACTGAGTGACTGAAATGTATTTATTTATTTATGTATTTGGTGGTGGTGTAAAATGTGAACTGACTTAATGAAATCAGTAAGACTCATATTGTGAAGAATTTCTGCATTTATTTCCCATAAGGGTGGTTATCAGAAAATTTAAATTGTTTGTCAGTTTATTTAAACTGGCTGGTGCCCAAAGATAAATAATAAAACATAATAATTACATTTTTGGTAAACCATCGTTAACAAAATTGTGAAATTAACAAAATTACACAGCTAATAATTTGGGAAGATGCCAATTTTGGGGTAGATGTCAAACTCAAGTATCAATTTTTTAAAGTGTGAAAATGTGTCATCTGGTTTTGGGATCAACACGAGTCTTCAAAAAGACATGCCAAAACTGGCCAGATCATACAGCAGAGCAGAGAAACTGTTCGTCTTTTAATGATCTCCTGACACTCTGTTGCAAAAGTAGGCAAGATTTTCACATGGTGGCACATGTTAACAAGGCCTCAAGGCCATGAGCCACATCTTTAATGTTATGAGATGTACAAGAGCATGAGGTGTGGCCACACTTGAATAACAAAAAATAATGGAGGCGATTTTTATTATAAAACAGAGAAGGCACTAGACCTGTGACCACTAGGCCCCTGGCAAAGCTGAACATCTTCTCAACAAAATCTCAGCCTAGCAGTGTGGCTGAAATGAGTTTTAGATTTCAGGGGTAGAAGACGGACAGGTCATGACGTCACTATATAGAGAATACTGAGTTCATGAATATTAATTAATGCACACAAACACTGCAAGATAATCTTTTTAGTCCAGTCACATTGCCTAGTTAACATTCATGAGCCATTAATGCTGCCTTTGCATAGAGATACAATATCAAGTCAGTTAGGAGTTTGCTCAAATATTTTTACTTTTAATACGTATTCTGAATACCTGAAGAGCAGAATAATTAATTGAGTAAATTGGATCAGTTTTGATTTTATGTTTGAATCTAAATTTGATTTCAATATAAATCCAAGTAAAAAAGAATAAACTCCAAGAAGAAAAGAATAACGGTAACACTTTACATTAAGGTTCCCTTTGTAAAAGGTTTATAAAGGTGTTTGTTAATGAGTAATAAGTCATTTACAAATGCATTATAAATCATTAGTAAGCAGTTATAACTGCATGAATGAAAAGGGTGACTTTAATGCAATACCTGCCAAATAGTGAGCTGTTTTTAACTCACATGTAATAAATGCTTAAGAAATGTATTTATTCACACTTATTTAACTCAAAACCAGATGGTTTTATTTGGTTTATTTATCTGGTTTATTTCATGATGCAGCAAAAATTGACTATCATAATTAGACTGAAGGGTGTTGTATTTGTTTTGTTAATGCGCAGCTTGTCAGAGCGGTACGGCTCTGTGATCAATAGTAAAAGCTTATCCATCTGAAAGCCAGAGGGCACTCTCGCACAGAAACTGCAAATATGCCCTGCTGCCGAAATAGCACACGCGCCATTCCAGGAAATCCCATACATATGACTGCCTTAATCTGTGTAAGAAGCCACATCATCTCACTGAAGGATGCTCAACTGTCATTATGAAATAAATTTGGAGTAAAAACATGTTATTAAATGTTGTCTTTTGTTGGATAAGATGTTAATAAATGCTTTTAATGACTGGAAAGATGTTTGACGCGTGTTGCTTTTTCAAATGCACATTATAAGCGATTCAAACTCGCAGTGCTTTCAGATGGATTAGCATTTGGGGCCATAGTTCATTGACAAGCCACCCATTTAAAAAATAATCACAGCTTTGCGATTTCATGATCACACTAAGCTAAATCGTTTAAGCACGATTTCAATGTTTTTTTTTCTTTAATCATCCGATGAATTGTGCAGTCCTATGTGAAAGTGAACCTTAATGTAAAGTGAACACATGTGAACCATTTATTAATGAGTTATAAACATTAATAACCTCTAAAAGTGCACCTTAATGTAAAGTGAACACATGTGAACCATTTATTAATGAGTTATAAACATTAATAACCTCTGAAAGTGCACCTTAATGTAAAGTGAACACGTGAACCATTTATTCATGAGTTATAAACATAACCTCTGAAAGTGCACCTTAATGTAAAGTGAACACATGTGAACCATTTATTCATGAGTTATAAACATTAATAACCTCTGAAAGTGCACCTTGATGTAAAGTGAACACGTGAACCATTTATTCATGAGTTATAAACATAACCTCTGAAAGTGCACCTTAATGTAAAGTGAACACATGTGAACCATTTATTCATGAGTTATAAACATTAATAACCTCTGAAAGTGCACTTTAATGTAAAGTGAACACATGAACCATACATAACCTCTGAAAGTGCACCTCAATGTAAAGTGAACACATGTGAACCATTTATTCATGAGTTATAAACATTAATAACCTGTGAAAGTGCATGTAAAGTGAACATGTGAACCATTTATTCATGAGTTATAAACATTAATAACCTCTGAAAGTGCACCTTAATGTAAAGTGAACATATGTGAACCTTTTATTCATGAGTTACACATAAATAACCTGTGAAAGTGCACCTTAATGTAAAGTGAACACATGTGAACCATTTATTCATGAGTTATAAACATTAATAACCTCTAAAAATGCACTTTAATGTAAAGTGAACATGTGAACCATTTATTCATGAGTTATAAATATTAATAACCTCTGAAAGTGCACCTTAATGTAAAGTGAACATATGTGAACCTTTTATTCATGAGTTACAAACATTAATAACCTCTGAAAGTAAACCTTAATGTAAAGTGAACACATGTGGAATGGATATGGAAGCAGCTTAATAAGGAAATTCAGGCAGTACAAAAGGCGAATGGGATCATAGAGGATGTGACTGTGGTAATAGTGCTACATGAACCCAAGAGGACTGTCAGTTCCTCATTAGACAACACTTTCTTATCTTGGCAACCCTTGTGCCCGTCTCTTGACAGTAAAGTCTCTTAATATCTGCAATGTCTTATCATGCAGTAATCCCCTTAATGCATGATAATACATCAGGTTTACCACTTAAGTTATCCTCTGCACTCCACTCAGAAGAGACCTAGAAGGGGAGCAATTAGGTTGGCTCGTGTCCAGCATACCTTTGCCTTGCAAGCCATTGCTGCCAGCAGCATACTGCAGCTATAAAAATGTAAATGCACGTTGGGCAGGATAACAGGCCCTGTTTGCTGCTTCAGCGGCTTCACACATGAACATTCAAGAGAGCATCTGTTCTTGCTTACTGTGAGTTATCCTATGTGTGAATGAATCTGAGCATGGGAATCATTCACAAGACAGAAAAAAACCTGTTTAGCACTGCGGCAGACGCTGTATGATGTGTTTAGGTGTTACCATAAACTGTAAAAGTCATCAATGACACTTCACGAGAACAGTTGTTAATTTGCTGATGGACATGAAACAATTAACACTGCTGACTTGCAGAGTTTAAGTCAAATTCATGTAACAGAGATGGGACCATCTTCTCTCTGGAATGTCATTCAGAGAGCACAGCAAATGGATTATACTAGTTATTTTTCTTATCTAAATGTAAAATAATATAGCCTATGTGTATTGCTGTATTATGCATGCCCAGCCCAGTTAGCAATGTCACTTTGTAAAGAAACACTACCCATCTATAGACTGAACATGTAGTATGCATGCACATGATATCACCATTTTCACAAATTCATGTCCTTATAGTTTACATGGAGATGATAACTGTATCATTTTCAAAAACTTGACCTTTGAAACCTGTTTTCAAAAGTTTGCATTTTCCAAAATGCCATTGTCGTGTAAATGAACGGCCAAAACGCATAAAAAGTTTTCAATTTTTAGTTAAAAACGGTGTTGTGTAAACTGGCTCTAAATGTCACTTCTTTTTTTTTCTTTTCTTTTTTTTGTGGAACATGTGCTTGTAACATAGACTGTAAAAAAATATGGACGTAGTGTCCGTCACGTCACCCGTAGATTTCTGAAGAGCATTTTTGAAGCAAAAAAGTGGCCGTTGCCATTTTGGCAGCACGTCAATCACAGATAACTGAAAATGGGCAAAGAGGTGGGACGTGGTAGGAACTGAGGTACCTGGTTGCTGAAACCACGCCTGCCTAGCGCAACGTGATCATGTTAGCAGGCTAAAAAAAGCTATCTATCTATCTTAGACACTATCTAAAATATTAATAAAGATAACATGTTATATCATTTGAAAGTTCTGAAGGTTTACTGTCAATCTACGGAGTATTTTTTACGATATAGATGCTCCAGCAACGCTAATATTGTAATTTGTGTCGGGTGTGCAAATGACAACACACAAAATCAAAACGGGAATTACCTTTGTAATTAAATAGTGATCGTGAGATGAATCCAATCTGTCGCATTTGGGTAAAATATTCATGACCGTCCATTAAAAAACAAACAACAGCTCTTTTTGTCCACAAATGCATTAATCCATGAAATATTGATATATTGTCCATTGTTTGCATCACATTTCTTCTGAATGATCTGCTCTCCATCATTGTTCTTCAAGAAATTATGAAATCTGAGCACTGTTTATGTTGTAAAACTGAATATGATCGTATACATTAGACTCTCACAAACAAATGAGCCCGCGTCCAAAGGTATAATTTTTCAAAAAAGTGCAACAGTTTTAAGTTATAATATCCAAGCAGTGCTGTCGGAGTTTGTGGTGTCTTGAGAGGCATATTCTCCAGCCATTGTCATAGTAAATCTCACGAACAAAACTTTTAGCCAATGCCAAGACGATCCAACAATGTGTGTTCTGTTTATTTTTCGAATGTGTGCACATGTACAAAGATGCACATCTGTCTCGACCATATAACTGCACAGCAAGCCATATTATTTGATAATTGTATAAAATAATCCAGAAAAAAGCACAAACACAGCAGATGCCAAATTCAGCGGCCCGAATTAGCTGAGGTAACACTTCATGTGCATATACTTGAGTGACAATCTACCTGTCACTCAAGTGACCACGCCCTTAATTATGCAGAAGGCTTAATATACTTTAAAAGGATGAGTTATTAAAAAAAAAAAAAAAACACTCCCATCAGAGTTGTCATGAAGGGAAAAATTTGCTGTAAAGACCAAAACCACAATTTGTACGAGGCTGTAAACAATTTTTTTTTCTGCTATAAAGTTGGGCATTTTAACATGGGGGTCTATGAGATTATGCTCTCATTTGGAGCCTGTCCCTAGCGGCCAGTCGATGAACTGCAGTTTAAGTCACTTCCGTATTGGCTTCAAGAGATACTGGGGGAGGTTGCCGCTTGGCTTGTAATTGGATCATACTCCACTCAGTATTGCACACTCTGAGATAAATCCAACATGTTGCAAACAATGAGTATGTGTGTCAGACTACAAAAAACTAAATACTGAATATATTTGTGTCTGGTACACAAAAAAAGCTTTTCCCTGCCTGTCTGCGCATTCACGTTAGTGAAAATAAGAATGCATTTTTCAAGCAATGACTATAAACTTTGCATGAACATAACAACTCTGCTACATGCACACACGGGATGAAATTAGTTACAAAATAAATATATTTTCGGTAACACTTTACAATAAGGTTCATTAGTCAAACATTAGTTAATGTAGTAACTAACATGAACTAACCATGAGCAAAATATTAGTTAATGTATTTATTAATCTTCGTTAACGTTAGTTAATGAATGTTGTTTATCGTTTGTTCATGTTAGTTCATCGTTTGTTCATGTTAGTTCACAGTGCATTAACTAATGTTAACAAGATTTTAATAATGTATTAGTAAATGTTGAAAGTAACATTAACAAAGAATAATAAATGTTGTATAAGTGCAGTTCATTTTTAGTTCATGTTAATGTAGTTAACTAATGTTAACTAATGAACCTTATTGTAAAGTGTTACCATTTTTTTTGTATGTTTACTTTATTGGAACACTTTATTGGATATTTTAAAGAAAATTGGTGAAAAATGTTTGGAATATCATTTTCATGGATCAACATATGCAGAGATCGAGTATGAACTCAAGTGCAGAGTTTAATTGATGGTAGGTGAGAAAACAGGTAACATAGGTGAGTATCAGAAAGGGAATAACACAAAGGGAGATTAAACAACTGAGAGTCAGCACTGTGATGATGGAACAACACTTCTGCTGGAAGCAGGGAGGCCCTTCAACCATATCAGACAAGCCTTAGAGAAATAATTCACTACAACAAGCACAGGTGAAATCCATCTGATGCCAGGAGATCGGTGATGAAGTTCACCTATGTGACCAGGGTTGATGTGGAACAGGCAGAGGAAGGAGCTTGCCTGCTGCAAGGTGGCGAGGAAACATGGAGATGGCACAATCTGGAAAAATGTTGGACATCCTGTGACATACAGAGACTACAGTCGTGATTCCAGATGAGCGAGAGGGTCTAATGAGTTCCTAATGAGTGGCTTCTGTGATTTGATCATCCATAGTCCAATGGATAGGACTCATGATCAGGATGGTTTCTGGTGCAGAGCAAGGAGACTCGGGACAAGGTATCTGCATTTCAACGTGTGACAGATGAGACCCACTGTTGAGTGGAGGTGGAGCTTTCCTGAGAAAAAGTTACCTGCAAACCTGGTCTTCTGTCACAGATCAACAGACACATAGATGGGTTTAATTAACAAAAGTTGAGAACAGAGATTAGCGAACAGGATTCTGAACAGTCTTTGTGTAGACAATGACGAGACCATACATGACTGAAGGTTTATGCACAAAAATACTGCCTTTATGTGCTATTGGAAATGTCCTACTCCCTGCTTCTGAAGTCGTGATTTCGAGCTTGTCGTGTTCAAGGGTTTTGTTGTCGGAAAGAATAGGTATCATGGAGGACACCAGGTTTATTCTTGCCTTTTTCTGGGGGAAATCTTATTAAAGCCAAAATGTATTGAAAATATTTAATTTTGAATAAAATTTAGCGTCCCATATGAAGACAACCAAATATACATTCACTGTGCTATCTAGATAGTCAGCTAGCTGACGATTCTGAAAATGGTCAAATACATTCTATTGTTGCTGTGTGTAAAACATACAATATGCTTCAAATGGTTATTCAGATATGTAAATATGCACTTTAACAACAAGACAAGGTGAAGTAGCTGTTGTGAAGAAAAAACAAACAAACAAAAAAAAAACAATAAAGAATACCAGTCACAGCAGCAATCGTTCTCTCCTCTGCCATGTGTTTTATGGCATGCTAAACTCGGAAACTTGGGTATCAAAATCATCTCCAAGTTTCCCAGTAGTAAATACGACTTGAGAGGACATCCATGTCCAATTTCTGACAAAGAAACTTGTATTTGCGATACTTCTGGTAGCATGAGAAGGCAGCATTATGTGCTGTCCTTGATTGGTGGTGAAATGAGAGTGGGTAAATCATGAGGGTGGGTAAATGATGACAGAAGTTTCATTTACATGTGAAATATCCCTTTAACTTAGACACAGTGGTTGTCAACCCTGATCCTGGAGGACCCATAGCACTGCACCTTTTAGATGTCGTAATCGAACATCCCTGTTTCAACTCATCAGCACATTAGTGAAGACTTCCAAGACCTCAAATATGTGTGTTAGATAAGAGACATCAAAAACATGCAGTGTTGGGGATACTCCAGGATCAGGATTGGGAACCACTATCTTAAAAATAAGTATACTTATTTAATATAAAAAAATCTTGAATGGAGGACAACAAAGCAGTTGTCACGGACTGGCTTGACCATTCCAAACCCGTAAGACTTCCATTCATCTTCGGAACACAAACAAAGATCTTTTCGATGAAATCTGAGAGCTTTCTGTCCCTCCATAGACAGCTACGCAACTAACACTTTGACACTTTAAAAAGTTCATAATGAGATTGTATAGGCTTATATTGAACTTGATTCTTGTACAAACAGATGCTGTATTAAGCAGTACATAAAGTATTAAATGTAAAGGTCTCTAAAACATCTCTGTTTTGACAAATATTGCATTTATATCACTTCAGCTGTGATAAAGTATGCAAACACAGCGTGAGCGTCACTACAGGAAGCAGAAAGTGTCCGACTTCACGTCTGTTTTCAGCTCCTCCCCAACCGCAAGAGGCAACTCTCGCCGATCGGTTACATCCAGCTGGTTATATACACACCTAACAAGATGGCAACAGAAACAAGGAAACAGGATCTAAACCACAGGAAGAGAGCAAAGGCACAGCAAGACAACAGAATACCAAAATAAATGTCCATGAAACAGAGACAAAGGAAATCGTGACAGAAATGACTATTCAGAAGTGAATACTAGCATATATATATTTTTTTATAAGGTTGTAGTACAAGTTAAAATAAATACATACAATTTGGATAACAGACAGTTGCATGTTCAGGCATTGGTCACTATCAAACACATTAAACAACAGCAATCTCTCTATTTGCTATGTTTGTGGCCATGAGCCCAGAAATTCTTCTTACCTACAAGGGAATAATGTGTGTGGCACAGTTCTTAGATTCATATACTTCAATTTTGGTAGAATTGAATGAAAAAGCACAGCCCACAGCAAAAGAGTGTATTGTAAAAGATAAGGGCCAATGTCACCTCTTCCGAACGAAGCAATTTCTGCCCTGTCTGAAACTTTACCCTCATGTGAGCTGAAAAGAAATAATAAGAAGAAATAATGCAACCTTTTTATTCTTTTGCTATTCATTTTTGTGCACTCAGGGTCCTGTCACTAAATTACAGTCAAAGAATTTGCAATTGATAAGGGAAGGTGTGCTGGTCTTTAATGAAACAAGTCAAAAGAGGATTGTGCTTACCATGCTTTATGATCGACTGGCCATTGAAGGTGCCAGACTAGCAGTGCTTCAGGTGGCCATAATCATCACCTCAAAAGATCTATGTCTCACAATATTGCATCAATACTTTGGAACCTTGTATTGATACATGAAGTATGTGTGTTAGGCATTCATATTTCCTACAGCATAATAAATTAAAAGTCAAACTAACATTTCTCAGTGCAGTCTGAGCCACTTCTGTGCACTTGCTGAATAGACAATAGATAACACTTATTTAATTATGTTGCTTTGCAATATATATCTAGTCAGCATACTGTAAAAACAATGTGTGAATATAATATAGAAAGAAAAACCTATACATTTCCATGTTGTTGTCTTGTCTCTCACCTAACACTGTATCCTAACCATATGATAAATGACACATGATAAAACAACAAATGATAAAGGTTATGTCCTGCATGTTATTCAGATTTTTGTCCTAACCAGCTGTGACTGCAACACAACATTTTGTCTGTCATCTGGTTTATATTTAGGCAGCTAAATATAAACAAACAACATTTGGAAAATTGTCTTTTTCAGTTAAAGCAGTACAGTATTGGAATTCTTTGCAAATTTCTATTAAAGTGCATTATTTTAAAAATGCTCAAATTAGGCACTAAAAATGACAAAGAAAGGCAGTTATGTGATCATTAGATTAATGTGATCAAAGGTTTTTTGTGCGTCTACTGATCTAGATTGTTGATTAAATATGATACAGTGAATATAAAGACTCTATAGACCCATGTTAAAACACCACTTTCCGCCGATTTCACAACACGTGCATATGCACATGAATTTGTTCTTAACCTCGTTCTAATGTTGATGAATTCGGAGTATTCTAAATGAGCGACCATCTGCCCGAGGTGTAATTTACATAAAACACACTCAAACCATGTCCATATAAGGGCTTTTCATCACTATCAGCAAACTCTCTAAAGACGCGTTCTCACTTGAGAGCATGTGCAGCAAGATTTAAAATCAAACACAAACATCTTTTATAGAGACATTACATGCCTCTGATTAGCCAGCTGTATATACGTGAATCTGCATCTTTATGCAGAGCTACCTCGCAGCTTGAGCTATAATGAACCTTTTCTTACCCTTGAAATATATTTAATATGATCTATATCTATGTTTAAAATTTCATCTTAACATGTTTGGGTCGTTGACGAATAAGGTTTAAAAAAAAAACTAATGGAGATATAATTTTGACGTTTTATTAAGATTATGTGGTTATAATCAATTAAAACTGCTTTTGTAATTTTTTACAAGATGGACAATTTGTCAGAAAAAAAAAAATTGTTTAACCAAAGTTTCGGTTATACCGAATGACGATTTTTCAAACAATGCTAACAGGCTAATATCTAGCTAGCTAGATAGTTAGATTGCTACCTAGCTAACAAAAGGACAGTCAAACATTTTATATTTAGTAAAAGTTTTTTAAATATTACAACATTTTCCATGTTTTATAGTGGTTTTAACCGAATTACCTGATGTTTCAGGACATGCATATGAGCAAGTGAAAACAAATTTTCAAATAGTTGAGAGTTAGTTACTTTGCTTCACGACCATGTGGTCCTTTGTAGGTGTCTGAATGAAGTCACATCTTATCACATGATATTGAACGCTTGACTTGATCTAAAATGTTCCCTTTATATTGGTTACTCCAAATGATATGAAATTCATTTTTTCCGGACATTCTGTTTGTACGAGTGGTTTCAGTTGTTCCTACATTTTTTTTCTCTACAAATTTAGAATACATTTTAGAATGAAAATTGATGAATCATGATTTGTTTGTGAAAACGTTCATATGCAAGTTTCACGCACAAATTTGTGCATATGCTTAGTTAGTGAATAAGACCCAGTGTTCTGATGTGCTGTGTTGTTTTTGTGCCTAACATAACTTTTGTAATTTTTTTGCCAAAAAGTTCAATCTTTGTCTCATCAGACTATAACACATTTCCACATGGTGTTTATAGACTGGATATATGTTTTTGCAAATTTTGAGCTTCAATTTTTTCTTTAGTCAGAAAAGGCTTGTGTCTCATAGTCCAGATAAAGAATACGGGAGATCGTTGTCACGTAGGGAGCAACTAGTACTTGCCAGAAAGAGCTGCTGGAAGCCTCTTGACAGCCTCCCTGACCAGCTTTGTCTTCTAATCAATTTTGGAGTGACGCCCTGTTCTTGATAATGTCACTATGTGCCAAATTTCCTCCTCTTGTTGATTACGGTCTTCACTGTGTTCCATGTTTATCTAATGCCTTGGAAATGTTTTTATAGCCCTTAACTGAGATCCCGTTGATACTTCATAAGCTCTTTGTGGCCCATGGCTCTTGTAGTAGCAGCAACCAAGAGGATGTCAGAAAAACCTTATAAGAACATCTGAAATGTATCTGTTTACTGATGCCTTTGTTTATTTATTATTATTATTATTATTATTATTTTCATTTGCACAAAAAAAGGAAAACTTAAAGGAATGCTTATCAATTTGCCCCATGGATTCCTACTAAGCTTTTCCCCATGCACTGTGTTGGAAATCTGATTTTTGCCATATTACTCCTTATTAAGACATATAAACAAAAGTTTAAACCCAAACTCAGTTCATTAACCATTAAGTTTAGGTTCCTGGAGGCTGTTGATATGTTAAGGGAATGCTTTGTCTAAACCGAAAGGAATAGGTTTAAAACCATATTTGAATCAAACACAGACACCATACATAAAGTTCTGTAAAGTTATGTTATGTTTTGGGAGAAAACAGCCACTCTTTTTATAACAAAAACAAACTCAATCTTAAAGCAGGTGCAACTGCTGAGGAGCAGAAAACTCTGGCTATCAGATACTGATGAATATAAAGCATCAACAAAACTGCAAAGCAAAACTGCACACAGCCATTAAACAACAAATCAGTCCATGCACATCAAATAGAAGAACAGTTTCATTCAGACCGTTTTGAAGGACCTCTGCAAAAAGCCTCTAATATACCTATACTAGATGAAGATGTTCCATATTGACATGGGGAGTTACTAGTATGAATGCTTTGATAATTCAGCTAGAGCATTTCTCCAACTTTCTTTCCATATCTAAAATGAGAGGGAAAAATAACTACGTTCCACGCTCAGGACAGCTTACAAGGAGGCTCACAGAGAGCCTACAACTTGCAATCGCTATCCAAGCAGAGTTCAAAGGAGCGGAAGCCTCAATTAATATAAATCTCTCTAGTTAGAGGAGGCATGACAACACTCACAGTAGTCAAGGAGGCTCACATAGAGCCTACCGACTTAGCAGACCTTAGCCGCTAAGCTCAAGAGAGCGAAGGCCTCAATAAATATAACTCTCTCTAGCGAGAGGAGGCCTAACAAGGCTTGTAGTAGCCAAGGAGGCTCACAGAGAGCCTAGCAACTCAGCATACCCGGCTGAGCTCTGGGAGCAGAGGCCTCAGTATGAAGACTCTCTGAATTGAGGAGACCTAACAACACCCCACGCTCAGGATAACTTGCAAGGAGGCTCACCGAGCCGGCTACCCAGAACCACTAACCTTGCGGAGCTCAAAGGATCGGACGCCTCAAGAAAATAACTCTCTCTAGTGAGAGGAGGCCCATCGACGCTCGCAGTCTTAGCCATCAAACATAGCCAAGCTCAAGGACTGGAGGCCTCAGCATAACGACTCTCTAAATTGAGTGGAGACCTAGCAACACCCCACACCCAGGATAAGTAGCGAGGAGGCTCACAGCGAGCCAACAACTCACAATTGCTGTCCCAGCAGAGCTTTGAGAAGAGGAGGCCTCAATAAAGACAACTCTCTTCTAGCAAGAGGAGGCCTAGCGATGCTCATAGTAGCCAAGGAGGCTCACAGATAGTCTAACAACTAAGCAAATATACCAAAACAAGCTCTAGGAGCGTGGGTCTCAGCATGACAACTCTTTAAGTTTGCAAGGAGGCTCACAGAGGGCCTACACTCGCAATTGCTATCCTACCAGAGCTCTAGAGGGGCTGAGGCCTCAAAAAGATAATTATCTAGCAAGAGGAAACCTAACAACATTCTCAGTAGCTAAGCAGGCTCACAGAGAGCCTAACAACTTAGAAAGCTGCCTGGCCGAGCTCCAAGAGCAGAGGTCTCAACATCATGACTCTCTAAATTCAAAGGAGACCCAACTATGCCCGAAACTCAGGACATCTTGCAAGAAGGCACACAGAGAGCCTACAACTAGCAATGCTATCCTAGTGCAATAGCTAAGGAGGCTCACAGAGAGCCTAACACTTAATTTCTGACTGCTACACAACAGTGTTAACAAGCTGTACATAATAAAGAGAGGAGATCTGATGAGCGAAGGCCTCTTATAAAAGTCTGTCGTTGCTATGCAACCATGAACTGCGCTCTCCACGATGAAGAGGAAGTATCAGCAAAGGATTAATTGATTTCTAGCCATTGCATTAGCTTTACTAGTAGACATATTTATGGAGATGAGAAATAAAAACATGCCCTGTGCAGCTATGATCAGCTGTTTCGGCTGAGCTTTCGATGTTGTTACAGAAAGGCCGAAGCTGATCGATTGGTTCTTGTCACTTGACCTGCAGTGCGCTTGTGGCATTCTGAAAGGTTGAGAGGTTTTCATCTTGCCGCGGCATATGTGCGCCTGGAAAAAACGAGTGCGCCACACCACAAGCGCGGCCCGACCGCATTGCTTCTATTATGAGCAAGCTTGCCGCACGCCTACATTTGAAATAACAAACATGCGCGCAAAAAAAACCGCGATATCTGAACGGCCCCTAAATGCATCTCCAGGCCATCTCCTCCTCAATTCTACCTGCACTCACTCACATTATCAATTCTTCCCTTCAAACTGGAACATTTCCCACAGCTTTTAAGCAGGCTAGGATTACCCCACTGCTTAAAAAACCAACTCTGAATCCAGCACTTCTGGAAAACTACAAACCAGTATCCCTTCTTCCTTTCATTGCTAAGACACTTGAGAGAGTTGTATTCAACCAACTGTCTACTTATCTCACACAGAACAACCTCCTTGACGACCACCAGTCCGGTTTCAAGAGTGGCCACTCAACTGAGACTGCCCTGCTCTCAGTTACTGATGCCCTGAGACTGGCACGAGCAACTTCAAAATCATCAGTACTCATCCTGCTGGATCTGTCTGCTGCTTTTGACACAGTTAACCACCAGATTCTCCTGTCGACACTCATGTCGAAGGGCATCTCAGGAAACGCACTCCAGTGGTTTGAGTCTTACCTCTCAGATAGGTCCTTCAGGGTATCTTGGAGTGGTGAGGTGTCCAAATCACATCATCTTGCTTCTCCATCTACATGTCATCACTAGGATCTGTCATTCAAGATCATGGTTTCTCCTATCACTGCTATGCTGATGACACACAACTCTACCTCTCATTTCAACCAGATGATCCGACGGTTGCTGGTCGCATCGCAGCCTGCCTGACAGCCATTTCTGCCTGGATGAAGGACCACCACCTTCAACTCAACCTTGCAAAAACGGAACTGCTTGTGGTCGGTGCCAACCCAACACTTCATCATAACCTTTCAATTCAACTTGGGTCGTCAACCATTACTCCTTCCAGGACAGCCAGGAACCTTGGAGTGGTGATGGATGATTGTTTAAGCTTCACAGATCACGTTGCAACAACAGCCCGGTCCTGCAGATTTGCCTTGTACAACATCAGGAAGATTAGACCCTTCCTATCGGAGCATTCCACACAAATTCTTGTCCAAGCTCTTGTTCTATCCAGACTGGACTACTGTAATGCTCTCTTGGCTGGCCTTCCTGCATGCACTGTCAAGCCTCTACAACTGATCCAAAATGCTGCAGCAAGACTGGTCTTCAACGAACCGAAGAGAGCGCACGTCACTCCTCTCTTCATCAGTCTGCATTGGCTGCCAGTAGCTGCTCGCATCCAATTCAAGGCTCTGATGTTTGCCTACAGAACGACCGCTGGCTCTGCTCCGCTATACCTTAACTCACTACTTCAGACTTACGTGCCCTCCAGAAACTTGCGTTCTGCAAGTGAACGGCGCCTTGTGGTGCCATCACAATGGGGCACAAAATCGCTCTCACGAACCTTCTCCGGGTCTGTTCCTGCGGGTGGAATGACCTGCCACGTTCCATCCGAGCAGCTGAGTCTCTAGCCATTTTCAAAAAAATGCTAAAGACATATCTTTTTCGTCAGCACTTGACCCAGTAATAGTAGCACTTTGATTTCTATTCTTCTTCCATCTATGTGTGTATTTATTTAAAAAAAATAAAAATTCCTTACTACGAGCACTTTACTGACATAACTGTGACTTCACACAGCACTTACATACTGTTGTTCTCATGTTGACTTGACTTGATTCTACTATTCTCATTTGTAAGTTGCTTTGGATAAAAGCGTCTGCTAAATGACTAAATGTAAATGTAAATGTAAATGAACAATAATTCTTAAAAAAGGAAAGGCCTAGCAATGTTATATAAAAGAGCAGCTGAATCCTAAAAAAATCCTTGCTACTCAGCCAAGCTCCCATCAAGGAGGCACACAGAGTGCCTAACAACAGCAAATGTTATTTTGTCTCTGAGACCCTAAAATACTGTCCGTGTTTATTTTGGATCATTCCATACTTGAAGCCATACTCTGGCTTCAAGCCTGCTTGGCGCTCTACTCCTCGAAGGAGGCTATGCTAGCCTTTTGGTCCTATCTCCGGTCCTGAGACTAGGAAGGGCCAGACCCCCTTGCGGGCTGAGGCATAGACCTGGAACTGGACCAGCACGGTATGAAGGTCTTAAAAGCAACTCGACTGGCGTGTCGAGGAGAAAGTTTTTCTCTTTCTACCTGATGTCTGTGTCTGGAAGAAGATCTGGGAGATCTCATCAGCCTCGTCCTGCTCATCATGGCTCAATGCCAGGAGCCCCACGACTTCAGTGTCTTAGTCACTTCAACCGCAGCAGGTCCTGAACCACGAGGCACAGTTGGCTGTCCCGATTTGAGAGTGAAGCTTTCTCATATGGAGGTGCTCACAACCAAACAGCCCCTTCGAGGACTGAGCATGCATGCTCCTCACCCATGCACATAACGTACATATTGCGTGTGTCATCAGGTGTTAGAAAACGCTGACACAGAGGAACACACTGCCTGTGCCTGAAAGACTTAGCACTAGTGCTAGCCATAATCGCCTTGTTTAGACACTTGTACAAACAATCAGGTATCCTGAAGACAAGAAAGAAGATGACGTATTTCACAGGTGCCCATACTCACGGTCGCACTGGTGATGATGTAATAGGCTGCCGTCTGCCAATGTCAAGTGCATTGTCGTGTTTAGACTCATGCTTCAAACACTGGTAATGTCGGAGGCATTCCCCATAGCGACCCCTAGGGGACACAGCAAATAACCTTTATCTTTGTTTTTTGTACTGGTTCTGTGAAGGAATAAGGATGCCATTCTTACTGCATGTTTGATCATATTTTATTTAATGATTTGCTAGTGCATCGTGTCATGACTAATTATTAAAGGGAGGGGGGGCAATCTTAACATGTTAATCTTGCGTACCTATAGACCTTATTCCCCAGGGAAACAAGTGCACCGCCATCTTTATAATATTGTCTTTGAACTTCCGTTTTTGCAGTAGCCCTGCATATTTCTATGGCATCGCTGTCAAAGAATAACTAGCTGGTGAAGTGGATTTACTTGTTGTAGAGTTAACAAAAGTTATCATGAGCATTGTATGTTTAAAGCAGATGTCTTAACAAATGTCAGTAGACCAGGTAGATTTTAAAATGAGCAGTTCATTCATAAATACATAAGATCGCTGTGGAAATACAATCCAGAAGTCAAAAGACAACGAGCGCAGTGCTGAAAAGGGGCGGGGCTACATAAGGTCTATAGAGTAGTAGTGCTTCCTTTATACCTCTGAAAACGCTTTTTGTTTTATCATATTTATAAAAGATACATACTAGGGCTGCACGATTAATCGCATGCGATTGTCACGCGCATTTCGTCAGTAAAGCCGGTTCCCTGATTACCGCTAAATCAGCATCACCTGCTTTCAGATGGAGTGGCATATAATAGACAGAGCCGTAGATCACTGACAAGCCACGCAATATCGCGTTCATTATCGAAGGCGATTCATCTGCGATATGAACGCGATATTGCGTGGCTTGTCAGTGATCTACGGCTCTGTCTATTATATGCCGCTCCATTTGAAAGCAGGTGATGGCGATTTAGCGGTAATCAGGGAACCGGCTTTACTGACGAAATGCGCGTGACAATCGCATGCGATATATCGTGCAGCCCTAATACATACGCTGTCTTTCCGAAAACAGCCGAGCACCTGGAGGTCACAAGCATGCGCAGCTTTTGCGTAGCGATAGTATGCAAGCTATCAGTGGTCAGCTAAACAAATGTATTTAAACACACACAATACACTATCGCATTATCCCTGGATAACTTTTGAATCACTATAATGAATATAGCATATAGTGAATGATGAATAATGAACTTATGAATTCACTTCGTTCATGTTGTTTACATTATATGCACTTAGGCGTCTATTGCCAACAAAACAGACATTTGATGCAGTTTACTTACCGCCTGCGGTTCCGCTCCATCTTTCAGTTTCAAATGATCTGTAAATCTAGCGTAGAACTGGGCCTTGTTTATAAAACCATAAGCGCCGATCCTGAGGGCTCGAGCAGCCACGGAAAAACACGAGATATTCTCCATTCATTTTAACCAATAAAAAGTGATTGCAACTATCAGATACGACTTTATCATTATTTTGATAGTTAATTTAAGGAGGTTTCTATGGATATTTTAATGACAAATATGGAGAGCGCATCAATGTAATGTGTGAGCACAAATCTCTCAGCTCAACTTAATGCTAGGTTATCTTTCCCTCACAACCAAAAACACACTTCTTTGGTGACATTGTTGATTTTGTGGTCTAAAAACAAAGTGACAAATCTTTCTAGAGCAAGTCCTGTGCAGCGCTGCCGACAACTTCCATAAAGCAGAACGAAGTGCGTTGATAGGCGTGCTCTTGCTCTCTCACTCTGGTCGATGTGTGTGCACATGCTCTTCCGGGAGAAGTGCCCGTACAAGGAATTCCGATAATAGATAATAAAGGGCCATACTCGAAATAAAAGTGCGAAGTTTGTGAGGAATCGGAATAGTATTTTTGGCACAGAAATACTCCGTTATAAGTCCAACTCGTGTTTTGAAACTTTGGTCATGTTTAGCATGAGAATCCAACTCTTTAACAGTGTAAATAAGTCAGAATGCATGAAATACCATTAGAACCCCCCTTTGACTAACCATACACTAACATCAACTCATGCCTTGTTAATGCATTATTTTGTCTTGACTTACTTGAGGGGGCCCAATCATAGTTAATTCACTGTGAAATACCTACTAAATTCCGCTCATGATTTATTCTAAACTTCAGATAAACATGTACTAGTACAACTAGTATTCAGGCCATACAGTGTGCATACATACATATGTGATGTGGCTTTTCAAGAAGTCTGCGAATGGAAGTAGAGTCTCATCATAGCCTGCATCGGAAAGTAATCTGTACTGATACCTAGCAAACATTCTAACCATGATTCCAGTTTGGCCGTTTCTTCTGAAACTGTTCCACAGATGTTCTTTGTGGGTTTTGAACTTTAATTTTTTATTTAGCTGAGCATAAGTTGCAGTAGTGTGAGTTTGAAGGAAAAGAGAACAACACAAAACAGATAAAGACCATTTAAGATAATTTATTAGTGCATTTAGTATTTTCTACGTTTGATGAGGAGAATCAACTAATCCTGTGCTATCCAGTAATGTTTATGACATGAATCAGAATCAGAATCATAATCAGAAAGAGCTTTATTGCCAGGTATGTTGTTTACACATATACTAGGAATACTAGGAATTTGTTTTAGTGACAGAAGCTCCACAGTGCAACAGAGTGACAGCGACAAGACACGACACATAATAAAAAGAATAAAATAATAATATACAAATTTACAAGATAGACAAAATGCAAAAAAAAGCAAAAAACAATATATAATATAGACAATTGTATGTACAGTTAAATACACATGTACACATGTGTGAAAATTTGAAATATAAGTAAGTGTTTTAAGTAAATAATGTGTAATAGTGTTGTGTGTTCCATGTTTGTCAAGTGTTCATGAGATGGATTGCCTGAGGGAAGAAACTGTTCCTGTGTCTGGTCGTTCTGGTGCTCAGGGCTCTGTAGCGTCGACCAGATGGCAACAGTTCAAAGAGGGAGTGTGCTGGATGTGAGGGGTCCAGAGTGATCTTCTTTGCCCTTTTTCTCACTCTGGATAAGTACAGTTCTTGGAGAGTGGGGAGGGTTGTGCCAATGATTCGCTCAGCAGACCGGACTACCCTCTGTAGTCTTCTGAGGTCAGATTTGGTAGCTGAGCTGAACCAGACGGTAATTGAAGTGCAGAGGATGGATTCAATGATGGCAGAGTAGAACTGTTTCAGCAGCTCCTGTGGCAGGTTGAACTTCCTCAGCTGGCGAAGGAAGTACAACCTCTGCTGGGCCTTTTTCACAGTGGAGTCAATGTGAATGTCCCACTTCAGGTCCTGTGAGATGGTGGTGCCCAGGAACCTGAATGACTCCACTGCAGTCACAGTGCTGTTCATGATGGTGAGTGGGGGGAGAGCAGGGGGGTTTCTCCTGAAGTCCACGATCATCTCCACTGTCTTGAGCGTGTTGAGCTCCAGGTTGTTAAGACTGCACCAGACAGCCAGCTGTTCAACCTCCAGTCTGTAAGCAGACTCGTCTCCGTCCCGGATGAGGCCGATGACTGTGGTGTCGTCCGCAAACTTCAGGAGCTTGACAGAGGGGTCTTTAGAGGTGCAGTCGTTGGTGTAGAGGGAGAAGAGCAGTGGGGAGAGGACACAGCCCTGAGGGGCGCCGGTGCTGATGGTGCGGGTGCTGGATGAGAATTTTCCCAGCCTCACTAGCTGCTGCCTGTCTGTCAGGAAGC
Organism: Anabarilius grahami; assembly: GCA_003731715.1. NCBI lineage: Eukaryota > Metazoa > Chordata > Actinopteri > Cypriniformes > Xenocyprididae > Anabarilius > Anabarilius grahami. The sequence continues at coordinate 1,062,695 of RJVU01078462.1, forward strand.
TGGTGATCCACTGACAGACAGAGGTGGGCACGGAGAGCTGAGTTAGTTTGGGCTGGAGGAGTGATGGGATGATGGTGTTAAAAGCAGAGCTGAAGTCCACAAACAGGATCCTCACATAAGTCCCTGGTCTGTCCAGATGCTGGAGAACATAATGCAGTCCCATATTGACTGCATCATCCACAGACCTGTTTGCTCGGTAAGCAAACTGCAGGGGGTCCAGTAAGGGTCCAGTGATGTCCTTCAGATAAGCCAGAACCAGTCTTTCAAATGACTTCATGGCCACAGACGTTAGAGCCACAGGTCTGTAGTCATTAAGACCAGTAATTTTGGGTTTCTTTGGGACGGGGATGATGGTGGAGCGTTTGAAGCATGAGGGGACTTCGCACAGCTCCAGTGACCTGTTGAAGATGACCCACCAGGTTTTCAGACAGGCTGGTGAAACGCTGTCTGGGTCTGGTGCCTTTCTTCTCTTGTTCTTTCTGAACACCTGGCGCACATCATCTTCACTCAACTGAATTGTAGGTGTGGGGGAGAGGGGGGTTGTTGGAGGTGTGAATGGTGATTTCTCAAACCTGCAATAAAACTCGTTCGGATCGTCTGCCAGGTGTTGATTTGCCACAGAGCTGGGGGATGGTGTCTTGTAATTGGTGATGTCTTTCAGACCTTTCCACACTGAAGCTGTGTCATTTGAAGATAACTGATTCCGAAGTTTATCAGAATAATTCCTCTTTGCCACTCTAATCTCCTTTCCCAGTGTGTATTTGGCCTGTTTGTACAAGACTCTGTCCCCTTTTCTGTGAGCATCTTCTTTGGCCTGACGGAGCTGGCTGAGTTTTGCAGTGAACCAGGGTTTGTCATTGTTGTAAGTGAAATGAGTCTTTGTAGGAATGCACAAATCCTCACAGAAACTGATGTATGAAGTTACAGTCTCTGTGAGCTTGTCCAGATCGCTGGCAGCAGCTTCAAAAACACTCCAATCAGTCCATTCAAAACAAGATTGTAAAGCCTGCTCTGTTTCGGTGGTCCATCTCTTTACAGTGCTACAGGTTTAGCTGATTTCAGTTTCTGCCTGTAGGTCGGTATGAGATGAACTAGACAGTGATCAGAGAGCCCCAAAGCTGCCCGTGGGACAGAATGATATGCATCCCTTATTGCTGTGTAACAGTGGTCCAGTGTATTACTGTCTCTGGTGGGACAAGTAACATGCTGTCTGTATTTTGGAAGTTCACGTGATGTTCTTACTATGATAATGTTGTTTAAATTTGTTTCAAAGTCAGAGTACTTCTCATTTCATCTTAAAGAGGCTGTTTGTTTTGGTTTAGCCATAAATGTTAATTAATGCATGCACTGTCAAACATGTACTAACATGTAGTTAAGGCTGTCATTATTTATGCGTGAATTAATTTGACTCCAGTTGTAGTTAAGGATAGCTCTTAACTGGTTCATGATTAGTGAATTCCTTCAATAATCATAAGTTCATGTTGAATTACCATATGTAAAGTATTACCGTTGTACTTGGTAAAATCACGTTCACTGAGGCGCTACAACAGTCTCTCATGCAACATAGAGCATTAATAATTTCATAATTGACAGAATTTGAAAGCTGTAACTTTGTTTCATATCAAATGTAACAAGCTCAAAGCACAATTTATTGTACAGGAGGCGCTAAATAATCGTTATCACTCGCGTCACCGGCCTCGCGCCGCTCCCTCATGGATCTCGCCCGCCCTGCTCGTCACAGTAATGTTTAATAATATTTTGTTCACACATCAAATGAAAACATTTACTAAAAGATTGATTCTTGATATTTAAGAATACTGGTTCATCAAATTAGAAATCGATTAAAATCGAGAAATCAATATTTTAACTAGGGCTGCACGATTAATCTCATGCGATTGTCACGCGCATTTCGTCAGTAAAGCCGGTTCCCTGATTACCGCTAAATCGCCATCACCTGCTTTTAAATGGAGCGGCATTTAATAGACAGAGCCGTAGATCACTGACAAGCCACGCAATATCGCGTTCATATCGCAGATGAATCACCTTCGATAATGAACGCGATATTGCGTGGCTTGTCAGTGATCTACGGCTCTGTCTATTAAATGCCGCTCCATTTGAAAGCAGGTGATGGCGATTTAGCGGTAATCAGGGAACCGGCTTTACTGACGAAATGCGCGTGACAATCGCATGAGATTAATCGTGCAGCCCTAATTTTAACCCAACCCTAACTCACATACTCAAGTTCAAAGCCTAAGTCCTAATCAGTGTTATTCTGGCAAAAGTTCACATCAGGAATAAACAAAGTGGAGACTCAATGTATCACACAGTCAGTATGTACTACATTAACAACAGACTGTGTGAGTGGTGTTTGAGCAGCCTCTGGAGCTATAACTGGGCACCACTGTACGTAAATAGTTTTGAGTTTTAGGATGCTCTTAGTTGTCTGCCAGATGCATCCAGTGTGCAGCCTATTTTATTCTTCCCCTAAATGATCCATTTCAATTTGCTTGTCCCACCAACAGGGCTATGGAAGATGCCACTAACATGGATCTTTGCTACCTAGAAGATGCACTAAACACCTATCAACACATCATTTTATTAACTACCCTTTTCTCTCTTCACCTACAGTAAAGTTAAAATAATCAGATATGCAGACAACACCACTGTTATCAGTTTCATCTCTGGAAAGTATGAGGCACAATAACAGCTCGAAATTGACAGAGCAACCTGCGGTTGTATCATTAATTGAACACATCACACACCTTTGAAATCCTTGTAGATTTAAGACAGTCAAAAAAAAAAAAAAATCACTATTACAGATCTGCATAACATTAAAATGGCAATTCAACATTTCATCAAAAAGGCACATCAAATACTGTGCATGTACTGTACTGTACAACTTAGGGAATTCAGAATGACTCAGTGCCTCTTAGTCTGTTCTTACACTGCCATCGAGGGGAGCATTTTGACATCATCCATCAGTGACTCCATAACAAAGGAAAAACAGGAACATGTAATCTTCATAGCTTTGAGGATCACAGGTTTAGATCTCCCATCAGTGGAATCCCTGTACATATTGTTAAAGGATTAGTTCACTTTAAAATGAAAATTACCACATGATTTACTCACCCTCAAGCCATCCTATGTGTATATGACTTTCTTCTTTCAGACGAATACAATCAGAGTTATATTAATAATCACCCTGATGCTCCCAAGCTTTATAATGACAGTGCACGGAAACAACCTGTTTGAAACTCAAAATGTGTTCAGAAAATAGGAGACAAAGTCCTCATCATTTGTTTGTTTATCCTATTTAAATACAAGTTACAGTTTCCAAACACATTTTCCAAGTAAAATATAACTGTTAATCAAAATATTATTACACTATCAAAATTTTTTTAAAATATGTTGTATCTATTCAAGTATTTTGTATTTTTAAAATTAAAAATGCATTTAAAGTTATATTTGTTATTATCTAGTATAAATTTTGGAAACACTTTAGGATAAAAGTCCTTCATTAATAGGTAACTATGCAGGAAATAATGCATTCACAAAGAAGTATTGCACTTCAGCTACTATTAACTAATTTAGAAACAAGATTAACTAATCAGTAAGTAATAGCGAATTTAGAATTGAGAATTTCTTTATTAGGTAATCAATAATACCTGATTAGCCTCATTATGTATCATCAAGTTTAATTTCAGTGTCATTTTGATTGAGTTAGGGGTCGTTTACACAACACAGTTTTCAACTAAAAACTGAAAATTTCCTATACATTTTGGCCGTTCATTTACACATTCATTTACACATTCGTTTACACGTTTTGGGGGCCTAAAAATGCACATTTTTGAAAACAATACCGTTATTATTTCTGAGTAAACTACAAAAACACAAATTTGTGAAAACGGTGACATCATGTGCATGTATTATGTGTTCAGTCGGGTAGTGTTACTTTAAAAAGTGACATTGCCAACTACTGGCCTGGAATGAATAATACTGTCATGTCTAGTTTTGGTTTGTTTCATGTCTTATTTTGTAGTTTCATGTTCATAGGCTTGTTCGACTTGATGCAGCGCCGCACAGACCGATTGGCGGCTGACTTGAAGCAGTGCATGCCGGTAAGAAATTTTGTCCGACTTGAGACAGCGCCGACGCCATGTGACTGTGACGTATGGCTTCAAAGTACCGCGAGAGCGATTCGAAATCAGCCGCTTGAGGCAGCCAGCGCAGTTTCTAANTTTGATTGAGTTAGGGGTCGTTTACACAACACAGTTTTCAACTAAAAACCGATCGCGAGAGCGATTCGAAATCAGCCGCTTGAGGCAGCCAGCGCAGTTTCTAAAGAGGAGTTGCACGAGCTCTGATGACGACACAGCTGTTTCATGATTGGCCGGATTCACCGCATGACAACGATCACGTGTGTTTCGTGTTTATTGTCACGCCTTCAGTTCCAGTAATGCTCAAAAATCTGTGTTTTTATAACAGTTAAAGCTCTTTTCATGTAGTCGCGATGTTATATTGTGTCATGTTTATCAAAATAAAACTGATAAAAAACAAAGACCCCACTACATTGTTATTTAAATAATATATGCTTATGTTGAACTTTATTCTTGTAAAAACAGACGCTGTAGTTTTAGTTTTCTTTTTTATGTATTGTTTCTAATGTACAGCACTTTGGTCAACCTTGTGGTTGTTTTTATATGTGCTTTATAAATAAATAAATAACTAACTAACTAACTGTAAGCAGTACATAAAGTATTGAATGAAAATGTCTCTGAAATATCAGTGTATTAGTCAAATATTGCATTTATTTCACTTCAGCTGTGATAAAGTATGCAAACGCAGCGTGAGCGTCATTACGAGAAGCAGAAAATGTCCGACTTCACGTCTCCGTTTTCAGCTCCTCCCTGACTGCACACGGCTACTCTCACCGATCGGTTACATCCAGCCGCAGCCGATGTCGAACACACCTCATGTCTTCTTGCTAAGTTTATGATTTTCCATGTGCCCTTTTGTCATGTGATTCCCTTGTCCTCATGTGATCCCTCCATAGGCTCCCCTGTTCATGTGTTTTGCTTTCAATTGGTTCATTGGTTAATTGTTCACAGGTGTTCCATGTTTGTTCATTAGTCCCTGGTTATTTAAGCCCTCATGTTTGCCATCCGTCCTTGTCAAGTATTGTTCATGTACCACTGCTGGTAAGCTCATGTGTCTTGTTTTTGCACCATACCAAGTCTTTGTTGGATTTATATTGGAATAAAACTGCACATGGGTTCTTAAAGATTTTTTATTTTTTTTTTATTTTTGTGGACTCAGCTGCCAGGTGAACTTTAATGAAATTGCATTAAAGGACATTTTTCAAGTGGGTTTGAATTAACCTATTTGCTCAAGGCTACCTGGAGAGAAAATCCACTGGTCTTTGGACCAGTATATTGCTTTTGCCCTGTTATTGAGTGGTTGTTCATTTACTGTAGGAATTGTGGATGAGGGGCTCCACAATCCCACAGCACACACAACAGAATTTCCACATCCCGACCGTCCAATTGGGAGTTATCCATGCCACGCCTGCCCAGCCACAGACTGTTCACGTCATGCCTGCCCAGCCACAGACTGTTCACGTCATGCCTGCCCTTCCACAGACTGTTCACGTCATGCCTGCCCAGCCACAGACTGTTCACGTCATGCCTGCCCAGCCACAGACCGTTCACGTCATGCCTGCCCAGCCACAGACTGTTCACGTCATGCCTGCCCTTCCACAGACTGTTCACGTCATGCCTGCCCAGCCACAGACTGTTCACGTCATGCCTGCCCTTCCACAGACTGTTCATGTCATGCCTGCCCTTCCAGAGCCCCGTCCCAGGATATCCGCCGTTCCAGAGCCCCGTCCCAAGATGGCTGCCATGCCTGAGCCCTCAGCATTAAAGCCACAGCAATTGTGTTTGGGCCACGTATGCATCCTCTCCAGCGTCCAGAGACGGCTCCAGCCCCTGGCCAGCGTCCAGAACCCGCTTTACCCGCGCTGCCATGGTCCCCTGCCTCCGCCCATGCTTCACGGCCCAGGCCCACCTCTGCTTTATGACCCAGGCCTGCCTCTGCCATGCCCTAGTCCTTGTCCTGTTCCCCTGCATGGGCCTGGCCCACCATCCCTTCCCCAAGACCGACTCTGTTCCACTACCCTCCTGGACTTTTTGTCTAGTTTTGGTTTTGTTGGGCGTCGGGAGCTGCCTGTAGAGGGGGATTCTGTCATGTCTAGTTTTGGTTTTGTTCATGTTTCATGTCTTATTTTGTTGTTTTCATGTTCACGTCTTGTTGCTATGTTTTGCCATGTGCTCCCTTTTGTCATGTGATTCCCTTGTCATGTGATCCTGCCATGTGTTTTCCTTTCAATTGGTTAATTGTTCACAGGTGTTCCTTGTTTGTTAATTTAGTCCCTGGTTATTTAAGCCCTCAAGTTTGCCATGCATTCTTGTCAAGTGTTGTCAATGTACCACTGCTGGTAAGCTCATGTTTATTATTTTTGTACCAAGCCATGTACATTTGTTTCGTTAGTTTGTTGGATTTATGTTGGAATTGGAATAAAATTGCACATTTCTTAAAGACTTGCCTTCAGTGGACTGTTACAAATACAAATTATTTGTAACATACGTACTTGTCTACGTATTGCACGTCCTGATATTGCTGAGTTAGATGCGTTCCTGGGTCAACATATTTTGTTGATCCTGGAACAACATTCTAGTCTGAAAATTTAGTCTTAACCCTATTCCTACTGCTAAACCTAACCCTACCCATAAGTTATCCCAAAAATCAGAGGGAAATGATAGATGAATAACACTGATGTAGAAGCACCAATTCATGATTTTAAGCCTTAACTTGACATAATCTGTAAACTTGTCCCTCAAATCTGATTGGTTGATTTGAATGTTGTTCCAGGATTAACAAAAATGTTGACCCAGGAACATGTTGAACTCAGCAATATCAGGTTATGCTCTACGTATTATAGGCTTGTTTGACGTCATACAGACCGATCTGCATCTGACTGGAAGCAGTGCATGTCGGTTAGAAATTGTCCGACTTGAGACAGCGCCAACGCCATGTGAATGATGTATGGCAAAGTACCTTGAGAGTGATGCAAGAGCAGGCAGTTGGGTCAGCTGGCACAGCTTCTCGAGCGGCTGCATGAGCTCTGATGATAAAGCAGTTTCATGATTAGCTGGATTCACTGCATGACAATGATCACACGTGTTTATTCTCACACCTTCAGTTCCACTAATGCTCATAAACCTTTTTTTTTTTCTTTTTTTTTTTAAACAGTAAAACCTCTCCTTGTAGTTGCAATGTTATAATGTGTCATGTTTATCAAAATAAAACTGATTAAAAGAAAAACGTAGACCCCATTTCAATGGTATTTAAATGGTATAGACTTGTTATTTTGAACTTTATTCCTGTACAAACAGATGCTGTATTAAGCAGTACATAATGTATTTAATGAAAAATGTCTCTGAAACATCTGTGTATTTGACAAATATTGCATTTCACTTTAGCTGTGATTAAAGTATGCAAACACTGTGTGAGCGCACTACGTGTAGCAGAAAGTGTCTAACTTCACATCTCCATTTTCAGCTCCTCCCCGAATGCAAGCGGCAACTCTTACTGATCGGTTACATCCAGCCGTAGCCAGCGTCGAACACACCTTATGTCTTGTTTATTTCAGCTCTCAGTTTGGTTTCACTGTTTTTTTTGGCCCTAGCACAAAATTATTAGCTAAGATCATTTCCCTAATAATCATCAGCAGATGGGAAAGTGTAAACAAGTACTAGTCAGATGAAATAATTTGCATTCTTAAGTGAGTGAGTGAGTGATTTTACTTATTATAAAAGCAGACTGGTTGCTATAAAAGAGGAATTTCAAGATGGCGCCACGGATGGCCGCCTCGGTTTGTACCGTCTTGGTACTTTTGTTATTTTTGTTTTTGTCCTGTTTTGAGTACAATTTTTCCGATCAGCTTTACTAGGGACGAACTCCTAGATATCAGAAACAACACACCAAATAACTTTTTGCCGACTTTTGAACATTCAGACTTTTTACTGGACATTCTGGTTGGAGGAGCTGCGATTGTATACAAGCGCTCCAAACAACGCAAATGAGGGAAACGCGCCGGCTCACTCGTGAAATTCCGACAACGCTGGTTTAGGACTCCGCTGCCGAGTATTCACCCGCACGAACAAGGACTTTTCAAACTCTGATGCACTTTGCTTCGCAGAAACCTGGCTGAAAGGAGCCATCCCGAACAGCGCGCTTCATCTGCCGGGCTTCCAGCTGTTCAGAGCGGATTGCGTCACCGAGTCGTCGGGGAAAACGAAAGGCGGTGGATTATGTTTTTATATCAACGAAGGCTGGTGTACAGACGTGACAGTGTTAAAGGAGATGTGCTGCCCTAATTTGGAGGCTCTCTTCATTAACTGTAAGCCTTTTTATTCAACGCGGGTGTTTTCTTCGTTTATTCTGGTGAGTGTTTACATTCCTCCTGATGCGTGCGTGAGCGCGGCGCTAGAACAGCTGGCCGATCAGATCACACACACAGAGCAGTGTTACCCAAACTCTTTCATTATCATTCTCGGTGATTTCAATAAAGCTAATCTCACCCGTGAACTGCCTAAATACAGACAGCACATCACATGCCCCACCAGGGACAGTAACATACTGGACCATTGCTACACTGCTTTAAAGGATGCATACCACTCTGTCCCCAGAGCTGCTTTGGGACTCTCTGATCACTGTTTGGTTCATCGTCTACCAGCCTACAAGCAGAAACTGAAATCTGCTAAGCCTGTGGTAAGAACTGTAAAGAAATGGACCAGCGAAACAGAGCGGGCTTTACAAGCCTTTTTCGACTGCACTGATTGGAGTGTTTTTGAGGCTGCAGCCACTGATCTGGATGAGCTCACTGACACAGTGACATCCTACATCAGTTTCTGTGAGGACTTGTGTGTTCCCACCAGGACTTATTTAACATATAACAATGACAAACCTTGGTTTACTGCAAAACTCAGACAGCTTCGCCAGGCCAAAGAGGATGCCTATAGGAGCGGGGACAAAGTCTTGTACAAACAGGCCAAATACACACTGAATAAGGAGATCAGTGTAGCAAAGAGAAGCTATGCTAAGAAGCTAGAACACCAGCTTTCAGCTACTGACCCAGCATCAGTGTGGAAGTGCCTGAAAACCATCACCAGCTACAAGACCCCATCCCCCAGCACTGTGGAGAACCAACATTTGGCCAATGACCTGAATACATTTTACTGCAGGTTTGAAAGACCTGGTCTCACACCCCACACCCGCTCTGACCGGCTCACCACACAGCCATCAACACCCTCTCCCTCCCCCCTCCTGCTTCTCAACCTGCACTTCAGATCAGTGAGAGGGATGTATGCAGAGTCTTCAGGAAACAGAAGATAAGGAAAGCCAAAGGCCCAGACGGTGTTTCACCAGCCTGTCTCAAAGCCTGTGCTGTCCAACTGTCATCCATCTTCACACTGATCTTCAACAGATCACTGGAGCTGTGTGAAGTCCCCTCCTGCTTCAAACATTCCACCATCATCCCTGTGCCCAAGAAACCATAAATCACAGGACTAAATGACTACAGACCTGTTGCTTTGACGTCTGTGGTCATGAAGTCATTTGAGAGACTGGTGCTGGCCTACCTGAAGGACATCACTGGACCCTTACTGGGTCTGCAAACCTGCAGTTTGCAGTTTTGCTTATCGTGCAAACAGGTCTGTGGATGATGCAGTCAATATGGGACTGCATTATATCTTACAACATCTGGACAAACCAGGAACTTATTCAACACCATAATCCCGGATGCCCTCCTGAATAAACTGACCCAGCTCTCTGTACCCACCTCCATCTGTCAGTGGATCACCAGCTTCCTGACAGACAGGCAGCTGCTAGTGAGGCTGGGAAAATTCATATCCAGCACCCGCACCATCAGCACTGGAGCTCCTCAGGGCTGTGTTCTCTCCCCACTGCTCTTCTTCCTCTACACAAATGACTGCACCTCTAAAGACCCCTCTGTCAAGCTCCTGAAGTTCGCAGACGACACCACAGTCATCGGACTTATCCGGGACGGAGACGAGTCTGCTTACAGACTGGAGGTTGAACAGCTGGCTGTCTGGTGCAGACTTAACAACCTGGAGCTCAACACGCTCAAGACAGTGGAGATGATAGTGGACTTTAGGAGAAACCCCCCTGCTCTCCCCCCACTCAGCATCATGAACAGCACTGTAGAGGCAGTGGAGTCATTCAGGTTCCCGGGCACCACCATCTCTCAGGACCTGAAGTGGGACAATCACATTGACTCCACTGCAAAAAAGGCACAGCAGAGACTGTACTTCCTTCGCCAGCTGAGACAGTTTTACTCAGCTGTTATTGAGTCAGTTCTGTGCACTTCTATAACTGTTTGGTTTGGGTCAGCCAGCAAATCAGATATAAGAAGACTGCAACGGATTGTTAGGACAACTGAAAGGATAATTGGTATGCACCTGCCCAACCTTCAGGACTTGTACAACGCCAGAGTGAAGAAACAGGCAGGTAACATCATCACAGACCCCTCTCACCCTGGACACAACCTTTTTGCACTTCTGCCCTCAGGCAGACGTTACAGATCTCTGTGCACTTGAACATCTAGGCATAAGAACAGTTTTTTCCCCAACGCTATCTCCAGCTTAAACAGCTAACATAGCAATTACTCGTTTTAGTATTCACTTTCAGTACTTGAGAGAGAGTAAAAAATTAGTTGTGTAAATATATATATATATTCTATTCACCCTGCTGTATATACAATACAAATCTGTATGTCTTCTGTTCCAGATGTATACCACATTAGTATTATTATTTTCTTAGTTTACTTATTTAAATGTTTCTGTTCATATGTATGTGTGTACCAAGAGCTTCTGTAGAAAACCACAACAAATTCCTTGTGTGTTTGTGCACACCTGGCGAATAAAGCACATTCTGATTCTGATTCTGAAAGAAATGCTTTCAATCATTGTGTTGTGTTAGCAATGGTTACCTCCAAAGACGTTTAGCCATCATCGCCTTGCATCAAAATGGCCTAACATGCAAGGAAAGTGTTGCAAAGAATATTGCTTCTGAAAGATCATCAAGAACTTCAAGGAGAGAGGTTCAACTGTAGTGAAGAAGGCTTCAGGATGTCCCAGAGTGTCCAGCAAGCACCAGAACCATCTCCTCCTGAGGAGTCAGCTATGGAATTGTGTCTCCACTGGTGCAGAACTTGCTCCATATTGGCAGCAGGTGGGTGTGAGTGCATCTGCATGCACAGTGATGTGAAAACTTCTGGACAATGGCCTGGAAGGGCAGCAAA